>OY757938.1:47705555-47765555 GCA_963585895.1 Sepioteuthis lessoniana
TTTATCTAATGCAAATAATTGGCTGACAGTTATATGGTTTCTAATAATATTAATTCTTTGTATATAATTGAACATATTTTAGCCCATACATGGGACACTAACAAGTACAACCATTCCGGGTCAGAGTGGGCCTAGGAGTAATGGTAATGAAGAGAACTCAACACTACCCAGAGCTCCCGAATGTCGTTTAATGCTATACCCAGAACACACATGTTTTTTATGGGGTGAGTCTTATCATTCTGTAGGGGACACAGTCGGCGCATTCTAAGCCCTTCTGACGGCGCGCGTAATTTCAAGTAACTAGTCTAAATAATAATAATAATAATAAAGAGAGATACCGAATCTTTTATTTTCAAAACAACGCCATAAGGACTAATTATATCAATGCGAAAATAAACAAGATGCAACTAAATAGCAGATGAAGATTATGTGGTGATAGAGACGAAACAATTAATCACATAAGTGAATGTAGTAAATTAGTGCAAAGAGAGTAGAAGACTAGACACGATTGGTAGACAAGATGATCCACTGGGATTTGTGCAAGAAGTTTAAATTTGACCATTTGAACAAATGGTATATGCACGACCCAGAACCCGTCCTAGAAAATGAGATACACAACATTTTGGGGGATTTTGAGATACAAACGGATCACTTAATCTCGGCTAGACCTCGTGATAGTCAAAAAAAAAAAAAAAAAAAGAAAAAAAGAAAAAAAGAAAAGAAAAAGAGAACTTGCTGAATAGTGAACATTGCCGTTCCCGCTGATCACAGAGTAAAACCGAAGGAAAACGAAAAAAGAGATAAGTACCTAAAGTTTGCTAGAGGCTTGAAAAAAACTATGGAACATGAAAGTGACGGTGATATCAATTGTAATTGGTGCGATCGGCACAGTGATGAAAGGATTGGTACAAGAATTGAAGGACTTTGAAATAAGAGAACGAGTGGAGACCATACAGTATTTTTAAGATCGGCTAGAATACTGAGAAGAGTCCTGGAGACTTGAGGTGAGTTGTTGTCATTTAAACTCCAGTGTGAAAAACTCTTAAGGAGTAAAATAATAATAATACACTTAATCTCGGCCAGAAGACCCGACCACGTGATAATTTAAAAAAAAGATAACCTGCCGCGGAGGACCACAGAACTATAATCAAAGAAAGCAAAAAAGAGAGACATATACTTGAACCTTGCCAGAAAACTAAAAAAGCTATGGAACATGAGGGTTTATGTGATACTAATTGTAATTGGTGGGTTTGGAATGATCCTCAAAGGCTTAGTAAGGTGGCTGGAGGATTTAGAAACCAGAAGATAAGCTGAGATCATCCAAACTACAGTATTGTTGAGGTCGGACACTGAGAAGTGTTCTGGAGTATTAAGGAGACTTGCTATCATTCAGAATCCTGTGAAAGACAATCAGCTAACGCTTCTGTGAAGGACTCGCAAGTAGTAATGCGATAATTCAAGGAATATAGAAGCAGGCATGATTGGATGATCCACTGAGAATAGTGCAAAAGACTAAAATGACCTGGACATGGCTAAGAAGGGTAAACAAGAAGAAAGAAACTGAATGTTTATTAACAGTTGCATGAAATAAGGTGATAATAACAAATTATGTTAAACCAAAAATTGATAATACGCAGAAGAATAGGAAGTGTCGGTTATGTGGTGATAGAGATGAAAGAGTTAATCACGTAGCGAATGCAGCAAACTGGCATAAAATCAATGCAGGTATACCTCGCCTTAAGTCGGTAATTCGTTCCAGGAGAAGCGACTTATGTCGAAAAAAACTTTACTTGCTTCCGAATCTACTTGTCATTAGGCTAAGACACAACCATTCCCAGTTCTGTATTCTATTTATAAACACATTTTAATAATATATAGTCAATAAGAATCTATTTTTAGTTGACAAACAAATAAATTTTAATTCTTAGTATAGTACAGAAAAAAGTCGTCTAGATTTATGAATACATGTACGGACATACTTGTAAATGTAGATATTTACAATTTGGCAATCTTTACAGTACATTGGAGACTCTTTACTTATGAATGTGGTTTGTTCTAAGACAATATAAAAGAAAATAATCATGTAAACTTAAATAACAAATACAGTAATTAAAATTATTTTGCGATAGTAAAAAATAAACTAATTTATGTTAAATTTACCTGTTACATTCAATTTGTTTATTTACATCACGGACGTAGATGACTGTTGATTGTCGTGATTTTATATACTTTTATACTTATTCATAGTACAGTAACATGATTTTATGTGCTTTTAATGTTTTTCTCGTGATATCATGACTTCAATATTTGTAGCAGATAGAGACAAAGTAGAATAAAATGACTTGAGTTTGATTTTTATTTTTCCATATATTTTTTTGACAAGCGATGTATAATCAAGAACGGCTTTACTCGAAATGACGTAACCCGAGATATAAACATACATGACAAGATACGACAGGGTGGGAAAGGTAATCCATTGGGAATTGTGCAAGAGATTAAAATTGGAGCATGCCAACAAATGGTATGTGCACAAACCAGAATCTGTTTTGTCAGTTAATGGATTTTGCTGATCCAGCGGACCACAGAGTAAAAATAAAAGAAAGTGAAAAGATAGACAAATAACTGGATTTTGCCAGAGAGCTGAAAAAAAAAACTTTGGAAAATGAAAGTGATGATGATACTAACTGTGGTTTGTGTTCTTGGAACGTTCCCAAAAGTCCTGGAAAAGAGACTCGGGGAATTGGAGATCAGAGGAAGACTAAAGACAATCCAGACCACAGCAATGTTAAAATCAGCAAGAATATTTAGAACAGACCTAAAAACCTGAGGAGACTTTCTGTTACTTAGACTTCAGTGAAAAATCACCAGTTTTAGCTGTTTTGAAAAACTCTCAAAAAGTTAAATGATATTTTGGTAACAATTTTAGATCTTCAGTTAATTATTCCTATCTAATTCTTATAATTTGAAAGCATTTTAACCTGGTAAAAACTTCAGGCTGAGCGGCAAATGTTTTAAGAGCCAATGCATGTGGTTTACAATCATTTTAAAAAGGAATAGGTTTTTGAAGCTACATATTTGCTTGAATTATTATTATTCAAAAGAAATACTTGAAAGCATATAACTGTGTGCAAATTATTTGAAATTGTTTGAAAAAGACTGATTTCGGTGTTTAAAAGACAGTAAGATTTGACATGTTATAAAACCGACCAAACCATCTATGTGTCACATTGGTAAACTTGAAGATAATTAATGCTATTCTGGAATTCTTGAAAGCATATATTTCTATGCAAATTATTCGTATTAAGAGTTACTTGAAGTTGAGATTGTTTACAGAGGATTATTGCCTGGTTGGCTGGGGCTGTAGAATACACCGGCTGCTTCTCTGCAGAGGAATAAGAATTCTCCAACGAGTATCCAAGATATGACACTGAACAATCTGATGGTGAGGTTCTAGCAATACTGGAGCTTTGGGGAATACAGAGCACTCCTTTATTGCCATTGCTCACATGTCTACTCTGCCTCGGAGTGATAGCACCTCAAAGGGTCGAATAGAACTAAACTGTATACTTATGCTAAACTGAACTGTTAGGAATAGAACTGTTTTGACATTAAACTGTGTGTTAACAAAAAACCCATACTTATACAAATTTGAATTGTTTGAAATAGAACTGTTTTTACGCATAAAATGGATTTAGCATAAATAGCCAACAATGGTTGATGTGACATAAAACCGAAGCAAAATCAAAGGATTCTTATTAGTGACTTGAAATTATATAATTGTGTAAATTATGATTATCAAATAGGAATAGATAAGAAATAATAACAGAAAGAAATACGTAGAAAAATTGATGTGCAATTGCATGAAAATAGACTTTATTATAAATAACTTGAAAAAACAATTGTTTGAAATTCTTGAAACCTTATAATTGTTTGGTTTGGTTTGGTTTTATGGCATATCGGCCATTGTAGGTTATTTGGTGCCAAATCTATTTTTATACACATAAACAGATCTATTTCAAATAATTCAGTTAAGCATAATTATGCAGTTTAAACTTCTATTTCACTGATAGATAGGACCCTTTCAGATACCACCACTCCGGGTCAGAGTGGACCTGAGAGCAATAGCAATGATGGAGAACTCCATATTCCTCAAAGCTCAAGCATTACTGGAGCCTTACCATCAGACTGTTTAACGTCATATCTAGGACACTCGTTGGTTGGGTGTCTTAATCCTCTGCAGAGATGCAGTCTGTGTATTCTACGGCCCCAGCCGATTGGGTAACATACAATTGTGTGCAACTTATTAGTACGAGATAAGAAATGATGATGAAAAAGGAATAGTTACTTAAAGCCTAGTAAGTGTATGAATTGTTAATATTAGATAGGAATACTTAAAACCAAAGAATTGTGTGCAACTTATTAGTGTGGGATATGAATACTTCAATTATATAATACTATATAACAGTGTGAAAAGTAAATGACACTCATAACTATTAAACAGGAATAGCTGTTTAAAATTATGTTTAATTTACCGACCTCTCGGCACGAGCAGGATGAGACATAAGGTCCATTTTAAGTAGAGTTTTTAATTCAGAATTTTTTTTCCGCCTAGACTGGCTGCCATACCAAGGTTAAAGAACTGAGGGAGAATAATTAGACTTGGAGGTGCCCGTGGTGTAATTGTTATCGTCGTAGGAAATGAACACGGCGACACGAGTTCAAATCCTGGACGAGACTGATTGCATTTCACATAGCACTAATACCCTTGGGAAAGGTATGAATCCAATTATTCTCCCTCCAGCTATGGGTAAATAGTAGGACAGACTAGGTTCTCCAGCCTTGGTTAGGCAACTAGTCTAGGAGAAGGAAAACTCTAAATTAAAACCTGTTAAACTCCGCTTAAAAATTGACCTTGTGTCATATCCTACCAGGGCGGAGGGGTTGGTAAATAGGATAATTAGACTCATACCTTTCCCAAGGGTATAAGTGCTATGTGAAATACAAATAATCTCGTCCGGTATTTGAACTCGTGTCATCGTGCCCATTTCTTAGGACGGTAACCATTACGTCACGAAGGCTTCCAAATGAATAATTAGTTATCGATAGGAATACTTAAATCCATATAACTGTGCAAACAAATGATAATAGACAAATAAATAAGTGCAATTTAAACAATGCAATCAACATCGGAAATATTAACAGATATTACAATAAGAAATTTACAAATCAATCAAATTTCCGTAAACCCACAAGGAGTTGATTTTAAGGAGTTGGGTTATTAAAACTAATATTTTTAACCGTATTAATTGGTTTGGTTTCTTTGTTTAATAGCATATCAACCTTCATGGGCGATTTAATGCTAACGTCGTCCTCATAGAGAAACAGTACTGCTAACCCATACCTGGATTTAAAAAAAAATTAATTTACGCCTAACATTCATGGAACTTTCAAAATCTCATATCAAAAATATTTCTTCGTCGTATGTGACGTATTTGACCTTCTTGTGTGATAATTTTTTTTACCAGACCCTGAGTTCATATATCAATTAAGGTGTGTGAAAATTTGTTTCGAATGTACTGTTATCTGCTTTTTATTGAAAGGACAATAATGTCTTTTGGGAACTTCTTTTCTATGGAAAATTTGGCTCAAAGTCGAAGAGAGTGAAAGGGTTATAAATTTGGGTGTCGATTTACCATGTGTATGTAATACTAAACTGGACCCTGAGTTTCTGTCCAGCGTTATGACATCTGATGCAATAAAATGAATAGATAAATCAGAGCTTCCTTATTACAAGGTGAAAGAAGTTATCGCTTCGAGCTTTGAAAATAGCCTTATTAAAAAGTAGCGTTAACTTCTGCAATTACTGAAAGATTTACTGGCACAGAAAGTCGTTTCCTTTTCGAGAGTAAAAAGTTAAATAATCTTAAACAAATAGTTTTAAATATTAATCCTTCTGCCCCTCTCACTGTCTGTCTGTCTGTCTGTCTCTGTTGCTTATTTCTCATATGTCGGTGGTATTCAAACGGTAGAATTTCGCCCCTTACAATCGTCCTTGATTTTATTATTTCATTTCATCTAATATAGCACATTAAAAGATCATCATCATCATCATCATCATCAACAACAACAACGTGGCCGGACACCTGATACTCTCTCTCCCAACATACGTCCCTATCAGCCATCGCAGCTGGCAGGTCATCTAGTATGATAGTATTTTACGAGGTGTATACGATAAGTTTCCAGACTTTTTTTCTTATGGGCATTTAAAATTGTCGTAGGCTCTTGAAAATTCACTATTTTATTGCTATATATCTTTTGAGATGACTGACCAGTTTTTATGATTTCAGGTTCAAAGGAACAGCCACAGCAGGAATTGGAATACACCCTAGTAAAGCCTGATTGTGACAGCTGGTGAATTTCAAAAATGCAATCCAGACGTGAAGACACTATAGAAGAACGATATGCAATAAAATTCTGTTTTAAACTTGGAAAAAATGCCACAGAAACGTATGGAATGCTTCAGACTGCTTTTGGAGCATCTTGCATGAATCGATCATCAGTTTTTGAGTGGCATAAGAGATTCAAGTAAGGCAGGGGCTCTGTAAGGGATGATGAGAGGTGTGGGAGGAGTAAGGAAGTCAATACACCAGAGTTGATTGGCCAAAGGTTAGGGTTAGGGTTAGGTTTAGGGTTACTATGTTGAGGTTTTAAGGGAGTTCAGGAAGAGATTCCTTGGGAAGAGGCTAGCACACTTCAAATCGACTCAGTGGCATTTCCACCAGGACAAGGCACCAGTCCACAACTCCATCCTTATCACAGACTATTTGACTAAGATGGGCATCAAGACAGTTCCTCAGCCTCCCTATAGTACAGACCTTGCTCCCTGTGACTTTTGTTTATTCCCTAAGCTCAGAAGCTGTCGTTATGAGACAATTGAGGAGATGAAAGAAGCTGTGACGAAAGTCATTGACACGCTCACACAAGAGGACTTACTTGGAGCCTTCCAGAAATTGTTGGAACGGTACAAGTACATTGCCGCCAGAGGAGAATATTTTGAAGGGGGCTAGAGTTTCATGTGTGTAGTATCAATAAAAGTGCCCATACGAAAAAAGTCTGGAAACTGATTTAATGATCCTCGTATGTGTGAAATATAAATATATTTTGATATATACATATAATACAAATATATATTTTAAATACACACACAATATATATATATATATATATATATATATATATATATGTATATATATATATATATGTATATAAAGGATACATATAAGTATATATATATATTTAGAATCTATGTATATATATAAAGATATAATCATATTATATATCTATATCATATATTTATATAAAAAATACATTTAATATGAACATATATATGCATATAACATATATATAACTCATATGAATATATATATATATATTTATGTTATATCAGTATATAGAAATAGATTTAAAACATCTATATAATATGAATATAAATTATGCATACCGAGCTATTCGCCTATAGGTAGAGTATTCACCAATTGTCCGGGATCAAGGATGAGAGGAGCATTTCTGGGAAAGGAGTAGTGCCCTCCCTTATAACGAGGTGTAGTGGCTATTGAAAAGGAAGTCTTCGGGTCGGCCATGTTCATATATATATATATATATATATATATGAAGATCGTGATGTAGGTACATAATCTAAATATATTGAGTTCGAGTCTCATTGGGTGCCCCATTCATTTGGCCTTGTGCTAAATCGAAGTGAAGACCTTCGTAAATTACTACATAATCTAAATATTGCATGTGCATAGAAATAAGAAAGATTTAAAATCCTAAAAGAAGGGTGTCTTTGTTTCGGTCATTTCTCTTCGGAGAATCATAGTGTAATACTACCTGTAATTACTACAATGTAAGTAATATATATATATATATATATATATATATATATATATATATATATATATATCATGATTAATTTTTTAGAGCATTGATTTATATCAATGCTTTTTAACAGGATGGAAATAAATTTATTATCTTAATTTGACCGATTGTTATTTTTTAAGATAAAATATAATATATCATATATATTTTTTCTATATACATCAAATATACTTATCTATATATCTCACATATTTATATATATATATATATATATATATATATATATATATATTACACACACACATATATATATATAAATGTATTTGTAATTATACTTAATCATATGTCTGTATGAAATAAATTTTGGCATTTGAACGTGTTAACACATTCATAATTATCGATGTGTGTGTCTGTTTGGATAATATATATATATATATATATATATATATATATATATATATATATATATATATCCTGTATATGTACACATCTCTTTCCATGTGTGTCTGTGTATATCTGTGGGTTTTATTTGTAAGACCTGAAGTTGGTATGAATATAGAATAAAATCGGGGAACAATGAATCAAGCAGCCTAGACGACGGTATCAGAAAAAAATACAAAGTATAAATAATATAAAAATTGAAAAAAAAAAAATAAATAAAAAGATAAAAAAAAAAATCTCGAAAAAACGTAATGTGCCTTTTTGAAAGATAGTTTGCCAATATATTGGCGCGAGTTTTGTAAACAGTCTGCATTGAATAGAAGCAAAAGCAGAAAGTGTCTTTTAAAATCAATTAACAATCAGTTTATATTTCTGAATGTTCTTCCCGGTGAATGTCTTCTTTCAAAGTGCATTAACAGTGAATAGTACTCACAATCTTCGAGGCATTTCTTTCCATAATAGTCTTGTATACTTTTTGGAGCTTCGTTGAACATTTTGTAAGTGTTGTTTACCATATTGTCAATGTTAACCAGATTTGTAGCGAAAAGTCCAGGTTCTACTAAATGAACGGAAACATTTTGTGACCTGATAGCGCGTCTGGAAAGAGAAAATAAAAATAAAAAAAAACCCAACTCAGATTGCATTCAGTGAATAGCCTGATAAAAATAATTCACATGCATAAGCTACCCGACTTACCCTATATACCCAACCCCTCCGCTCGGGCAGGATATGACACAAGGTCAATTTTTAAAGCGAAGTTTAACAGGATTGAATTCAAAGTTTTCCTTCTCCTAGACTAGTTGCCTCACCAAGGCTGAAGGACCCAGTCTGCCCGACTATTTACCCGACTATTTAATCGGATTCATACCTTTCCCAAGGGTATTAGGGCTATGTGAAATGTAATCAGTTTCGTCCAGGATTTGAACTCGTATCGCCGTGTCCATTTCCTACGACGATAACCATTACACCACGGGCTACCCGACTTACGACCAACTCGACATGGGATCATTTGTACTTATGACCGAAGTAAATAGATATAAAAAAATTTTTTCCCTCTCTCTTTACATACTTATACATAATTTAAAAGTCAACAAATTTTAATGTATAAAAATGAGTCTCCAAAACATCAAAAAGCGTGCTCAATACCAGTCAGCTGAGCTGGAATCTAAAACAAACGCGTTTCAAATATCCAAGTTTTGGCTGCATC
The DNA here is from genome assembly GCA_963585895.1 of Sepioteuthis lessoniana. NCBI lineage: Eukaryota > Metazoa > Mollusca > Cephalopoda > Myopsida > Loliginidae > Sepioteuthis > Sepioteuthis lessoniana. The sequence goes on from OY757938.1 coordinate 47,715,082, forward strand.
CTTATCATCAGTTTCGTGCAATTTTCTTGGGGAGGGGAAAGTGTTATATAGCAGAGAAAGACGACAACACTGATATATGAAGATATAATCTGCTTTTTTTCTTTTCCTACCCAAAATGTACGGATGGGTCGAAGATGACTGAGCTGCACATAGAGTGGCCGAGGTAAATCCCTCCAGTGAATCTTTTTTTTTTCTTCCTTCTGTCGTCGGGTCGAAATCTTTCTGGTTATATAACATCCCAGACGCTCACGCTAATTCTCGTTCTCACACCTCCTCCAGCGTGTCGCTTACACAATGCATGTGAACACACTTCCTCCTAGTGTGCCACCCATGAAATTTCCGCGGCATTTCCGCCGAGAACATCAGCGTCCTGTTTACTTTAGGTACCCGGTGCATTTCCTGTTATTTTCGTTCAATCAGGATCCGACTTCCACCGCTGCTTTAACAGATGTCAAAGAGTTCTTTAAGTCAATATCCAACAAAAGATAATTGCAATTCTCTGATGTGGTCAGCTGATAGGAATAAAGGAGGAGACAAATATGCCTAAAAATATCTTGCAAGTCGAGTATGTCTCAAGTCGGAGAGCATAGGCATGTAGATTATTCTAGATACACATCTTGTGGAAATATGTCCTACAAAATTAAAAAAAAAAACAAAAAAAACAAAACAAAAAACAATGTGAGCCGAAAAAATTGCTGAGTTACACATATGTGCATTAAGTGCATTCTAAGCCCATTTATTTCTCACTTTTCGTTTTCCTGTATCTTCCTTCTCAGCCCACATGTGTCTCGCTTCTCAACTCACCAGCGTCTTTAGAGGAGAATATAACGAGCCACAGTCAAATAAAAGTGTTCTGATGATGAATGAAGGGATTAAAACACTTGCTTATATTTTTTTTATTTGTACTCAAACCAAATTTCGTTTGATTTTTTTTTGTGGTGCATAACGCATATTTGTGTATAATGCATTTTTTGTGTATAATGTATATTTGTGTATAATGCATTTTTTGTGTATAATGCATATTTTTTTCAATGAATTCTTCTGAACTGTTTGTATGCCATTTTATTAAAAAAACAAAACAAAACAAAGAAAACAAAACAGATTGTGTGCTCGTGGCGTAAAGTCTAACGTACTGGACTGCGAAACAACATAGCAAGCGAGTTCGAACTCCAGTCAAACTATGACGTTCACTTTCGGACAAATACCTTTGGGAAAGTAATAACTCCGTTTTCCCCACCCAGCTATTATACAAACATGAAAGTTGATGTGCCATTAAACAAACCGAAACTGAAAAGACAAAGTGTATTGCCATCCTTACTTTTTAAATTTCCCCATAAATTAGAAAGAAAAATTAGATAGAATATAAATCAATGAATTACAAAATTTCCCATTACCTTTTTTTTTTCGACTGAAAGAATCTATGCAGAGTTAAATTTTATGAAAACGTTATTTGACGTTATCTTTTAAAGAACTGTTCTCTTTTCTACTCAGTCGGCTGGGGCTGTATAATACTCATACTGTATCTTTGTAGAGAGGTAAGACCCTCCCCCAATGAGTATCCTAGATAGGACAATAAACCATCTGATGGTGAGGCTCCAGTCCTGGAGATTTGGGAATGTGGAGTACCCCTTTATTGCCATTACCCCAAGGTCCACTGTAACTCAAAGTGGTAACACCTGCTAAAGTTCTATCTATGGGGTTAAATAAAATTGTTTGACCGTTTAACTGTGTGTAAACAACTGTCTGATGTTTAATTGAATTGTTAGTGATACATAGTAATTCTTGGAGCCATTTAACTGTGTGCTAATAAAATCATTAGCGTAGAATACTTGAAACCATTTCCCTGTATGCAAAACAGAATTATTGGTATTACACAGCAATTCTTGGAACCATTTGACGGTGTGCACATGAATGAATAGAACTATTTGTGTTAAATAGCAATGTTTGATACTACTTCACTGTGTACAAACAAACGATTAATATTAAATAAAAGTGTTATAGATAGTAATTATTATAGAGAGTAATTATTGAAACCATTTAACTGTGGAGAACCAATAGCAATACTTGTGTGCAATTAAGTTAGTTCTAACACATTTAATAATAAAATTACCTGCAAACTATTCTCTCACAAATGATATATGTATAAATATTTAAATGTATTCAAACAAAAGACTGATGTTAAATGAAATTGTTTGTGTTAGACAGCGATACATGAAACCATTTAATTATGTGCAAAACATGAGCTTAGGCTGATTTAAAAATGTTATCAAAAAATGTATTTATAAATCATACATATTCAATATATATGTATATAAAGGATTTTGCATGAAATAACTTAAAATGGTTGTAGACCATAAAACCCACCAAAATAAATAAAACTAACCTCTCCCCTATATATAGTGGTATTGTTTTCATGAAGCATTGGGAGACGATTCATAAATAAAAGTTGTTTTTTTTTAAATAAAACAATGGTGGTTTAAACCGAGTGTCTATCAATGCGTCATAAAGATCCTAGTTTCTAAACAATGGCACCAGTAAAAAAGTCCTGGGAGATCATTAGTACCTTAAAAACAATTGTCGTGAGTGTGTATGTGTGTGTGTGTGTGTATGTGTGTGTGTGTGTGTATGCTGCGCGCGCACGAGTTACCCTCACAGTAAAAAGAAATCTCCAATAGCAATCAATTCAGAAGAAAAAGTTAAAAATGATTTACACACAACTTTTACTGAGAAATCAAATGGTCCAAGGCAAATTCGGTGAAGATAAAATTGGGTTCTTCGAGCGACTTTTGTTGAGAACAAGCACAACAAATGTTCCACAACAAAACGGTATCATAAGTCTCAATATCTTAAATAGTATTATATATATATATATATATATATATATATATATATATATATATATATATATACGATTGGCTGGTTTCAACAGCCAATCAAATGCTCGGCCCGGTCTGAGGGATTATTTATTTCGAGCCGTCCAAGCCATAAGTTTTTTTAGTGTCTTATAGGGTAGGTGACTCAGAATTTGATCATCTCTGCGGGGGTCGTTCTGGTTAGGGGAGTATGATGTTGCAAGTTCCGAAACTCCACAATGACCCAGAAGATTAAAGCATCACTGACGACACCTACTGGCGCCGGTTTAAGCGCGTATATTCAAGGCATATATATATATGTGTGTGTGTGTGTGTGTATTTTATATGTGTATATATATATGTATATATATACCTTAGAAACCAATATTTGATAGCCCCCCCCAACTGGTGTTCTGGATAAGACATTAAACAATCCGGTGAGGCTCCAGTATAGATCCTATCTACGAGTCCTATTTATGGATCCTATCTATGGGTCAAATTGAACTGTTTGACATTTAAACTGAGTGGAAACAAATCACTTATACTTAATTGAATTGTTTGAAATAGAACTGTTCGTATTTAATTGTGTGTAAACAAATGACTGATGCCTAATTGAATAGTTAGTGATACATAGTAGTATTTGGAATCATTTTACTGTGCACCAAAGAATGAGCTTAGGCTCGTTTAAAAACGTTATCAAAAAATGTGCTTACAAATGATACATATTTAATACATACGTGGCACATTCAGTAAGTTTCCAGACTATTTGTACAGGCATTTAAAATTGTTGTAGACTCTTGAAAATTCACTATTTTATTGCTATATATCTAATGGGATAACTGACCAAGTTTTATGATTTCAGGTTCAAATGAACAGCTACAGCAGGAATTGGAATACACCTTACTAAAGCCTGATTGTGACATCTCGTGAATTTCAAAAATGCAATCTGGAAGTGAGGACACTTTAGAAGAACGATATGCAATAAAATTCTGTTTTAAACTTGTAAAAAATGCTACAGAAACGTATTGAATGCTTCAGACTGCTTTTGGAGCATCTTGCATGAATTGAGCATGAGTTTTTGAGTGGCATAAGAGATTCAAGGAAGGCAGGGAGTCTGTGAGGGATGAAGAGAGGTGTGGGAGGAGTAAGGAAGTCAGTACTTCTTTGGGTTGATATATATATATATATATATATATATATATATATATATATATATATATATATACTCACACAATGCTATGCTGAAAAGTTCATATAGTGGTGTCACATTTGCTGAGGATAAATTTTTATACCAATGATATCCAAGCACTGCAATTACGATGGAAGTAGTGTGTGGACTGCAAGGAAGAGAATGTTGAAAAATAAACATCATTTGGTCACATTCTATGAGAGATTTAAGGCGCCTCTGGTGGTGTAATGGTTAGCAAGCTCGACTAGCAAATCTACACGAGTGAGTTCGAGTCTCATTGGGTGCCCCTTTCATATGGCCTTGTGCCACATCTAAGCAAAAAGCTTAGTAAATTTCCATTCTATGAGAGATTTATTTTTCAACATACCCTTCTTTTCGGTCCACACACTTCTTCCATCGTAATTGCAGTGCTTGGACATCATTGATATAAAAATACATCCACAGCAGATATGACGTCATTATATAAACTTTGCAGCCCACCATCGTATACACATATATATATATATATACGTGTATATGAGTGTAACTGTAATTAGGACATTAGAGCAAGATTTACATTAAAGTAATAGAATATCATGTTCCAAAAAACATGTATTTGTTTTTTTGTTTTGTTTTTTAAATAAAATCCAAATTCTAGATATAACTATGAAATGTTCATGAGAACCTTTCACTCCTTCCTAAATAGAAGCATTAAAATCATCATAGACTGCGGTGACAACGAGATCCAAATGGTTTTACAGGCCGTCAAATTGTTAATAAAAGATAGTATGAATAAAAGAATATATATAACTTACGACCATTTCGAGATATGACGGAACCCAGTCGTAAGTCGAGAAGCCCGGTGTATATAAAATGCAGTGTGTATTCATTCAAAAATTTTATTGAATAAACACAATTAGAAAATGATTAACCATTACTTTTATCATGACGTAGCAAATATACAAATCACAAAAAACTATTCACATTAAATCTATCTATCTATCTATCTATCTATCTATCTATCTATCTAGTTCAGCCAATACATTTTTTTCTTTCTCAAGTTAAAAAACTTCTATTGTTCTTTATATAGAACATCCTTATATATCTTTGGTAGATAGTCTGTTCATGTATGCCTTATTCAGTTAATATCTATCTATCTATCTATCTATCTATCTATCTATCTATCTATCTATCTATCTAGTTAGTTCAGTCTATACATATTTTCTCTGGTTAATAACTTATATATGTATATATATGTGTGTGTATATGTAGCCTATCTATCTATCTATCTATCTATCTATCTGAAAAATTAGCCAGATAATATCACAAATTATTTGTGCTTGCAATCAGTAAGTTATTCATTAACTGTCTCTGTATTATGGCTTTGTGCCAGAATATTTTAGTAATATTTATGCCTGACTAAACTTTGAAAATAGCTGTATACTTGGAGAATGATACTTTTTAATATCTTATATAATTAAAGAAAAATAGTCACTTGGCGCCTTTGCAATTAATCAATTCGTCATATTAAAATGAAGAGAACATCTAATGGTTAATTGAAATTATTTTTACCGAAACCCTTCGAGTCGAGTTTTTTGATTAGGCTTCGCCTTTTCTTTGATGCTAAATTAAATTTTGTATCTGAAGTAAAATTTATTAAGACTGATATTCACACTCTTGGGTATCAAATTCGTAAGTCCACTGGTATAAGGCGTAAATGTCTGACATCGATTTACAAGAAAATGGAAGAATTCACAACTCCTTTTAGTCTGTGATATGAGATTAAGGGGAATTACTCGGCATTGTACCGTAAACAAGGTTTGATTTCTTTGTTTAATGGCATATTAACCTGGGTTATTTAATGCCCAAGCCATCCTTGGAGAAGAACAACGGTGATACTCTTTAACTCATAGCTGGGGGGGGGGCAGGGGGTTCATACTTTCCCCCAATAGTATCAGTCTGAATGGGAATATGCTATCACGACTAGAGTTCGAACTCGCAGAATATAATGTCGTAGTTCAGCACGCTACGGCCCCCGCTAGCACCGTAAACAAGAATATTTAAGTGAAACATTAAGAAAATTATTTGTCCGTGACATTTCTCTCTCTCTTTCTCTCTCTCTCTCTCTCTCTCTCTTTCCACACACACACACACACACACACACACACACACACACACACACACACACAAGGTATCCATAAAGTCTTTAATGTTTCAACAAAGATGACGGTCCTGTTGAAGTGTGATAATAAAAAGTCCATCAAAAATAAAACTTCAAGAGTTGAATTATCATTCAGTTTTTACTAAATGATTTTATCATTTATTTAACGTTAGTCATTAAACTAAAAATTTTAAAACTGCTGCAAGATTTTATGAACACCTTGTACACACACACACACACACACACACACACACACACACACACACACACACACACACACACACACACACATATATATATATATATATATATATATCCCTTTCTCTCAATCCTTTACTGTGATGCGGAGTGATTGTATGTATTTACCATCCTCTCTGCACAGGCAGGATTTTACACAAGGTAAATTTTTTTAGCGGAGTTTAACCGGTTTGAATTCAAAATTTTTCTTTCTCCTAGACTGGTTTCCATAGTAAGGTTAAAAAGCTCAGTCTGTTCTACTATTTGTCCATAGCTGGAGGGATTTATACTTTTCCTATGTGAAATGCAATCAGCTTCGTTCAAGATTTGAACTCGCGTTGCAGTGTCCATTTCCTGCAACAATAATCATTACGTGGGTGCTCCCTTCATGTTTCCAGGACGCTCCTTAGTATTCTATCTGATCTTAACAGTATGTTGTCTGGGTGGTCACAAGTCTTTCTCCAGTTATCCCTTTTTTTCCAAGCATTTGAAAACCATTCTAAACAACGTCTTTTTCAGCTCTCCAGCAAGATCCAGGTAATCATTTATATTTTCGTTTGCGTTTATCTTCGCTCAATGGTTCACCGGATCGTCAAAATCCACCAAATAAATTCTTTTCTTGTTCTTGATTAAAACTATGTCTTATCTTTTGGCCCTGTGGCGTAATGATTAAAGTGTTGGACTGCCAACTCGTAATAAGTGGGTTCGACTCCAATCACGGTATCATGTTCACTTTCAGACCAATGTCCTTGGGAAAGGTACGAACCCGTTTATCCACCCACCTATGGGTTAAATAGTATCATTGCTGTTTTTCTACAAGGATAGCTTTGGCATCAAATAATTCATGAAGGTGGATGTGCCATTAAAGAAAGAAATCAACTCAAAGTATACTAAGGGGGATGAAGCTATGGTTTCATGTCTTTCTCAAGAAACCATGTTTCCGGTGCCATGCCGAGTAATTCCCCTTAATCGCATATCTCAGGCTAAAGGGAGTTACTCGTAAATTTTCTATCTTCTTGTAAGTCAATGCTAGACCTGTTTATCTTCCCAGCTATGGGTCAAATAGTATCATTGTTGTTCTTCTACAAGGATGGTCTTGGCATTAAATAACCCATGAAGGTTGATATGTCATCAAACAAAGAAACCAAACCAATACACACACACGCACACACACACGCGCATATATATACATATACGAGGAGTTTCAAACTTAACGCTTCCTATTTATAACCACGGAAACTACAAGATATACATCGAGCTCAATAATATGTTAAGTTTTCAAAATCTGATAGAGATTTGAACCCCAATAAATAAATACATATGTCTGTTTTGCCAAATACTACTTCCATTTTTTTCCAATAGCAACGCCACCAGGAAATAGTCGACGTTCCATTTCCCATAAAATAGCCAGGCAAAGTTCATTGGGTCATCCTATTTTTATAAATGCTCTGTTGTATACACAGGCATCATTTTTCGGTATACTGAGCTTTTGAAACCTTCACTATCGACCGTCACTACTGCCGATTTTGATCCCACGCCAGCATTTGATGACTCACCGTTGCTACAACTAAACCGTTCAATCCATTTGCTAACATTTATGTTTGTTGCATAAAACCTGGTTTAGAAAATATTTCCTATTTCATGGATAGCAATTATTTGGCTAAAACTGATTACAGGGTGAGTTTTTGGTGTTTGGCAAAGTTTAGAATTTTAAAGCAGGTATGTATTTACCCAATTCTTCCACTCCCCTAATCGGCTGGGGCTGTAGAATGCACCGAATGTTTCTCTGAAGAGGGGTAAGACCACCGCCCGCAACGAGTGTCCTGATAATGACATTGAACAATCTGATGGTGAGGGTCTAGTAATGCGGAGTATCCCTTCATTGCCATTGTTCCCTGGTCCACTTTGACCCGGAATGGTAGGATCTGATAGGGTCCTTTCTATGGGTCAGATAGAACTGTTTAACATTTAAACTGAGTGCAAACAAATGATTTATGCTAAATTTAATTGTTTGAAATTGAACTGTCATTTATGTGTATTAACAGAATACGTTTACAAATTAAATATCTAATATAAACGAAAAAATAGGATTTGACATTGAATAACCAACAATGGTCGATATGTCATAAAACCAAACCAATCCCTCCACCAAAAGCAGGATGTGACACAAGGTCATTTTGCTTAGCGGAGTACTGATGGTTTGAATTCAGAGTTTTTCTTCTCTTTGACAAATTGCCTTACGATGTCTAAAGAACCCAGTCTACTCAACTATTTAGTCATAGATGGGAAGGAAGCGAGTTTGATCTTCAGTCACGCTATTATATTCACTTTCAGACAAATAACCTTATCTCCCCACCCACAGGTTAAATAGTTTCACTGCTGTTCTTTTGCAAGGATGGCTTTGGCATTAAATAACCCATGAAGGTTAATATGCCATTAAAGAAAGAAACCAAATCAAATCATTGCTAGGGGTATGAAAAGATAGATTCATGCCTTTCCCAAGAGAATTAGTGCGAAGTGAGATGCAAACAGACTCTTCCAGGAGTTGAACTCTGATCGGCGCTTCCATTTTCTACGATAATAATAGTTACACTATGTGATAGATTTATGGCAGGTAACTCTTTTTTTTTTTCAGGCTGACTAGCACAAGAGTCTTTTGATTAATTTTGCGTTTTTGCACCATCTGTCATACACATAAAGTTTAATTATTGGAACAAGTGAAATCTTATATTTTGTTCATCGGATTATTGATCTCATGTTTCAATTTGAAAAAAAAAAAAAAGGAATTTAACAACATTTCGGTCGGTGCTGTGGTTAAAAAAACATACAAAAAACAATGAACTAAATTGGCCGTTTCGTGGATGTAGATTGAACTTAACAAATTCGTTAAAAATATGATAAACCAATACAATGAGCAAATTGCATACAATGGACACTTACATGGAAACAGTTATTGCAATGGAACATCGAATATAAATAGTTAGGATTATAATCAAATATTTTCGAATAAACACATTTTAACATTCGATAATCCATAAGGGTCTGGGTTAAATTGATCATTTTGTGGACATTTGGATTGAACATTGCAAATTTGTCAAAAAGTATGTTAAACCATACAATAAGCACATGTTTAAGGACCAGAATTTCACCTGAAATCCCGGGTGAGTCTTCATCGTATAGTCGCTAACGTGCTGGATTGCAACATCGTAATTAACAAGTTCAAATTCTAGTCATACAATCATGTTTTCTTTTGGACTAACACCATTGGGAAAGATATGCAGCCTCTTATCTTTCCATCTATGGGTAAATAGTACCACTATTGTTTTTCTACAAAGATGGCTTTGGCATTAAATAACCTATAAAGGTTGATATGCCATTATAAAAAGAAACCGAAAATCAGGAATCCATTAATGATGACCCCTAAATAGTCTTATGTTTGGTTTGACACTCACGTAAAAAATAAAATTGGCGACCGTAGTCGATGGTAACCCCAAGGCTCCCTTTTCAATAGCTACTACACCGAGGTGTTGAGGAGGACGCTACTCTATTCCCTGGATTGCTCCACTTTACCCTTGATCCTAACCTTATAATGCTGAGTGTTAAGCAAGTTGGCATCAGGTACCATTTTTTGAGTTTTTGGTATGATTCGATCTGTGATTGAAATCCAATCTCCCGGACCATTGGCGAACACTCTCCTCATTAGGCCAAACAATCATCAAAAATGCCAGATGTCTGGCACAAGGCCCACTTTGAAGAAGTTGATATACCATTAAACAAATAAACCAAACCAAACTAATGCCCTTGGTAAAGGTATGAAGCCCCTTATTTTATTGTTTTTCTACAAAGATAGTTTTGGCATTAAATAACCTACATTAAAAATATGCCATTAAAAAAAGAAACCTAATCCAGGAATTTATTTATGACCTCTAAATAGTTGGAAACAATTTAATATCCATACATTTTTGACACACGTAAAAGCATAAAGAATAAATTAATGAATTAATAAATAAATTATAGTACAAAAAAAAACAAAAAACAAACAAATTTTGGATGTATTTACTTTGTTTAGAGGCATGTCAACCTTCGTGGGTTATTGAATGTCAAAGCAATAATACCATTACCAAGGCTATTAGTGTGAAAGTGAACGTAATAGTTCGACTGGAGATCGAACTCGCCTACAATGATGTTGCAGTCCCACGTGAGACAATGCAATGTGGATCCCCCTGATTTTACTGAAGTATTTATATGATTGATTTTAATGGTATTTCAATCAGTCTAGGTTTATGCCTAGAGGTTAGAGAATCATGTTCATTGTACGGTCATATTTATATTTTTGTATAGTTGTTTATTCAGATTTTTTTTGTACTCGGCCTTATTGGATACAAATAATTTTAAAATTAATCTGACGAAATCTCATATATATATATATATATATATATATATATATATATATATATATATATATATATATTAGTTTTAAAAAGTTACATTTTACTGAAATAGTCATAACAATATATTAATAATCCTTTCACCACAATTTCAATGATAATTTTGCACGCACAAATTTTGTCATTAATTTTTAGATAAAATGGTCATCTTCAAAACACCGTAACTTTTCAACAAAAAAAGATAATGATAGTAACAAAATGAAAAGTAAAACAAAGCAAAACCCTAAAACGTGTGTTTGCTCCCAAAGTCGAGATTAAAAATAAACACATGGCTTGTTACACTGACAATCTTCAAAAATAGCCAATGTCTTGTCCTCTTCACTGTGTAGAGTGGCAAAATTATGGAATTCGCACACTTAGACGGTAGTATTTGTCGCTGCCTCCCACCAGACACGACTTGACACAAGGTCAAAAGCCCGAAGGCCAATTAAAGTGGGGATAAAGGGGAGGGGAAGGTCGGGAAGGAGCCGAGACTCGAACCCTGCTTGCCTGTGCTGCTCATCGGCTCACTTAGTGCAATGTGAGCCTGATGAGGCAAGCGGTTTCACGAACCCAAATGTGGGTCCGGGCACGTATGCCAGTTAACGGCTTAAACTAGACGCTTGGTCTAGTGCCGTACAAGGGGGACAAAGGAGACAAAAATGCAGCTCGCCCACCCGGAGGTAGCCTAGTCGAAACTAGGTGCCTAATTAAAGGCCCCAAGTCTGCCATTTATCCTTTTCCAGGGCCACGCTCCGGACCGAAGTCCAGAACAGGTCCCGGGGCACTCGCCGGGAGCACGCCCCAGGATAAAAGCCCCTCGCACACTTAGACGGTGGTCACTTACTGTATGTAAGGTCTACTTAATTGACTGACCATCGTTGGAAAGTGAAAAGGTTGAAGGGATAAGCATATAACGGCTTACCTGTGTTGGCACCAGCACCAGACCCACAAGGACAATTTTAATACAAGAGGAAAGGAACATAGTTGAAATCATAAAGGAGATCATAAAACAGTGAAAAAAGTATTTGTAGTAGTAGTTGTAGTTGTAGTAGTAAGAGCAGATTTAAGATGATTAAGAGGATGTAATAGTTCTATTTTTACTGTTTATTGATTCCTTGTTCATAAAAAATAAAACTTGCACGATGTTATTATTCTTTCTTTATTTTCATTACAAAAAGTGAACCCTGTTGGTCATAATTGATTTTCTGACTAATATTTCTAAAGTGGCAGACTTAAAATATCTCTTGTTCCGTATTTATTTGCTGTGTAATGATTGGTGTTCTTCTGCCAATCATTAATATTGGCGTCGTTCTCTACATGCGAGTAGATGCTTTATACATAATATGGCTTCATCTTCCAATCACAGATACGTAATACAGTGTGCTCTTGAGTACAAAATAACCAAATTCAGTTACCAGAAATTCACTGATAAGGAAATTAACATAAACTCTGTTTCTACTTCTCACTGTTCGGTCATCATTTTTTTCAGTCAGAAATATTTTCATAAAGCCAGTAAAAACTACTGTACAATGTCAAGTTTAGACAATTTTTATAGTGCCAGCCAAAAAATATTTTCAGAGTACCAGTTAAAAGTTATTTTATTATGCCAAGACTACTTATACAGTGCCAAGTAAAGACTATTTTTATCGCGCCAAATAAAGATTACTTTTATAGAGCCAGTAAAAGACTAGTTTTATACTGCAAGTTAAAAAACTTTTTTTAATAACAAACCAATGTTTTATAGTACTAAGTAAAGTCTGTATTTTAATGTGCATGGTAAAATGTATGTTTCACTGTGCCAAGTAAATCCAATTTCATAGAACCAGGTAAGATTAACTTTTACGGGTTGGTTTGGTTTGGTTTAATGGCATATTGTACATTATTTATTGCCAAATCCTCTTTATACATACATGTTAAATAGATGATTTGTAAACACACTTTGTTGATAACGTTTTTAAACGAGCCTAAGGTCGTGCATTTGAACACATTTAAGTGGTTCGAAGTATTGCTATATATCACTAGCAATTCAATTAGAAATAAGTCATTTCTTTTCACAGTTAAATGATCAAAAAGTTCTATTTCAAACAATTCAATTTTGCATAAGTCATTTGTTTGCACACAATCTAAACTTTAAGCACTTCTATTTGACTCATTGATAGGACCCTTTCAGGTGCTACCACTCCGGGTAAGAGTAGACCTGGGAGCGAGGTCAATGAAGGAATACTCTGCATTCTCCAAATCTTCAGGATTACTGCAGCCTCACTATCAGATTGTTTAGTATGTCCGGGACACTCATTGAGTGGGGGGGGTCTTATTCCTCTGCAGAGATGAAGTTAGAGTATTCTACAGCCCCAGCTGACTAGGTCATAACTCTTATGAAGTGAGTTTTATGAAAGCAGTTAATATGTAAATAAGTATTTGCCAATCAAATTTGGACACTGCCAAAAGAAAACATTCATTAGACCTACTGTTAATGAAAATCAAGGTAAAACTCGGCTCGGTTGAAGAAGCACTACCACTTCATGGAATGAATGGGTTAAAAAAATATAAAAAATAAAACCTTTGATTTTTACCATAATTCAGGAACTGGTTTTACGACATTCTGTTATTTTATAACTGGTTCGCGTGAACCGGTGTAAGCAGGCCGAATCCCACCACTAAACAGACGCATGGTCAAGTTTTTTTTCGCAGTCTTATTTTTAGCTTTCCAGTTCTAAAATGGGATGCAAGGTTAATAATTCACGATGGGCAAATCAGTATCCCCATCTAATTCGGTGTATGCACCCAGACGACTTTAGTAAGGATAGTTTGGGGGAAAATGTCACCCAGTCAACTGCCTTAACCCCCGACGGGTCATTGTTCCAATGAAGGATTGAACATAGGCTTGTCAGGTCATCTGTCCACGTCGTGTTTTTAGATCCAGATAACCGAAGTCGCCAATTGCCGATCGCCAAATAAATCTAACAGGGTTGATCATCCAAAGAAAAATAAATTGAAGTCGAAAGGCCAGTGTCGAAAAAAACACGGGATGTTCAATAATAATAAAAAGTTTACTTCATAAAAAATAACAAAGTTCGTTTCTTAAAAAAATAATTAATTTTCCATTTTGACAAGTATTGAATCATATTAAAAAAATCAATGTACTGATTTTATTCTTCTAAAATCCCCGCTGATTATTTTGTTACAATTAAAACCATTCTCAGATTTCTCTCACTCCAAGTCTCCGACGCACCACTTAACTATGTTATAAAAAAACAAAACAAACAAAACAAAAACGGTATCTGAAGAGTGTGTCCTCGTGGCGTAATGGTTAAAGCATTATTCTACAGTCGCGAAGTAAGTCAGTTCGAACTCCAGTCGCGCTGTTACTTTCATACTCTTGTGAAAAGTATGAACCCCTGTTATCCTCTCAATTATGCAGTTGAATAGCCTAATGACCGGCAGCAATCTCCTCAACCCCAGGTTCTCTATATCTTTACTGCAGATATTAAATCTCTAGAATGACTAATTGATTCTAACGGCATGTTAACCTGTGCAAAGTTATTTTATGCCAAGAGTTAAGGGAATCGCGTTCATATTTACATTTTTTGTGTAGTTGGGAACATGAATTTTTCTCACACACTTCTGTTTAAGAATTATCTTAAAACAGATTTATGTGATTTTTACATTTTCTTTTTTGAAGTAGAGGAATCATATTGTAAATTGAATTACTATGACCTGAAAATCCGGCAACCACTTGCGCGCGACACACGGAAACACTGGACAGCTGTTTCGACCTTATTAGGTCTCATCAGCAGTGATCTCCCTCACTGGAGTACACGGCCGTGCAATTGCCACGACTAGTTGATTTGGGATCGCTTGTGTGCGATGTGGACCGATGGCTCAGTGGTCACTGGTTCGATCTCCAGTGGTTCTCTATACTCTCCAGAATTGGAGCCTTACCATCAGATGCTGTTTAGTGCCATGCCCAGAACGCCCCTTAATTTGGTGTGGGATCTTACCCCTTTGCAGAGGTTTCGGTCAGAGTACTCTAAGTCTCACCGATACGACTTCACCCACCTTTATACAATGAAGTATTTTCTGTCTGATAGATTAATGATCACATTCATTTTTTAAAAGGATCATCATCATCATCGTCATGTTATGCTGCTAGCACGGATTTCCCTGACTCTTACTCGCCTTTAGTCTCTATCATCCATCGCTTTCGACAGGTCTCCAAGACTAAATCCTGTTGTAGATAAGTTCAAGTTGGTCGGCCACTTGTACGTCTGTGTGAAGGGGTCCATATGGAGAACGTCGCTTATGAGATCGTCCTTACTTCTCCAGCAGTGTCCCGCATGTCTTGTTCGTCTTATTTTAGAGATGGGAAGAAGGTGGTCGTTCAGCTGCTGTTTTGTAGAATGTTGCTTCCGAGATTTGTACAAGATATCTCGTAGCATTCTTGCTCAATTCTCGTCTAGTTTTTTTCTCTATCCGCCTAGTCAGCGTTTATTTGGTGTATCCATATAGTAGAATTGATACGACCTTAGCTTGGGATATTTAAAGGGTTAGACAGTACAAATTTCCCAATTTTTATTTGTATTGGCTGTTGAGATGAGGAAATACACAAAATCTTATTGGTTATAATGTGTGAGCATTATTTAAATGTGGGCTCAAGAGAACCTCTTGAGCCCACATTTCTGCAGTGACCAACTGCCCCACTATCAGTGCCTGATATCGTCCCTTTGTTACTGAAAAATAATTTTCGATTACCCGAGAAACCCTCGTCCTAACCTTGATAGACTAGACATACTTACCACTAAAAAACTGCTGGCTTGTAACATTGCCAAATGTCTAATGTAAAATACTTCTTCGTTAGATTTTCTTGTGCAGTTCAGCGTGAGATGAACAAACTGGAATATTTGTCATCTCCGTGTCGTTTCCTGAAGAGCCTCGATCATTTGGATATCAAGAAGAAGTAAAATGGCAATAAATAAAGTTGTAATATACTAAGCTTTTTGCTTAGATGTGGCACAAGGCCATATGAAAGGGGCACCCAATGAGACTCGAACTCATTCGTGTAGGTTTGCTAGTCGAGCTTGCTAACCATTATACCACCAAAGGCGCCTAGCAATAAATAAAGTTGTCTGCATATTTATTCAGAAATTCTTCCGTTTCTCTCACTTTACCATGTAATTGCGGTCGGAACAAGTCAATAACTTCAAGAAGTAAGTTTTATTTTCATTCAAAGATTTTGCAATATTTTGTTAGTATGAGAGGCACAATTCTGTAGTTCCGGGTGCTTATGCCGTGGTCGTGACGGTGACGAACCTCAGTGAGAAGCCGAGCTCGTCTGATTCTTTCCGAGTGCTACTCGCTGGATTGGCCTGTATGATTTAGAGCACGGCCTCGGGACCTACGACTTTAGACCTACCTGACCCTGCCAGACTCATGCAACCTGAGTGGAATTTCATCAGCGATCTGGTCACTGCATTGTGATCAACTCTGTCTTCTCTTTTTGTATAACAAATGTTTTTGGTTGCTTCTGCGGTGTTGTGGCCTATTTCGAACACGAAATCACATACCAAGTGAAGCAAAGCATATCGTGTCAGCGTGCCAACTAAAACAATACTACCAATCACAGCAGGTACCTTTCACGGCTTGTACTGCTTCAGTTACGTGCACCTATACGTCAACTAACCTCACGATAAAAAATATGAATTGACATTTTTGCCAAAACATTCAGATTAACTTTGAGACTGTGTATTTCTTTTTGCAAGCACCTTGTAAAAGTGGCCATAGACTAAGCTTATCTTACTTTTGGGGCACACAGTTTGGATCGAACTCACTAACAATGGCTTCCTAGCCGAGTTTGTTAACTATTACAGTATGTAGGTGCCCAATTATTTATTTAGTTTTGCTGTTTTTATGTGGTCACTCATTTAAATAGAGACCCATTCCATCGTAACTTAACTTTTATGATTTGACAGGAATTGGGGCTATCAGTGAGATTAGATAATGAGACAAATACTCTGTATTTGAGTGCTGGATTGCGGTCTCAAAGTAAGCGAGTTCGAATTCCGGTCACGCTATTACGTTCACTTTCAGACTAATACCCTTGGGAAAGGTAGGAACCCCTTTATCTCTCCATCTATAGTTTAATTGGTATCACAGGTGTTGTTTATCTCTCCAGGTATAGTTTAAATGGTATCACAGGTGTTGTTTATCTCTCCAGGTATAGTTTAAATGGTATCACAGGTGTTGTTTATCTCTCCAAGTATAGTTTAAATGGTACCACAGGTGTTGTTTATCTCTCCAGCTATAATTTAAATGGTATCACAGGTGTTGTTTATCTCTCCAGGTGTAGTTTACATGGTATCACAGGTGCTGCTTATCTCTCCAGGTATAGTTTAAATAGTATCACTGCAGTTATTTACCTCTCCAGCTATAGTTTAAATTGTACCATATTCACAATTAATGCTAGATACAGCCATGTGCGAAATAGACCTATAATGTTCATAACGATAGAACATATAAAGAACATCGGAATCTCGAAATTCGAAAACACGTAACGACTTCTTGTTTTGGTACGAAACCTTTTTATTAACTTTGAGTAAAAGATTTCGTCATAAGGAGGAGAAACACAATCTTCTATGCTGTCTTATTCATTTGGCCACCATCTCGAGCTGCCCCCATAGGGCGCAAGTTCGCCTCGCGTCTGCGAGCTCCAAAAGTCGTTCCTCCTCGTTTGGCGTCTAGTTTTCAACTCTCTAACTTTCTTCAAATCTCCCAAAAAACCTCCATGCGCTTCCAGTGAGTGACGTCACCCTGTCACCCCGTTCCGTCATCTCGGGCTATTGTGACATCTTGAGTGGCACGTCCGCCCCGCGCGCTTGTTATCACCAACATCAAGTTTTGCACCAAACTAACCCATGTGCTGAGCCGAAAGGATCTCAGTCAAACTAAACTCAAAGGCATGAACCGAACTCCCTTGGCCATTACGTTACAAAATGGATTCACTGCTGTTGTTTATCTCTCCAGCTATAGTTTAAATGATATCACAGGTGCTGTTTATCTCTCCAGCTATAGTTTAAATGGTATCACATGTGTTTCTTATCTCTCCAGCTATAGTTTAAATGGTATCACAGGTGTTTATCTCTCCAGCTATAGTTTAAATGATATCACTGCTGTCGTTTGTCTCTCCAGCTATAATTTAAATGGTATCACAGGTGTTGTTTATCTTTCCAGCTATAGTTTAAATGATATCACTGCTGTAGTTTATCTCTCCAGCTATAGTTTAAATGGTATCACAGGTGTTGTTCTACAATAATGGCTTTGGCATTAAATAACCAATGAAAATTGATTTGTCATTAGATAAAAGAAACTAAACCTGTATTAGTAGATGCTAAATTGTTCTATCATACAAATTCTTCCATTTATGGAATTTGTGTGGCTTTGCTCGAATAAATTAAAACTGGCTTCTCCAAATTATTGATTTTTTCTATCCGCAAGTACTGGGGTGAGTCAAAAGTTTAAAGATATTTTGGTACATAGTTGTTTGCGTTACGTGTGTGGCCCTTGTGCAAAAGTAAGATAAGCTTAGTAAATGGCTACTTTTACAAGTTGTTTGTAAAAAGAAATATACAGACTGAAAATTAATCTAAATGTTTTGGCAAAAATGTCTTTTCATATTTTTTATAGCGTGTGTTAATTGACGTATAGGTGCAAAGATGCATTCCTATAGTGTACTTAATCAGTATAAACTGTTGTAGGCACGCATACACGCTCGTATATATATATATATATATATATATATATATATATATATATATATATACCTAAGATGGTCTTACGGAAGAGTAATGTGAAATTCTGTTCTGTTGTTAACAAGAGACATGACTACAGATTTTCTCATTACTTGTCACTTTGTTAATATAAGATGAGCTATTGGAAATTCCGGTTTAATTCGCATATGTAATATATATATATATATATATATATATATGTGTGTGTGTGTGTGTGTGCGCGTGTGTGTATGTGTGTGTGTGTGTGTGTGTCCATAATATTTATCAGACCTCCCACCAAATCAGATTAGGCATAAGGTCATTCTTATTGTGGAAATATGTGTAAGTATATATATATATATATATAGATATATATTCGTATAGGTTGGTTAATTGATTTTAACGGTATATCAACCTGTCTGGGGTTATTTTATGTCTAGAGATTAGGGAATGATATACGTCGTAAGTCTATATTTATAATTTTGTTGTTAACGGTTTCAGCGACATGTTAACATCATCGGGGTTCGTATTGAGTGGTTACTTATTTGGTATTAATCAGGTTTATATTTACATTTTTTGTGTATTATTTCTTTAGAGTGTAAGGTTGTTTTTTTATTATTAAGGATATGCCAACATTGTCTTGAATTGTTTTCAAAGAAATGGTTCAAGAATCATTTTGAGGGGTTACTTTTTAACGGTATAATGTTTATGTTTATATTTTTTCGTATATTTTTGTTTCTCTCAAAAATGGTTACGTTATGTTATTTTGTTTATGGTATATGAACCCTTGTAGGTTATTTAATGTCAAACCCTGCCTTGCGGCATATATATAAATATATATATAATTTGTTAGTGAGTAGTTTGTTGGTGAATATTTTTGGTTTTAAGCTAGTACGAGATAAAAATGACTAGACGATTATGTTTTACAAGGTTTATCTTTTTAGATGTCTTGTTTCGTAGACATATCTAATATATATTTTGAATATCTGATTAATAATTTTTGCTTGGTTAGTTGGGTTTTATGGCATATCAATCCTTGTAGGTTATTTAATGCCAAATCCTGTTTATACATGCAAGTATGTATAAACAGAATTTAGCATATATTAAATATATATGATTTATAAACGAATAGTTTGAAGGCAACATCAGTAATCGAGCCCGAGCTCATTTATTTGCACACAGTTAAATGGTTTCAGGTATTGATATGCAACACTAACAATTTTATTAAAGATCAGTGATTTGTTTGCACTTTACGGATAAATGGTTAACCAATTCTATTTGAATCAAAGATGGGGCCCTAATAGTTACTAACATTCCAAATCAGCGTAGACCTTGGAGTAATGGCAATGAAAGGGTACTGCGGCCATAGTCGATGGTGTCACGAAGGCTCCTTTTTCAATAGCTACAACACCAAGGTGTAGGGCAGGGCGCTACTCCTTCCCCTGGGTTGCCCTTTGATCCGTACCTTATAATGCTGCGTGTTAAGCAATGATGTATCAAGTACCATTTTTGAGTCTTTGGTATGACTCGACCTAGTATTGAACCCAGGTCTCCCGGGCCACAGAGATACGGTCGGTATTTTTTACAGCCCCAGCCGACAGGCCTGTATATATATATATATATATATATATATATATATATATATATATATATATATATATATATATATATATATATATATATATATATATATATATATATATATATATATATATATATATATATATATATATAGGGAGTGGGGTACAAGATTTTCTGTAAGTCT
This sequence comes from Sepioteuthis lessoniana, assembly GCA_963585895.1. Classification (NCBI taxonomy): domain Eukaryota; kingdom Metazoa; phylum Mollusca; class Cephalopoda; order Myopsida; family Loliginidae; genus Sepioteuthis; species Sepioteuthis lessoniana. The sequence goes on from OY757938.1 coordinate 47,735,458, forward strand.
GTTTTATTAAAGATGACAGACGAGGATTAGGAATTTAATTTTTTTTTTGTTCACGAATGAACAAATGAGAATGAAAGCTGTTTACCGATTGTCCAAAATCTCTGATATTACGGCCCGATTTGGGGGCGCTTCGGGCACCCGGCATTTGACCTTACTCCTTTTAGACGAGTTGCTAAGAGGGAGTATCCGTGACAAAGTGGCGAACGTGATGGACTGAAAACTCGTCGCGTTATTCTGTTCACTTTCAGACTAATACCCAATGTACAAATGTACAAATCTCCTTATCCTTCCAACTATGGGTTTAACCCATAGTATCACTGTTGTTCTACAAAGATCGCTTTGGCAATAAATAACTCACAACGGTTGATATGCCATTAAACAAAGAAACCGAAACCCAGTGGGGAGTTGCTGCCTGGCGGAACGGTCAACTCATTCATGCTAAGCTCTTTAATTATTTCATCAGGGGTATGTTCATTAAGCACAGAGCTTTTAGAAAATCTCAGAGTAGGGGCCTAGTAGGGACAGATATTGGGCTACGTTGAAAGTGATCGGGGAAATTGCCCCCTTTTGGTAAGTCAACGAGTCACAGATTTTTTTTCTTACTTAAACAATTGTAAATGCAAGCAGACTCTAAGGGAGATAACTGCGGTTGTGTTCGTTGATAAGTTTCAGTAAATATTTACTTGGATTATTGACCTTTTGGAAAATTGCCACAAGTGTGGTAACGTGTCATTTTCATAGTTTAATGACACCATTTTTCTTTGTTTATCTCTCGTGGTCATTTTCTGCAATCGTTTCCGTCACGTTTTATTTCGATGTAACTGAACGTGTAAAAAGATAGACGTGAAGGCGAAATTGTTTTTCATGAGTGTGTACCAGTAATATTTCTTACTGGTTTGTGTGAATTTTGGTTGGGCTGTTTTTATGGCATATCAATTATTGTTGGGTATTTAATGCCAAATCCTCTTTATGCATATACATTAGATATATATGATTCGCTTTGTTTGGGTTTTATGGCATATCAACCATTGTAGGTTATTTAATGGCTAATCCTCTTTATTCGTATATATTAAATATATATGATTTGGTTTGGCTGGGTTTTATGGCATATCAACCATTGTAGGTTATTTAATGCCAAATCCTCTTTATACATATATATTAAATATATATGATTTGGTTTGGCTGGGTTTTATGGCATATCAACCATTGTAGGTTATTTAAGGCCGAATCCTCTTCATACATATATATCATATATATAATTAATAAAGACATTTTAGATAACAGTTTAAAATGAGTGATTTTTTTTTGTATAAGGTTAAATGGTTTCAATTATCAAACACAAATAATTCAATTCATTATTAATGATTTGTTTGCACACAGTTAAATGATTTAAAGTATTAACATCTAACACTAATTATTCTATTCAGCACCATTCATTTGCACACAGTCAAATGGTTCCAATTATTGCTGTGTTTACCAATAATCTAATTTTGACATACAGTTAAAGAATTTCAAGAATTTTAGACTAATAATTCTTTTCAATATTACTTATTCATTTGCACACCGTTTAATGGCTTCAATTATTGTCATGCATCACTAACAATCCAATCAGACATCAGTCATTTGTTTGCAAACAGTCAACTGGTCAAAGAGTTTTATTTCTAACAATTCAAATTAACATATTATTTGTTTGCTTACTGCTTAAATGTCAAACAGTTCTATTTGACCCATGGATAGGACCCTATAAGGTGCTACCACTGTAAGTGAAAGTGGATCTGGGAGAAATGGCAAAGAAGAGGTACTCCACATTCCGCAGATACCCAGGACTATAGCCTCACCATCAGAATGTTTAGCATCATATCCAGGACACTCATTGGGGGTTTGGGTCTTACAACTCTGCAGAGATGCAGTCGGTGTATTCGATAGTCGGCTGGGGTTGTGTAAAGTTAACTAACATCTATGGATGAATAGATAAAGGAACACACATATAGTTATTTATTAAGCTCAGCTTCGTAGTAGTATAGGACTAGAAGTATGGGGTACCCAGTAAGAAGTAAACTCACAAGCATTGTTCTCCTAATCTAACTGGTTAGCCAGCGAGCCACACTGCGTGTGGTATCCAGTAATGTTTGGGCTTATCTTAGTTGTGGAACAAGACTATCTTAGTTGTGGAACAAGACTAGAAAATTGGGACACCCAGTGAGAATAAAACTCACCATGAGCTGGTAATCTAGCTTACTAACCATAACACTACGTGAGATGCTTTGTCATTTAGCTTAGTTGAGGCACAAGATTCGATGTATGGTGCACTCAGTGAGAATCGAACTCCCTAGCCATGAGCTGCTTATCGAGCTTGCAAACCATTACACTATCTAATATGCCCCCCAATATATATATAACTGAACTGAGACGCAAAGAGTGATGAAGTAGATGCTTTATTGGTAGGGCTCAAAAAACGACGATTATATCCCTTGTCGTAGGGTAAGACCCACCACCTCGCAAACTGCATCCGGTAGCAAAGTTTCAGTTCTGGAAGAGGTGAAGTCACCCGTTCGTTGGCATTACTCCCAGGTCCACTTTGACTTAGAGTGATAGAGTCCTATGTAGAAGTTAAATATATCTGAGACAATGTTTAAAACGATTTTGAACTACACTGATATATTTGATTTTAAAACACTGGTATTGTAAGTGTTTACCGACTTAAATCGATTGTAAACTAAATATAAAGTCTTTTAAATTATATGAATTAGACATGGATTGTTATTTGAAGATATCTAATTATTTCCATCTATTATTAAGATGATACGTAAAAGCATATAACTGTGCAAATCATTTGTATCAGGATTTGTTACTTGAAGTTATATTTTTCGCCAATGGTCCCGGAGACCTAGGTTCAATCCCAGGTCGCGTCATACCAAAGACTTTAAAAATGGTACTTGATACTTCTTGCTTAACACTCAGCAATATAAAGTACGTATCAAGGGTAAAGTGGAGCAATCCAGGGAAAAGAGCAGCGCCCTCCTCTACACCTTGGTGTAGTAGCTATTGAAAAGGGAGCCTTCTGGTCACCCTCAACTACGGTCGCCAACTTTACTTTACTTTATATGACTCTGTGTAAACACATGACTATTATCAAATAAAAACAATTATTTGAAATAATTGTTTCTAAATGATTATAATAAAATCAGAAGCTACTTAAAACTATATTTTGATTAGTTTAGTTTAATAGATTTTAACAGCATGTTAACCCGTCTGGGGTTATTTTATGCCAAAAGGTTAGGGAATAAGGTACGTTGCACGTCTACAATTGCATATTCATTGTTAATAGTTTTGACGATATAATAGCTTCGTTGGGAATTTTGTTGCAGGGTTACTTTGTATGATATTGATTAGGTTTACGTTTATATTTCTTGGATTAATTTTGTTTCTCTCAAAAATGACAGAATTTCTTCTATATTGATACCTTCCTATTGATCTTTCATATTATTTACCTTGAAAAACGTTTTATGATGCGAGTGAAAGCTTTAAATTCTATAAGAAAGTGTTTAACAGTGCTGGGATATTCGACATAATACATTGAGGTTGTTGTTCTTCATTGAATATAAGGGAGTGTGTAAATCTAGTGTGACCGATGCATAATTGAGATATAATGACTCATTCCTTTCTGGATTTTCTGAATGCTTGTCTCCAGTCTCCTAAAGTGGGTTTGATTAACGAGAGCTTATGGTGAATGTTCTTATTCCAGCGATTTTGCCATTTTGTATAAATCCTCCTCCTCATCAAGTCAGGCTGATAGTGTGGATTTTCCTGACTCTCTCTCTCCATCCGACCCTGTCATCCATCACTCACGATAGGTTTTTCCAAACTACATCCTGTATCCTCCCAGAACTGAGGTAAATAAGTTCTTATTAGTTGGCCAACACTGGCACGTCTATGTGTAGGGGTCCATAGATAAATGTCACTTATGAGTTCGTCCATGCTTCTCTAGTAGTGTTCTGCATGTCTTGTTCGTCTTATTGGATGGTTTTCGAGATGGGGGGTAAGAGGCTGTAAAGTTGTTGTTTCGTGGGGTGTTGCTTCCTGGATAATTCCAGATTTCAAGTCAGTAAATGAAATCTTGAATTTGTCGGGTTTGTGGTTTGTCCGTTAGTTGCAGGAGAAGATAGGAACGATTTGCCTGCCGAATCAGTTTTTTCATTTCTTCTCACTCCAGTGTGGCTCGTTATCCAGAATGTAAGAATTTCTTTAAAGTTGGATAAAGAGTCTATGATTTTATGAGCACCCCCCCAAAAAAAACGACAGTAGCATTAGATTACTGTTACGTTTTTAAGCACATATATATTAATAAGTGAAAAGAGACGGATTCGTTGGTGTACAAGAAAGCAATGAGGTTTATTAACCACAGGCAGAGAAATGCGTCTAATGTTTTAACTTTGTGGGCGCCAGTCAAATGTCCATCCACTCTGTGTCATGGTGGATTTCAATTCTGCTTTTTACCTCTCACGTGTGTCCGTTCTTCCAGTCACTACAAACCCCACAATCCACTGTCCACGGGAGCCAACTCCCTTTCTATCCCGAAGGGGGAATAACTTTGATATTTTTCGATAGCTCTAACAATACCCCAACAAAAGCTGACATGATAGAAAAGTACAGAACTGGGTGACAACCCCCCCCAAAAAAAACCCCCCAAACAAACTCAGAAACAATTGAGATACTTCAGAAGAAAACTAAAAAAAACAACAATTAAAGTACTGTATAATCTGAATATGGCTACACAGAGGAAATATAAAGAGAGAAATTGAACTTCTATAAGTGATAACGCAAAACAGCACCATAAAAACGAAACATTTATATGATGCTAAAAAAATTGTAAAACTCAGAAGAAGAGCAAATGTTGACAATGTAAAGAGGGAGATAAAACAGTCAACGACATTGTTGGATTGTTTGGGGGAGGGTCTTATAAGTACAAACCGTCTACAAATTGCTAGCAAGTATTTATAGATTTGTCCGTTAGTTGCAGTTATGAACTCGTCCCTGCTTCTCCAGCAGTGTCCTGCATGTCTGGTTCGTCTAACTTGGATAGTTTTCGTGTTGAGAGGTAGGTGGCCGTATAGTGGGTGCTTTGTGGGGTGTTGCCTCCAGGACTTGTTCAATATTGCTCGCAGCATTCTTGTTTAATTGTCGTCTAGCTTTTTCTCCAGCCGTTTTGTTAGCGTCCAAGTAGTGCTTCCACATAACAGTATCGATACCACCATTGCTTGGAAGAAACTATTTATATACTATTGGAAATTTGGTCAAAGAAGTAATTAAAGACTAGTAAAGTCGCAGATCGCAGGAACAGACAGCCAGCTAGAACTCCAAATGAAAGATAAGGCAGACAGTCGAAGGATGTAAAAGATATCTTCATACTGTCAATTATAAGTAATCAGCAACTCCCGAATTTCACTTTTTCAACGAATTTTAAGAAAAATAACCGGTCTATTGCCCTAATGAGTAGAGTATTCACGAATGGTCAAAGAGACCAGGGTTCAATCCCAGGTCAAGTCATACCAAAGAATCAAAAAATAGTACTTGATGCCGCTTTGCTTAGCACTCAGCATTATAAGGTGAGGATCAAGGACAAGGATATAACCGTGAAGCAGTTATTATTACAATATCAACCCTCTATAAAACTGACTTGTTAATCACAGTTCCATGATGATGGTAATTCGGTTCATTACAGAATAAGACCAGAAATATTGGGCGCTCAGTAAGGACCAAACTAATTTCAAAGTTAATAGTATATAAATTTGAAGTGACCTTTCATCCACTGGGTACCAAGGAATTGCGCTTAGCATAACAGTTATAGTCGTAGAAAATAGACTCGGCAACCAGAATTCAAATCCTGGATGAAGCTATTTGCATTTCACTTCCTGTTTACGCCCTTGAGAAAGCCATGAATCCATCTGTTTTCCTCGGCCATGGAAAAATAGGGAAGACTGCGTTCATTAGCATTAGTAAGGTAACCAGTCTAGGAGAAGGAAAAATCTGAATTCAGCTTTATTCCGCTTAGAAATTGTATCCTGTCGGTGGGGCTTAAAATATGCTGACTGTATCCTCCTACCAAGGAGTAACAGCCCTCTCAAAAGGAGTGCCTTGTGTGACGCTAAACTGTATCTGATGGTGAGGCTTCAGTTCTGGATATTTTGGGAATATGGAATCACATCAACATTTCCATTACTCCCGGGTCCACTCTGACCCGAAGTGGTTGTACCTATTAGGGTCCTATCTATGGGTCAAGTAGATCTATTTATAACTTATTCGTATTTGATAAGTTTGGTTTGATTTGGTTTCTTTGTTTAATGGCATATCAACTTTTGTAGGTTATTTAATGCCAAAGCCATTCTCCTATAAGAACAGTAGCGTTACTATTTAACCCATAGCTAGGAGGATAAAGGGGTTCATACCTTTCCCCAGGGTATTTGCCCGAAAGTGAACGTAATAGTCGTATTTGATAGGATCTAGTGACAAAAACAACAACAAACAATTAAGAAACAACTTTATAAAAAGAAAATGTAAATATGAACATACAATGAACGCGATTCCCGAAAAATAACCCAAGACAGGTTGCCATGATGTTAAAATTTGTGAACCGGTTCAAAAATTGACTTTTTGCCGTATCCTGCGCGTATTGAGAGGGTTGTGGTAAATAGTTTCCTACTTGGCAACAATCCAATTCTTCAAATTCATATTAGATTAGATTTTTTAGGTGCCAGACTAGTTTGTTCCTTAGAAGATGTTTCCAGTTCACCAAAGTAACTTATTAATGAACAAATAAATAAAATAAAACAAAAACAAAACAATGTGAATTAAAAAATAAACACCACAAATCACAGGTTATTACACAAATTTATCAGCTACGTGGCTATGATAGTTGCGTGTTCATCGCTAATTCGAGAGACCGATGTTGGAAGACCCAGTTTGAAAAAAAATAGGATTCCTAGTAAAGCAAGCATTAAGAAGAATAAAATCTAGTTCCTCGAGATCCTCTCTCTTAACCTGTAGCTCTCCATTGCACTAAAAATTGAGAAGGCTTACGACTATTTCATGATGATCTGTATGTTCAAAGCATCCACATAACAAGTAAAGTCCTAAAATAAAGATCTAAAATAGAGTTCGAAAATTAAGTTCTAAAGATCAGTACTGCATATAGTTCAGTAATGTACGTGTTGCATTCAATAAGTTTCCAGACTTTTTTTGTACAGACATTTAAAATTATTGTAGAGTCTTGAAAAATCAGTATGCTATTGCTATACATCTTATGAGTTGACTGACCACTTTTTAGGGTTTCAGGTTCAAAGGAACAGTTACAGCAGGAATTGGAATACACCCTACTAAACCCTGATTGTCACAGCTGGTGAATTTCAAAAATGCAATCTGGACGTGAGGAAGAACGATATGCAATAAAATATTTAATACATATGTGGTGCATTCAGTAAATTTCCAGACTTTTTGTATAGGCATTTAAAATTGTCGTAGACTCTTGAAAATTCAGCATGTTATTGCTGCACATCTAATGGGACGACTGACTAAGTTTTATGATTTCAGGTTCAAATGAACAGTTACAGCAGGAATTGGAATACACCCTACTAAACCCTGATTGTCACGGCTGGTGAATTTCAAAAATGCAATCTGGACGTGAGGACACTTTAGAAGAACGATATGCAATAAAATTCTGTTTTAAACTTGGAAAAAATGCCACAGAAACGTATTGAATGCTTCAGACAGTTTTTGAGTGGTATAATGATGCTGGAGGTGCCCGTGGTGTAATGGTTATCGTCGTAGGAAATGGACACGGCGACACGAGTTCAATTCCTGGACGAGACTGATTGCATTTCACATAGCACTAATACCCTTGGGAAAGGTATGAATCCTATTTTTCTTCCTCCAGCTATGGGTATATAGTAGGACAGACTGATTTCTTCAGCCTTGGTGAGGCAACTAGTCTAGGAGAAGGAAAACTCTGAATTCAAACCTGTTAAACTCCGCTTAAAAATTGAACTTGTGTCATATCCTGCCCGAGCGGAGGGGTGGGTAAATAGGATAAGAAATTCAAGGAAGCCAGGGAGTCTGTAAGGGATGATAAGAGGTGTGGGAGAAGTAAGGAAGTCGTTACACCACAGTTGTTGAGGTTTTAAGGGAGTTCAGGAATAGATTCGGTCGGAAGAGGCCAGGACTCTTCAAATCGGGTCAGTGGCATTTCCACCAGGACAATGCATCAGTCCACAACTCCATCCTTGTCACAGACTATTTGACCAAGATAGGCATCAAGACAGTTCCTCAGCCCCCCTATAGTTCAGACCTTGCTCCCTATGACTTTTGGTTATTTCCTAAGCCCAGAGGCTGTCGTTATGAGACAATTGAGGAGATGAAAGAGGTTGTGACGAAGGTCATTGACACGCTCACACAAGAGGACTTCCATGGGGCCTTTCAGAAGTTGTTGGAACTGTACAAGTGCATTGCAGCCGGAGGAGATTAGTTCGAAGGGGACTAGAGTTTCATGTATGTACTATCAATAAAAGTGCCCATAGTCTCTTATGCCACTCCAAAACTGATGCTCGATTCATACAAGATGGTCGAAAAGCTGTTCATTTGAATCTGAAATCCTGAAAATGGGTCAGTCATCTCATAAGATGTATAGCAATAACATACTTAATTTTCAAGAGTCTACGACAATTTTGAATGCCTGTAAAAAAAAGTCTGGAAACTTATTGAATGCATCACGAATTTAACTGTGTGAAAACAAATGAGTTCTGGCTCATTTAAAAATGTTACCTACAAATCATTTGTTTAAAAATCATAATAAATGTATAAACAGGATTTGGTATTAAGTAATGTCAAGGGTTGATTTGCCATTAAACCAAATACCCTAACCTCACATTCTTGATCGGAAAGTATTTTTCGCAATTGTTTATATCAAAAGTAAAAGAGAGAGAGAGAGAGAGAGAGAGAGAGAGAGAGAGAGAGAGAGAGATTTGGATTTTAACTGTGCTTAAAATCGTTTCTTAAAATCTTTTAAAAACGTCTACTACCCTGGTAAAAATTATGGAATTAATACACTTAGACGATATTTTTGTTTAGCAGTAAATAAACTTATAATAGATAAGACGCATAACATTTTTATTGAAAAGCTGAAAATTCTGGCTTCATAAAAATACCTTAAACTGATGAGATTAAGTTATTAAATTATTGGTATAATTTTTTTCCAAACCAGTCAGAAGAAAATATGGAATTAACAGTTATTAGCTTATTTGTTGCTAAATAAAGAAAAAAAAGTGGATATCTTCTAAGCGAGCTATTTTCATATTTTTTTCGATTGCTGGCAATTTTACGATTATGTATCGATCGTCAGACGCTTATTTGTTTTGGTTTTATGGCATATCAACAATTGTAGGTTATTTAATGCTAAATCCTCTTTACACATATATATTAGATAAATATGATTTTGTTTGGTAGGGTTTTATGGCATATCAACCACTGTAGGTTATCTAATCCCAAATCCTCTTGATACGTATATAATAAATATATAGGATTTAGTCAGTTTGGGTTTCATGGCATATCAACCTTTGCAGGTTATTCAATGCCAAATCCTGTTTGTACTTATATATCAAATATATACGATTTGTTAACACATTTTGTTGATAAAGTTTTTAAAGCTCATTCTTTAGCACACAGTCAAACAGTCCAGTGTATTGCTATGTATCACAAACAATTCAATTAAACATCAATTATTTGTTTACTCACAGTAAAATGTATAAATAGTTCTATTTCTAACAATTTAATTTAGCATAAGTCGTTTGTTTGCATACAGGTTGAATATCAAACAGTTCTATTCGACCTATTGATAAGAACCAATTAGGTGCTATCATTCCGAGCCAGAGTGGATCTGGGAGCGATGGCAATAAAGGAGTACTCCGCATTCCCCAAAGCTCCAGTATTACTGGAGTCTCAACATCACATTTAGTGTCATATCCAAAAAATCCTTTTGTTGGGTCTGCAGAGATGCAGTAGGTGTATTCTACAGCCCCCCCCAGCCAACTTAGCCTATCGAACGCTTGTTTAGACGATGTTTGCAATGGAAGGTTGAACATATATGACATAATTATAATCAAATATATACAAATGAATCACATTTTGGAATTTGTTCTGTTTGAAAATTATTAATATTGGGTAGGAATACTTGAAACTATATGACTGTATTACTACCGGACATTGGCCTAGGGGTTAGAGTGTTCGCCAATGGCCCGGGAGACCTGGGTTCAATCCCAGGTCGAGTCATACCAAAGACTCAAAAAATGGTACTTGATGCCTCCTTGCTTAACACTCAGCATTATAAGGTACGGATCAAGGGTAAAGTAGAGCAATCCAGGGAAGGAGTAGCGCCCTCCCCTACACATTGGTGTAGTAGCTATCGAAAAGGGAGCCTTCGGGTTACCCTCGACTATGGTCGCCAACTTTACTTATATGACTGTATGCAAACAAATGATCATCATGAAATAGATTAATAAATGTTAGATAGGAATGCTAAAACCATTCAACTATGAAAATTATTTGAATTAACACTAGTTAATTGAAGCTGAAATAGTTTGAGGATTATTATTATTAGTTACTTGAAAAAATATAATTGCTTTCAAATTTTTGGTGTTAGATTTTTGGTTTAATGGCATATAAACCCTTGATGGTTACATAATGCTAAATCATGTTTATACATATGATTTTTTGAAGTAAATAGTTTGTAGTTAACATTATTCTTAAACGAGCTTGAGCTCATTTGGTTGCACACAGTTAAATGGTTTCAAACATTGTAAGCGAATAAGTAGTTCTATGTGACAAAGTGCTAACTCTTCGAGTCAGAGTGGACCTGGGAGTAATGGCAATGAAGGGGAACTCCACATTCCTCAGAGCTCCAGGACTGGAGCTTCATCATCAGAATCATTTTAGTGTCATATCTTAGATATTCGTTGTTGTGGTGGGAGGAGTCTTACTCCTTTACTGAGATGCAGTGGGTTTATTCTACAGCCATAGCTGACAGGGTAGTATTACATAGAAATACACGAAACCAAACAAATATGTGCAAACAAATGATTAGCATCAAATAAAAGGGCAATTTAAGAAAAATTCATGAAACAAAAACAGTAATGATTACGATCAAACACTTAAAAAGTAATCATATTTCAGCATTAAATAACCCATAGGGGACCGATATGCCTTCAAACAAATAAGTTAAACGATATTATGCTTGAATCTCAGTGTTACAAAATTATTAGTCTTCTCTACGTCGACGCTAATTTTTACTGAAAAATAGGACATATATATATATATGTACATGTTAGGTTGAATCAAAAGTTTTGTTATATTTTGGTAACGTGAGACACAAATTGGTTGCTCCGAATACTGTTGTCGAGGTTGAGAAGGTGACGAACTACATTGGACAATGAGATGCCGAGTGCTGTTTGCCGGATTTGCGTCTATAGCTTGAAGCACGGCCTCAGAGTACGCGACTTTAGACCTATCTGATCTTACTTGATAATCAAGGTTCTTACAACACGAGTGAAATTTTCTTTACCATCTAGTTACTATACTGTGATCAACTACATCTTCAACTTTCGCCACAACAAATGTTTTTGGTTGTTTCCGCGGCGTTAAGACCCAGTTTTGAACTTGTTAAGCATACCTTCCCGAAATGCGGTAAATGTGACCGATTTAGATGACTGGGGCCGGTGTCCAGTAAAAAAGACAAATTTGTAAAAACGCAATTGGCTCAGTCAATTGCAGGACGAAAATAAAACACGATAAAATGGAGAAATATGTTTTAGTCTCGAACAGAGGAAAATAAAACGCTCAACCCATAGTTCGCTAATTTGAAGGTTTGCGGTAGCCACCTGAAATTCAAAATAGACACCGAAGTAATCGACATTAAAGTAATAAGCCCTAAAACACACAAAAATCTTTGGAATAGACCGCCTTTAAGACTGGCAGACGAAAGATTTAGAAGCCCAGGTTGCAGGTTATCGTGCGAAGGAAAATTCCAAACTTCCACGACGCATAAAGGAAAAAAAAATACATCTTCGACATATATGTATATATATGTATATAAATTTTTCAATGACACGACTACTTAGTATATATATATATATATATATATATATAGTAAGTCGTCGGGACATAGAAAATTTACTGTCCAGCAAAGTTGTCCATTTGATGGAAATAGTTATTAAAGTCGACCAAGTCTAAAGTAGGCCGCATGTGGGGTGATTTGTTTGGTTTAATTGAATATTATGGCATATCAACTATTGTTGGTTATTTAATGTCAAATCCTCTTTATACATTTATATATTAAACTATTTTTTGTGGATACATTTTTAAACAAGCCTGAGCTCATTCTTTTGTACACAGGTAAATTGTTTCAAGTATTTCCATCAAACACGAATATTTCTATTTACAATGAATCATTTGTTTACTCAGAGTTAAATGGTTTTAAGTATTGCTATGTAACAGTAACAATTTAACATCAGTCATTTATTTGCACACATTTAAATAAATATACATGTAAGAAATTAGTTCGTGATTAATTTCATTTTTAATGAGTTATAACTAATTTGTTTGCACATTAAGTATTGCTGTTATTTCTATACCCCATAGACCAGCGCTCTTGGTAAGTCCTCTGGAAAGCATATAGTGTCCCCACATAGCTGATGGGTGTAAGATTTTGCTGGTCAGCCAACACTGGTGTGTCCATGTCTTGGAGTCTGTTAGATAATATGAATTCTTTACTTTACAAGGCAATGCCCAGCATGTCTTGCTTGTCTAAATAGGATGGTTTGTGTGATGGGAGGTAAGTGGTCATACAACTGCAGTTTGGTGGGGTGCTATATCCAGGTTTTGTTCAAAATAGCACGCAGCATTTTTTATTAGTTTCCATCTAGCTTTTTATACAAGCCTATCGCTAGAGTTCAAGTGGTGCAACTATACAATAATACTTACACGGCTACAGCTCGGACGAATTCATATTTAGTTTTGTTTTCCTAAAGAAAAGCACCAATAACATCATGGATGCTACAATAAAGACGCAAAGTGTTTAAGGATAATCACACACAAGTACACACATATATGGTGTAATGGATAAATTGTCACCATTTTAAATCATTAATTTCGCGTACGTGCTTTATTTGTTTCAGGTATTGTCTACTGTGCAGCAAATTAGTCAGTTGGGCCCTGTCTGTGAGAAAAGGAGCAACATGAAACAGTTCGGTTCATTCCTCCAGAAAATTGGAAACGGCATGCTCCATTGCTGGGGATTCATGCTGGAAGTTTCTATACGAAGATTTCGTAATGTTTAGGTGTCGATCTGATGACAGATTAATTGATCAAAATGGTGACTCTACATCTGATAACAAGACGCTACTCCATGACACATATGCAAAAGAACCCAGTCTTGGCAGTCAGAAAATTTCTGCAACCACATTACCCCTGACATCTGCATTTTCAACTCCCCCAGTTAGTAATACCTTTGATTATTATGTGGTGTACAGTTGAGCGAGAAACCTGCAAAACACCGAGCAACACCAAAGATGAACTGAAGGCAAGGATAATGACAGCATTTATTTATTTAAACAAGGAGAGCACCAGAAAGACTTTGAGGAGATTCCGAAGTTGTCAGGATGCTATGGTTGAGGCCAAAGGCGATTTCTTTGAATAAATTCAGTCTATAGTATTTCAAGATATTTTAATGTAATTTTTGGGAAATATATCTGATTTAGTGGATGTCAGTGTTATTTTCATTTTTGCGTAATTTAGACGACAGTTTAACCCATCGCAACCTGTATATATATAAATATAAGGAAGTGCTCTTCGTGTAACGTTTGTCGTCATAGGAAATGGAATTGACGACCCGATTTCAAATCACTGATTACGCTATTTGTCTTTCACTTCACGTTAATCATCATCATCATGTCGTGCCGCCAGCACGGATATCCCAGACCCTCTCTCGCCACTTCTCCCTATCATTCATCGCCTCTGGCAGGTCTTCAGGGTTACATCCTGTGTCCTCACATAGTTGCTGTATCGAGCTGGTCGTCCTGCTTTTTCACGGCCATGTGTGGGGGTCCATAGGAGTACATCACTTATGAGCTCGTCCTTGCTTCTCCAGCAGTGTCCCGCGTGTCTGGCCCGTCTAACTTGTATAGTTTTCGTGATGGGGAGCAAGTGTCCGTATAGTTGGTGTCTCGTGGGGTGTTGTCGCCAGGACTTGTTCAATACTGCTCTCAGCATTCTTGTGTAATTTCCGTCTAGTTTCTTCTCCAGCCGTTTAGTTAGCGTCCATGTAGTGCATCCATATAGCAGTATCGACACAACCGCTGCCTGGAAGGAACTGCGTTTCACTTTATTGGTTAGGTCTGATTTCCATATGATCGAGAGCCTATCGATAGCCATCCATGCCTTCGTCAGTCGTGTGTCGATGTCCTTTTCGGTTGATGAGACGCTACTTCAGAGGTAGGTGAATTTGTCTATTAGTTTCAGAGAGGCTCCGTCTAGTGTGGCAATGTTGCCCGTTTGGTTGTAACACATATATTCAGTTTTGTGTGTATTGATATGGAGGCCAATGCCAGCTGCCGCTCGTTCCAGACTATGCAGTTGTGTCTCTGCTTGATTAGGCGTATTCGCCAGTAACGCCAAGTCATCAGCGTAGTCGGCGTCCGTGATTGTTTTTGCGGGGTATCTTTTGCTTCTTCTCTTAGTCAACTCGAAGCCATTTTCTCTGATTTTGTCAATCGAAGTTCTAAGCACGTAGTCTAGACAGATGATAAAGAGGTACCGGGCTAGCGTGTCTCCTTGTAGTACTCCTGCAACAATGTCGAAGTATTCCGTGTCTCCATCTGGAGAACGTACTTTCACTTTGGTGTTTCTGTAGAGAATCATTATCGCTGCTACGGTTTCTTTTGGTATACCCTTCTCTTTTCCCCTTAACTATGAGTAAATAGTGAGGCAGGTCAGATTTTTTGGTCTTGGTTAAACAAGCACTTCCAGAGAAGGAAAACTCTGAATTCAAACCTGTTAAACTCCGCTTTAAAATTGACCTTGTGTTACAATCAGCTATTGGCCTAATGAGTAGAGTGTTCGCCAATGGTCCGGGAGACCGGAGTTCAATCCCAGGTCGAGTCATACCAAAGACACAAAAAAATGATACTTGATGCCGCCTTGCTTAACACTCAGCATTATAAGGTTGGGATAAAGGGTAAAGTGGAGCAATCCAGGGAAAAGTGTAGCGCCCCTAACATCTCGCTGTGGTAGCTATTGAAAAGGGAATCTTCGGGTCATCCTCGACTAAAATCGCCAACTTTACTTTACTTACATTCAGCCTGTGGCGAAAGGAGGTTTGGTAAACACACACACGCACGCACTCAAGCACGTACGCACCCACATACACACACACGCACACATACATATATCGTTGGTATGAGTGTATATTCAAAAAAGAAAGATTCACCCTACCTTAATCCTTCTGAGTAGGCGGTGACAGCATATTTACTGACGCAGTAAGGAATACAGAGACGGACAGAAACCTTTCCCAACACGCTTCCAACGTTCACAATTCGTCCTTGTGCCATTCTTAGCAAAGGTAGAAAAGCATTGGTCATGTCGATTGTGCCGTACAAATTGACGTCCATCAGTTTCTCATAATGTTCCCGGGTGATACAATCAGGAAAAATCAATGCACTCAGGATTCCAGCATTGTTTACCAACGCCCATAAACCTTCATTTCCAAAAAAAAAAAAAAAAAAAAGAAAAAAAAAAGAGAGAATTAATATATATATAAATATTGTGTGTGATAATACTGGTTTATAAAGTTTTTGCTTCTGGAGTTTTAGATAACATAGAATGAACTGATTATAAATCGGTGTTTAGAATTGTTTAAGCGCGCCAGGAAAATGTACATCATATGTCATTGGTAGACCCGTAAACTGTTCTCTTTTCTTCAACTCCGATTTCCGAATGCATTTGCCAAGGTCTTGAAGGTAACGAGACACATTAGACTATCAGATGCCGAATTCACCTGATACTCTCTGAATGCTTCTCACCGGATTTGTCTCTATGGCTTAGAGCATGACATCAGAATCCATGGTTTTAAGCCGAATTGACCTTGCCTGATCGTCAAAGATTTTTACAACCAGAGCAAAATTTTTTTCAATCATCAGGTTACTGAACTCTGTGATCAACTGCTACACAAGTTTTGCCCTGTCAACTGAGGCAGTAGAATAAACCGACTGCGCCTCTACAGAGGGGTAAGACCCCCCCCAACGAGTATTGAGGGTTCTTACTAACGAGTGTCCTGGATATGACACTAAACAATCTGATGGTGAGGTACAAGAGCTTTGGGGAATACGGACCACCCCTTCATTGCCATTGCTTCCAGATCCACTCTGGCCCGGAATGGTAGCACTTGATAGGACCCTATCTGTGGGTTGAATAGAACTTATTGCATACTTATGCTAAACTAAATTGTTTGAATTAAACTGTTTGACTTAACTGAATAGCTTGAAATAGAAAGGTTTTTGACAATTAAACTGTACTTACATTTAAACTGCGTACTTATGCTAAACCGAATTGTTTGAAATGGAACTGCTTTTGACATTGAAACTCTACTTACACTAAACTGAATTGTTTATCATAGAACTGTTTTGACATTTAACTGTGTGTAAGCAAAATCTGTACTTATACTAAACTGAATTAGCTGAATTAGAACTGTTTTGACAATTAAACTGTGTACTCATGCTAAACTGAATTGTTTGAAATAGAGCTGACTATTTTCACAAAAATGGATTTGGCGTTAAATAACCGACAAAGCTTGATATGCCATAAAAACTGAATCAACCAACCAACCACAAAATTTTTTGGTTGCTTTTGCAGTGTTCTGTCCCAGTTCGAACTCGTTAAGCATATGTTCTCAAATTAGACTTCATTTCAGGTTCATTTGTGCGGGTTTCAAATCAGACCCTGAGCAAAGCTATGCACAGCGTGTCAGCGCACAAACTAGCACGATATTACCAACGACAGCAGATACCTTTCAGGGTTTGAATTGCTTTGGTCACGTGATATACGCATTGTAAACTAGCACGTACCAAAAAATTGCAAAAACTTTGACCCATATTAGTATTATTAGTTTTAATCCATCTTAAATAAATTAGAATATGCTTAACGGTTCATATTTTAAAGTAATAATAGTATTTTACAAGACGCTTCGGGAATTTTTAAGAAAACCAATTTTTTTTTGTGTTCCTGGATTACGACACAGATAATCTATTAATACTTTATCGATTTCTTTCCAATACATCTGCCGTTTATTTCTTTATTTGCTTCAGGCCGAACACATCTCAGATATCATTGAAATGCATTGAAACTGGAAATCCCTTGCTCAGGCCGTACCTCACCACAACATTATGCTACATTTCCCCGATGTAAACATAATCACCCCACGGGAAATTTCGTTCTGGAGGGATCTCCATTGATTCAGATCACATTAATTTATCAAATATATTCAGCATTGAACATCCCGAGGAGGTAATATCATCAAAACATTTTGAATCCATGGAATACATGTTGTAAGATACAAGCAGAGCTTAGCCGGAACGTTCGTGCGTAGGGTGGGATGGGATGGGATGGGATGGGTTAAAAGAAGAGATCAAATGATTTAATGAAATGATTCTGACATTTGATCAAGATAATCCTATTTACAAGCCCTTCCGCTCGGGTAGGATATGACACAAAGTCAATTTTTCAACGTTTGAATTCAGAGTTTTCCTTCTCCTAGACTAGTTGCCTCACCAAGGCTGAAGAACCCAGTCTGTCCTACTATTTACCTATAGCTGGCAGGAGAATAATTAGATTCATACCTTTCCCAAGGGTATTAGTGCTATGTGAAATGCAATCATTCTCGTCCAGGATTTGAACTCGAGTCGCCGTATCCATTTCCTACGACGATACCCATCACACCACGGGCACCTCCTATTTGATCAAGATAATAACCAGGAAAGTATACTAACATTTAATTCGAACTGGGTCCGAAAAGTTCTCAGTCAACTAGGAAGGGAATAAGTTTCTTGAAGCGATAGAGAAACGTGAGAAACGTTGTGCCAAACGCTTTGAACTTTACAGCATATAAATCCTTACGGGTTATTTAATGCCAAATCCTGTTTACATATATGTGTGTGTGTATGTGTGCGTGCGTTAGAGAGAGAGAGAGAGATAGAGAGAGAGAGAGAGAGAGAGAGAGAGAGAGAGAGATATTTGTAAATGCACAGTCCGTTGGCAACATTTTTAAACGAGCCAGAACACATTTGTTTACACTCGGTTAAATTATTTCAAGTATTGCAATTTAACATTGATAATTGTATTTAATATTAATAATGATAATCCTTCGTAAATGTTTAAACAATTTTGACCCATAGATGAGACCCTAATTGGCCTGATACTCTCTGAATGCTACTCACCTGATTTGACCTTTCCTGATCGTCGGGTTACTTGCAACCAGAGTGAAATTTCTTTAATCATTTAGTTACTGTACTGCGATCAACTGAGCCTTCACCTTTTACACAACAAATGTTTTTGGTTGCTTTCGCGGCGTTATGGCTCAGTTCGAGCTAGTAAAGCGTACCTTCCCTAAGTAGACTTCATTGCGCGTTCATCTCAGCTAGAGTGGACCTGGAAGTAATGACAATGAAGGGGCACTCCACATTCCCAAAAGCTTCAGGACTGGAGCCTCGCCATCAGATTGTTTAGTGTCAAATCCAGGACCCTTGTTGGCGTGTGTAGAGATCTTACTCCTCTGCAGAGATGCAGTCGGCGTATTCTACAGCCCACCCCTCGCCGACAGGGCGTGATGAAATAGGATTAGATTATTCCCTCTTTGGTTCTGTCAGAAAATCAATAAAAGAACAAGTCACTATATCCCGATTGCGCAGAAGCCACATAAGACTTACTCACTCTTTTATACACAAACAGGAACAGCAACCACAATGTTTGACGTGTCAAATGCCTTGCACCGTTAACACCTTCTCATAGAATGTAGCGCTTTCGCTCTCATCGGAAGGCGATTTTTTCAATGTAAATAGTTTGAACAACTTGTTTGTGAACGTCAACATGGATGACATTTGTCTTTCTTGAGTGGGACAGGGTTGTACTAAAGAATATGATAAATACCATTTGAACAAAATGCTAACTTATTATTAAGATCACTCTCTAACCTCTGGATGTAGTGGGGCCTCAGGTGAGCAAACATGCCATAAAAACCCATCAGCTAACAACAAACTGTTCATTCATAAATCATCTACATCTATATGTATGAACAAGACCTGGCATTAAATAACCAACAAAAGTTGATAAGCCATAAAACCTAATCAATCAATCAATCATCTTTGGGTGAATTGAAAGTGTTTTTTAGCACTCCGTCTTAACAAGGAAAACATTATCTGCTGTGTATATTCTTCATTATCACTATGCCTTTATTGATAGTTTTATTTTATCTTATTATTGTAGCGTTTTTTTCATCACAACACAAAGAGTCGATTAACTCTTCATAATTACTCTTGATATATTATTAGTTATAAAAAAATGTGACATATGCAAAGTTTGTATCATATGAATTTTTTACCAAATTAACATGTGTCTACTTAAATTAAATTGTGGTTGTTAACTAAGCCTCGACTCTTGCAGTGAACTGAGACAGCAGTCAGCCGAAGTTTAGTTGTGTAGATGAAAGAAAGGTTGAAAAAAAAAGGGTATAGAAAAAACGGAAAGGGTTGACATGCCGTTGAAATAAATCAGTCACTCGAGCTAATAATTGTTGCTTTTTATCACAACATTCTGGGTCGATACACTCTTCAATATTACTATTATTTTATTACTAATTTTGATCTGTCTTATCAATGTTTCTTTGTATATCAACAGTCTGGGTCGACACAATCTTCATTACAATTATTTCAATGTTATCTTTACTTCATCTTACGGCTTTTTCTTACCACTTCCTTACCAGTCTTCGATTGTTTAAATAAACAGGATAAAATCAAAAATACAAAAAAAAAAAAGATAAATAAATAAATGTAAAAAGTTTCTTAGAAGGTTTGAGTTGGCATCACATATCTTTAAATTATTAGCAATGAATAAATTAATAAATACCTTTATTTTGTGGTAATTCCTTCTTGACAAATTTTACCACTCTTTCAATGTCTTTTGCTTTGGTGATATCCAACAAGACAGGCTTGAGTTTGTTTGAACAAGTGGCTTGTAGATCTGAGATTCCTTTTTCTGTTAGGCAACTAGCAAACACATTAAACCCCATTGAATCGAGACGCTTCGCTAGAAGATTACCAAAGCCGGAGTCACATCCTGTTATCAGGACATATTTGCGACTGTAACCTCCGATCGTCAGTCGACGCAAGAAATAGTTGCAAACAAAGAGTAGTACTAAAACGGCAAGTAATAAGGTAAGATATTCCATTACCGATAAAATTTCCACTTTATCTTAGCTTGGATCTGATACAACTTGAGTCGCTCAGTTACCTTAAAAATGTCAAATAAATAAGTAAACAAATGAATAAATAAAACAGAAATAGAAATAATTTAAATTAATTTGGTAATAAGAAAGAAAAGTTGGTAATTTACAAACTTATCATTAATAATACGCACCAAGTCACCATTGAACAGCCCCAAATCAAGTACAGTCACACACACACACACTCTCATTATATATATATATATATATATATATATATATATATATATATATAGTGTGTGTGTGTGTGTGATTGAAAAGTAATTCCCTACCTTAAAATTTTTATAATATTTTTCTTAATAATTTTTACCTGAAATGGATTAGTATTTTAAAATAGGGAATTACTTTTCAATCACCTTATATATATATATATATATATATATATATATATATAGTTTGTCTTGTACAGAAATTAACACAACCTGATGACGGTTAGTTTCACGCTTTTCTTTTTGCCATTTTGAGACTGCAAACAGCATAGAATCGGTATTCACCATACAATGTTTATTTTTTCTTCCTCACTGTCTTAATATAAGTATTCTTATGTCCAGTGTTTATACTTACATACGATATACACCAGATACTGAACACTCTTCCACATAATTTTCCACAAATACACGCAAAAATTTTCTATCTATCTATCTATCTATCTATCTATCTATCTATCTATCTATCTATGTTCACGTTTAATAAAAGTAATTTGGTAATTAGAATCATTATATGTTTTATTGTCTGTCATATTAGTTCTGCTTCCCTTTATTTACCATCTTATATAACGCGTATTGTACAAGAGTAGTTTTTGAATATATATATGTATGTATATATATATATATATTGGTATAATAGTGTTCACCAATGTTCCGGGAGACCCGGGTTCAATCCCAGGTTGAGTCATATCAAAGACTTTAAAATGGTACTTGATGCCCCCTAGCTTAACAATCTAGTGTAAGTGGAGTAATCTAGGGAAAGGAATAACACTCCCCAACACCTCGGTGTTGTAGCTATTGAAAGTTACGATTACAGTCAGCCAACTTACTTTTATATATCAGGAAAAGTTGAAATAAAATCGACGTTTCTAAATATACAAATATGAATCCCCCACTAAAAACAAAACAAAAAACAAAACAAAAAAAAAATAAAACTAAACAAACATACAACCCCCCCCCAACAAACAAGATATTCAGAAAATGATTTAAAAATAGAATATAAATTAGGATTTATCTCTTATTAACACACATTGCCCTGATAATGGTTTAATATAAAAACCGGAACGTTGTTCAACGTTCCGGTTTTTATATTAAACCATTATCAGGGCAATGTTTGTTATATATATATATATATATATATATATATATATATATATATATATATATATATATTGTGTGTGTGTGTGTGTGTGTGTGTGTGTGTGTGTGTAAATAAATGGCTGAGGATATCACATCTATAGACTCTGACTATTCTCTTTTTAGTTGGTAACTTTTGAATGTTTCTAAAATCTATGATACCTATGAGGCATAACTAACTAACGAATATAGTTTGTTGAATTAGGGAGAACGATCAAATTTTCTTACCTTAATTTTAGGACCAGAGATCGTGACACCAAGGAAAATGTTTAATGAAAATATAGCAATACAGTGGGAATGATAATAGACTCCTGTCGAAACTCTGTCCTTAAATGACACTGACTCCCTCTCCTTTCCGTTGTTCGATTATCATTAGTAACTAGTTCATAAAAGAGAAACGAGAGCAGTTTACTACTTGATTACTGTTTGATTCAGAAATTTAATGTCTGTCAAAAACCTTGAGGATAGTCTAAGTGCCTGTGATAAGTCAAAGGGAATGATAACAATTTTACAAATTGTCCTAGTTGTACAAGATATGTAGGTTAGATATTATTGTCAAAGATCAACTAAATGCTTTTCTCAAGAATAAAGCTTATGCGAAAAATAAACATCTGCTCACCTATGAAAAAGTTTAAGTACAAAGGTAAAAAAGATAAGACATTACTTTGTGTAGCCCCGATGAAGGAAGAAACCACATCACTTGTTATAAAAATACGTCGGTCTTTTTATTCTTCGAAAGGGGTTGAATCTCTGTAGGTGTGTGAGAGACAAAGACGGAGGCAAAGATAGACTGTCATATTGATCCATAACTTCTTCTCTTGGCCATACCACGCTGTGTTAACTTCAAGGCCCCAATTTGCACTCCTACTGCTTCTTGGCCGAGAAAAACTCATCCGGAGGCTCGTTGTTGGCTGCTCTGTGGGACACTGCTCCAGCGGGACACCCAGCCACTCTCTGGCGCTCCCCGTGACTGACCAAATCTCTTCCGGCTGCAAGCTGAGACTCTGAGACTGCTCGTATCTTATGTGGGCATCTGCAAATATCATTTCCTAACACCGACACATTTCTGTTCAACCACGTGACTGTTTCCGCTTATTTTCACCAGTGCGTCTTGCACAGAAAATCTCTGATTGATGGCACGGTTAAGGGTCAATATGCAACTATAATTCTTTTTTAAAAGACAACAACAGTAGGTGCCGTTTTGAAAATGAACTGGTTTCGTTGACTGATTAATTGATTTTAACGGCATATCAACCCGTCTAGACACGTCTAGGGTTATTAGTGCCCAGGGGTTAGGGAGTTGCGTTCATTAAACGTTTATATTTACATTTTTCGTGGAGTTGTTTCTTAAGAACTCGTTTATTGTAATGTCGCAATCCAGCACGTTAACCAATACACCACAGGAACTCTTCTCATGTTTTTTAAGAGTTTTTGAACACAATTATATGATATAAATTATTCCTATCAAATACAAATAACTTGAACTCAGTTGTATGATTTCAAGTATTCTTATCAAATACAAATAATCATATAGTTTCAAGTAATTATTTCTATTTAAAAACAGATATTTGTTTACACACAGTTATATAGTTTCAAGTTACTTATAATAATCCTTAAATAATTATAGTTTCAAGTAGCTATAATTAATTCAAGTATTTTACTGGGAGTTCCTGTGGCATCGTGGTTAGCGTGTAGGACTGTTATACCATAGTAAGCGAGTTCAAACACCAGTCACGCAATTACGTTTACTTTCAGACTAGTAACCTTGGGAAAGGTATGAGCCCCCTATTATCCCAGTAATGGTTTAAATAGTACCACTACTATCCTTCGATCATATCATATGGCTTTGGCATTAAATAACTGATGAAGGTTGATATGCCATTAAACAAAGAAAACAAACCAAATAATTTACAGTTATATGGCATCAAGTATTCATATATAATACCAATTATTTTCGAACAAATCTATTCCTAACAGATACAACTACCCAAGTGAGAGTAATGGCAAAGGAGGAGTACACCCTACTCCTCAGACCTCCAGAACTAGACCCTTATCATTAGAAGCAGATGAGTTTCATACCTAGGGCACCCCTTTTGGTGTGACTGTATGAGTTTCATACCTAGGGCACCCCTTTTGGTGTGACTGTATCTCACTGGATTGAGACACATTTCGGTCGGCCGTGTTCCCTGATACACGAATCAGGTCAGGTGGGTCTTGGTTCCAGTGGCAGTCGGTTGAGGCCGTCTGAGGTGGATTCCAGGAAGACGGCATTCACGTCACACGCGCCGAGACCAGCAGTCCTTGAGCCTCAGGTGGCAGTCTCCACAGGCTCTAACCCTCACCGGAGGGGTTTGGTTTATCGCCTGGCGTCTGAGACGCCCCTCTTTTAGGGGAATGCCGACGGAGATCAAGGTATCTTTAGAACCACCAGGGGTGTGTTGGCTACGGTCCTGCGTCTGGCCCCCACAATAAAAAAGCTATGTACTCTACTCGCACGTGCGTGGGATGCTTGTTAATGTCAGGGCACCCCTTTTGGGGGGTGTTTTATTCCTCTGCAGGAAATACAGTCTGCGTACTTTGAACTCTACCGACGGGTGAATAATTATTTATTAAATTTAGCTTTGTTAGACTAAAAGCAAATCGTAAGGTATTGTGTTACACAATGCTGGCAAGGATAGATCTCACACTGATTGAAGCTATTCATTCGTTTTGTGGTGAACGACTGCAAAGATGAATTATTGAAAATGGTTGACGATCATATCGACTTTTTGGCGCCATTTTCAGTCTTCCTGGTCAATTGATTAGTCAATTGGCAAGAATTACATATCCAGTTGGCCAAACTGCTGTCTTCACAACTTGACCACTGCTTACTTGACGTGTGTTGGCTGGCAACCATCATGGCCACAAAGTCAAAATAATACAATAGATATCATATTTCATTCGATGAAAATCAGACTGGAAATTTCAGTTACCACCGGACAGTAACGCATTAACTAACAGACACAAATGCGTACAGGGTGCGCCAGGTATTTGGGA
The DNA here is from genome assembly GCA_963585895.1 of Sepioteuthis lessoniana. Classification (NCBI taxonomy): domain Eukaryota; kingdom Metazoa; phylum Mollusca; class Cephalopoda; order Myopsida; family Loliginidae; genus Sepioteuthis; species Sepioteuthis lessoniana. Next base: position 47,760,424 of record OY757938.1, read on the forward strand.
ATTTATGACGCACCAAAGAAATGCTACATGGCATGCAGCAAATTTTTAACATTGTTATTTCTTTTTTAGTTTTATTGTGAGCATCGGTTTTGCCTGCTTCTAATCTGATACAAAATTAAAAAAAAATCACTTTGTTCGTATCTCTAGCCCTCCAATCTAATCAACTCGGAGATGGCCAGCTTTCTCGATATCGCGTAGGTCATTGGGGCTCAAGGTCAGGAATGATAATATATATATATATATATAATTGGAAGAAAAACTCAATAGACTGTCATTTGAATATTATAAATTTATTTCAGCTGGCCGGAGTATTTTATAACGTTTTCTCTCCATTAAAGTGATAGCTATCGTAAGATGTTGGTTGCTTTTATCAGTGATCAGCTAAAATAAATTTATAAAAGCCAAATGAATTTTTCTTCCAATTATATAAGTTGATCTGTATGATACCAATAAATTCATAAATTCATATACTAAAAATCATAGATTGAGCACTTCTGGAGATTTATAAGAATCCTCTTATACATTCTCAATTTGACTCATTCCCTACTGATCTTATATATATATATATATATATAAATATATGAGGGGCATACGACAAGTTTCCAGACTTTTTTCGGGTGGGCATTTAAAATTGTCGTAGACTCTTGAATATTCAGTATGTTATTGCTATACATCTTATGAGATGACTGACCAGTTTTTATGATTTCAGGTTCAAATGAACAGCTACAGCAGCAATTGGAATACACTCTAATAAAGCTTGATTGTCACAGCTGGTGAATTTCAAAAATGCAATCTGACACTTTAGAAGAACGATATGCAATAAAATTCTGTTTTAAACTTGGAAAAAATGCCATAGAAACATATGGAATGCTTCAGACTGCTTTTCGACCATTTTGCATGAATCGAGCATCAGTTTTTGAGTGGCATAAGAGATTCAAAGAAGGCAGGGAGTCTGTGAGGTATGATAAGGGGTGTGGGAGGAGTAAGGAAGTCAATACACCAGAGTTGATTGGGCAAAGGGTTAGGGTTAGGGTTACTATGTTGAGGTTTTAAGGGGGTTCAGGAAGGGATTCGGTCGGAAGAGGCCAGGACTCTTCAAATCGGGTCAGTGGCATTTCCACCAGGACAATACACCAGCCCACAACTCCATCCTTGTCAAAGACTATTTGACCAAGATAGGCATCAAGACAGTTCGTCACCCTCCCTATAGACCAGACCTTGCTCCCTGTGACTTTTGGTTATTCCTTAAGCTCAGTGACTGTCGTTATGAGACAATTGAGGAGATGAAAGAGGCTGTGACGAAGGTCATTGACACGCTCACGCAACATGACTTCCATGGGGCCTTTCAGAAGTTGTTGGAACTGTACAAGTGCATTGCAGCCGGAGGAGATTAGTTCGAAGGGGACTAGAGTTACATGTGTGTACTATCAATAAAAGTGCCGATATGAAAAAAGTCTGGAAACTTATCGTATGCACTTCGTATATATATATATATATATATATATATATGCAGCAAAATTTTTATCTAGACAAGTTCTATCAAATACCACCGACTGCCTCTTTTTTATGACCTTCAAGGGAAGACGTTTAAGTCTTCTTACTATTCTTCGTATTTTCGGATGGAGATAGTAGAGAAAAAAAACTATATTAACCCAAGAGCTTTCGAGTATTTCGCTGCTCATCTTCCTTGGGTAGTGTAAAATTGTTTGTTTAGAAAATTGTGAGTTTTATATTCATTCGGGATGTTTTTTAAACATGAATTATATATATATATATATATATATATATATGTCCTACTTTTTAGTCTCAAGCAGGATGCGACAAAAGGTCACTATTTTAGCGGATTTTAACAGGTTTAAATTTAGACTTTTTTTTTCTCCTAAATCGGTTGCCATACTAATCTTACAGATCACAGTCTGACCTACTATTTATGCATTGCTAGAGGGAGAATAGTTGAATTCATACCTTTTCGAATGGTATTAGCGCTATGTGAAATGCAAACACCCTCGTTCAGGATTTGAAAGCAGTTCGTGTCCATATCCTACGATGAATGCCTTTATTCCAGCGAAAAACGTATTTTCCGAATATATACACATATAATCGGAAAATACTGTTCAATTCTACTATAAACTGTTTATATTCTCAAGCATATCATTTTGATATTATTGGTACAAAAAAATTTATATTCCTAGAGATTAAAGTCCTCTATAATTTTTAAATTATTTCTATTAGAATTTGATTTTGAAGGCTATAAGACTCTAATGTTGATCATGAAAGAAGTAAAGCGTGTACTTTTAGAGTTTGGTCATAATTTTGCTCGATGACTAAGATTGGCTATATGTTGCCCAGATGACATTGCAGAAACTCACTGACTTGGGATGTGAGGCTTTGGCACATAATATCATTGTTTGCTGTATTTATGAATAAAGAGTGCTCAATATTTGTGATAGAGCATATGTTGATCTAAGTTAGGATAGTGTAGATACATTCAAACAGCACTTGGTCACGATCAGTTTCTCACTATTGTCTTCATCTTTATCGTTATTTCCACAACGTTTCGGTAGATATGTCCTCCGGCCTTCTTCAGGTGTTTGTCGAACTCGGGAACCTTCACAGAACTTCGAACGGGGGTCGCCTGTTCTGATTCCGTTAGCTATAACCAGGTACAAGTGTTAAGTATTCCTGTATATTACTCGCCTGTATTGAGGATTGAACCTGCAACCTTCAGATGGTTGTCTCCTTAGAAGCTCAGGAAACCAACGCCTATAACCGTTGCGCAATGTGTCCTGCTGGAGTGAATTTTTGGGTATTATAAACTTAATGTTCTTTCTTTAGCTAGAATTACTAATATTATGTATGATTTTTTTTTTTACCTGTGTTCATATTCAGATTTTTTTTTTGTTCGAAGTTCCGTGAAGGTTCCCGAGTTCGACAAACACATGAAGAAGGCCGGAGGACATATCGACCGAAACGTTGTGGAAATAACAATAAAGATGAAGACAATAGTCCGAAAAACCCTGGACATATCGGTCGAAACGTTGTGGAAATAACTATAAAGATGAAGACAATAGTCCGAAAAACCTTAATGATAAAAATCAGCAAGCTTGGTCTCATAAATTTAGAAAATTAATGTAGATACACTCAACGAACTTGGTCACGATCAGTTTCTCACTTATGCAAACATCAGACTATATATATATATATGGAATGTACATTGCTTTATTTGTATGGAAAGAGGACTGAACATTGGTGATAGAGCCTGTATTGATCTAAATTAGGATAATGTAGATACACTCAACGGACTTGGTCACAATCAGTTTCTCATTTATGCAAACATCGGACTATATATATATATATATATATATATATATATATATATATATATATATATATATATATGTAATGTACTTTGCTTTATTTGTATGGAAAGAGGACTGAACATTGGTGATAGAGCCTGTATTGATCTAAATTAGGATAATGTAGATACATTCAACGGACTTGGTCACAATCAGTTTCACATTTATGCAAACATCGGACTATATATATATATATATATATATATATATATATATATATGTAATGTACTTTGCTTTATTTGTATGGAAAGAGGACTGAACATTGGTGATAGAGCCTGTATTGATCTAAATTAGGATAATGTAGATACACTCAACGGACTTGGTCACAATCAGTTTCTCATTTATGCAAACATCGGACTATATATATATATATATATATATATATATATATATATATATATATATGTAATGTACTTTGCTTTATTTGTATGGAAAGAGGACTGAACATTGGTGATAGAGCCTGTATTGATCTAAATTAGGATAATGTAGATACACTCAACGGACTTGGTCACAATCAGTTTCACATTTATGCAAACATCGCACTATATATATATATATATATATATGTAATGTACTTTGATTTATTTGTATGGAAAGAGGACTGAACATTGGTGATAGAGTCTGTATTGATCTAAATTAGGATAATGTAGATACCCTTAATGACACTTGGTCACGGTCAGTTTCTCGCTTATGTAAGCATCGGACTATGTATATAAAGTGGCGTATGTGCGTGCGTGCGTACGTGCTACCGTTTGTTTGGCAAAAAACAAAAGAAAGATATTTGTAGCAAAGTCAGATCTCGTAGATACCTAATTTTGCTAACCCACTTAACTACTAATATGACAGATAAGAATTTTAAAGACTGAGGCATTCAAATGATAAAAAGCACTCTCTCTCTCTCTCTCTCTCTCTCTCTCTCTCTTACACACACACATACACACACAAAACCACCCCACAAAAACCATAAACAAAAACATTGTATAATGATTGGTTTCTATTCAGGAGCTTTTAAAATAAACTCGATATCTCAACGCAACCACCTACACAAGGAATTTGTGTCAAAACTAAAAAAAAATCTTACAAACATTTAAGATTAGATAGAATTATTAGTCCTCTGACTACAATAATCAATTTTGTAACCTCTGTTCTCAATTATTTCATTTAATCGTTTTTATTGTTCCTTACAAGATCACTACTCACATAATAACAGGTATTTTGCCCGATTCTTCCCTGGAAATAACTTTTAGTTCCTTCAAATTTGAAGGATTTCTGTTTGTGACGTTTTTTTATTCAAATTGGTCCATGAATTTTCAATAGGGTATAAGTCGAGACGTTTTGCAGAGTACACCGATACCTTAATTTTGCAGTCATCTAAGTATTTTAAAACAATTCGTGCCGTATATTTCAGGTCATTGTCATGTTGAAAAATTCAGTAATACCCTAAAGACAGCTTTTATAGATTTTGTTTTATATAATTTTAAGAATATCCAAATACTGCTTTTTATTCCCGATAACTTGTACTATCACAAGTTCAAATCCAGAAGCTGTGAAACATCCCCTAGAAAGGGCGGGGGGACTGTCCTTGTGTAATGATTAAAGCGCTTGATGGCTGAATCGTAGTAAGCGATTTCGAACTCAAGTCGCGCTATTACGTTCAATTTCAAACAAATACCCTTGGGAAAGGTATGTCCCCCTTATCCTCCTAGCTATGGGTTAAATAGTACCCATACTGTTCTTTTAGAAGGATGGCTTTGGCATTGAATCACCCACGAAGGT
>OY757938.1:47768055-47860759 GCA_963585895.1 Sepioteuthis lessoniana
GTTTCTATGTTTAATGGCATATCAACCTTCGTGTTTGGTTTCTTTGTTTAATGGCATATAAACCTTTCTACAAGAAAGGCATTAAATATGCCCAAGCCTTTCTTGTAGATGAACATGAGTGATATTATTTAACCCATTGCTGGGGAGATAAGGGGGTTCATGCCTTTGCCAAAACTATTAATCTGAAAGTAAACGTAACAGTGCAACTGGAATTCGAACTTATTTACTTCGAGGCCGAAGTTCAGCACATTAACCATTACGCAAGAGTGGGGGGGGGACTCCTCATGAAATTTATAGTATTCGACTATATAAACCTGCAAAAAGAGTTTGATATTGTTGGATCCTCGAATTTGAATAAACTTTTGGATAAATGATCAAAATTGTTATCTAAGAAGAGTCATGAATCTAGGCCTTAACTTTGTCATTTAGCACCAATTTAGATTAAAATTAAATCACTTAGATTTTGTATCTTCCAAATTAGAGAGTTCTATAAATTTGAATTCAGCTGTGTTTCGCTGAACCTAACCTGACGATCAGTGTTGTGAAACACGGAATTGTGAGATAGTAATCCTTTTTACTCTCTAAATTTGCTATGTTTTTGCTCTGCGCTCTTTCTGTGCAAAATCATCTTATCATTTTGTCGTGCCATCAGCACGAATAACCCTGACCCATTCTCGCCACCCCTCCCTATCGTTCATCGCTTCCGGTAGGTCCTCAAGGCTACTTCCCGTATCCTCACAGAGCTGCAGTAAGTAGGTTCGAACTGGTCACCCTGCTTTTGCTCGGCCATGTGAAGGGGTCCATAGGAGTACATTACTTATGAGCTCGTCCCTACTTCTCAATAGTTGTAATTTACTAAGCTTTTTGCTTGGATGTGGCACAAGGCCCTATGAATAGAGTACCTAGTGAGACTCGAACTCGCTCATGAAGGTTTGTTAGCCTAGCTTGCTAACCATTACACCACCCAAAAGTAAAAACTGCATTGTCAGAACATTCCTTTGTGACATCAGCATATTCACCATCGTATTTCATCTCTTCAGATAGACACCTGTTCTTCCTGGAAGAGGCTTAGCTTTTTGAACTACCCTTATATATATGTGTGGGTGTAAAAGGAAAATTCTGCAAATTATATTTATATATTTAGTATCTTGGTACCTGTCCATAATATCCTGCTGAGGAAATGTCTGCAGTAATATACATATAATCTAATATTTACATCACTGTGTCCTGGATATGGCACTAAACTTTTTGATGATGAGACTTTAGTCCTTGAGTTTTGTGGAATGTGGAGTACACCTTATTTGACATTACTCCCAGGTCTACTCTGACCTGGAGTGGTTGTACATGTTAGAGTCCCATCTATAGATTAAATAGAACAATTCTATTATTTACAATACTTGAAACCATTTAACTGTGTGTGAACAAATAATATAAATAAAATTATTAGTGTTGGATAACAGTATTTGAAACTATTTAAATGTGTGCAAACGAATGAGCTCTGGCTAGTTTAAAGATAATGTTACCTACACACTATTTGCTTCGAAATCATATATATATATATATATATATATATATATATATGGGGGTGAGTTTAAATGAGATTTGGCATTAAATAACCCCCAAGGGTCGATATGTCATAAAATACAATCAAACCAAATCAATTACATTCACCAGAGATAAAAGTAAGTTTTAGTCATTTCCAAAAATTATATATCGGCCAATAGCTGTAAGTTACCATCTTCTTAGTGGGTTGGAGAGGGAAAAACTAAAGAAATATAATGAGTGGGCCATTATCTTTTCAGTGTTAATATTCAGGAAAAAAAAAAAAAGATATGTTAGTATTACATTCCCGCGTATTTTTTGTACATTACTGTAGACATTTTCTTAGGGGATATTTTGAATAAATCAAATCCCTACTTTAATTACTCCATAAGGGGTTGATGTGCTGTTGAATAAACCAAACCACATCACACCACACCACTGCGTTTTGCACCTTCGTCGGATATCTGGTCTGACATCTCCTATTTGCTTACCTGTCACGATTCATGATAGACAAGACAGTGGTTGAGGTAGCACTTGGGAAAATCACTGTCCCATAACGATCACCCATCAACAACAGCTTTGAAAACACCAGCATATAGGTATGCAATATTAGCATTATATTCAGATATGTGCGTGTGAATATGGGTTATATATTTTCATTTTTTTAGCAAACATCTTACTATCTATTTGAGAAAAATATGAAGTTGAAATGAATCGGAAAGATATATTGTAAAAAGAAGAAATTTTAATATTAGTCTATGTTCACCACGGCATTTCCACCTGTAATTGAAATGTTCCAAGATATGAAATTGTGAAAATTAAGGTGGAAGGTATAAGATGGTTTTAACGATATTAAAAATATTTTCTATATCGTTAAAACCATCATTTTAGATTCAGAATTCCCATCCTGAGAATGACCTAAAATATTTTCTCCAGATATACCTTCCACCTTAAATTTTTACAATTTTATATCTTGGAACATTTCTATGACAGGTTGAAATGAGTTGGTGAAAATAAACTAATATAAGTAAAATTTTCTCATCCATTTATATGTATTTTTCTTTTCGTTTTTTCTTTTTTTACATCTATCTATCTATCTATCTATCTATCTATCAGATAGATTGATGTAAAAAAAAAGAAAAAAAAAAGGAAAGAAAAATTGATTGAAGTTTAAAAAATTTCAATTCAAAAATTAGCGTACGAAAATGTAAATGAAAACGTGCACAGTTGGGTAACTTAATAAAGTGATGATTTCTAGACATCTAAACTGATGTCGGGATACGTAAACTTTTCTTGATGACTCGTTTTTAAAAAGAAATCATGAAACCAGTCTCAATAATTTTTGTTGAAACACTGGATTATGCAAGTTTAACACTCTTCTAACTCACTAGACTCAGCTTTGTTCGACTTTTTCTTCTTCTTTTTCCCTAAACGGAAAATTAACCTGAAGGGTAAGACTTGAGGCCAGAGAAGACATTAAAACAAATTCGACTATATAGATTCACACCACGTCAAAAGAGGCGAGGGCGTCCCCGTGGCGTAGTGGCTAAAGTGCTGAACTGTGACATTGTAGCAAATGAGTTCGAACTTCAGTCGTGCCATTAGGGAAAGTTATGCACACCCTTATCTCTCCCAGTAATGGGTTAAATAGTATCACTGCTGTTCTTCTACCTGGGTGACTTTCGCCAACGAAAGTTGATATGCCATTAAGCAACGAAACTAAACCAAAACAAAAGAGAAGAGAATTAGTTGTGTGAATCTCTGAGATGAAACTTGATGATTTTTATCATTCAGAGTTTTTGGACTATTGTCTTCATCTTTATTGTTATATTCACAACGTTTCAGCCGTTGGTTCCGTAAGTTTCTAAATGACAATAATCTGGAGGTCGCAAGTTCAATTCTAACCGCAGTAACAATTCAGGAATACTTAACACTTGTACCCGGTTATGGTTAACAGAATCAGAGCAAGTGATCCCCGTGGTTCGAAGTTCCGTGTCGGTTCCCGAGTTCGACAAGAATTACCTGGAGAAGACCGGAGGACAGATCAGCCGAAACGTTGTGAATATAACAATAAAAATAAAAACAATAGTCCGAAAACCCTAAATGATAAAGAAGAAAAGAAGTTTTAGATGTGCTTCTACAAATGGAAAAATCACTGGAATAAATTTTTTGAATCCTTAGGGGACTGGGTTTGTTCATTTCTGCCTTGGTACATCTTCGGTGGCGCTACTTGCTGAATATAACGCACTTTTGGTGGCTGGATATCGAGAGATAACGAGCGAAACATAGAAACGGAGGCTGAGTGAAAAGGATAAAAATTTCTTTAGAGAAAGAAAGAAAAAGAGTGTGTGTATATATATATATATATATATGGAAGCAAATAATGGAAAGGAATCCGATCGTATGGAGAAAAACTTAAAAATAAATCAATCCAAATTTTATGAATGTATTAGAAGGAAAGTCGACGTTAAAACGTTTCGGTCTTAATGAACCTTCGCCAGGACTTTAAAATGGTGAAACAAGTGTTGATAGAACGCCGATGGATGATTAATAAAATACAAAAATAGATAGGCGATATTGTATACAAAGAAAGATCAAATAACCGTTCAATAAGTCATTCTGCGTTCTTTTTCATAAAAAATTAATCTCGTGATTGGCACTGGCAATGATGGTTAACAAATGGAACTACTAAGAATCCAACAATACTTTACCTTTTTTTGATGTTTGGTCTAATGAGTAGAGTGTCGCCAATGGTCCGGGAGACCAGGGTTCAATCCCAGGTCGAGTCATACCAAAGACTCAAAAATGGTACTTAATTCTGCCTTGCTTAACACTCAGTACTACAAGGGTTATGTGGAGCAATCCCCGGAATGGAGTTGCGCCCTCCCTTACACCATGGTGTAGTAGCTATTAAAAAGTGAGCCTTCGGGTCACCCTCGATTATGGTCGCCAACTTTACTTACTTTACTTTTTACTTATAAGGAATAGTGACAAATTAAAATTCGAAGTTTACCGTAAACCTACCAGTAAAAATGACCACATACATTTTTATTCACATCACAGCACCAATGCTAAAAGAGTAATCATTATAGATTTTTACCTTAGGGCCCTTTGTATTTACTCCCCGAAATATCTAGATGAAAATTTAATTATATAGAAAATTCCTTTCTAAACCTTCTTTATCCTAAACTTTTGCTACATTTTGCTAAATTTAAAGCCCTTTAAAATCCACAATAGAAATCGTTTTCAAACTGCCATCAACAAACCCTTTAATAATATTAAACTTCCCCATAAACACATTATTTACCTAACAATTCTTCTACTGTATTAAAACTGTCACTTTATCTTCTAAAACTCTTCGGGACTTCACTTATGTTCTTAAGTGCCGGCGTTTATTGTATTCCGTGAAAAGATTTTAAATTAAGATATATAAGCGAAATGGCGAGGAATGTTCATATGAGCATAAGAGAGATATTAGATAAAGCAATCATAATCATGCACTTTTTCTTCATATATCTAAAACTCATCACCATTTTGATTCTGATGCAGCCACAATGTTAGCTCATATCCATAACAAAAGATTAAGACAAATTTTTGAAGCCTGTGCAATTTCGCTTTTACCCTCTGTTAATACACGACTGGGATTTTTCAACCTATCCCTTTTCTTTAGCAAATTTGTGTTAAATATCTATAAAATATTCAAACTTTTATTTATTATCTTACCATATATATTTTACTTCTCTCAGCCCCATGAAATAATCTTACCCTATATTTTATCCAATTATATATTCTTCATGATCATATGTACCTTACATCCTTCTTCAATTTCTTCCCTTTTTCTTTGGTTTTAATTAGTCATATTTGTTAATCTGGCTACGTAATTCATTTAAACTTTCACTTAGATTCTCTTTCTTTAATACTGTTTTTCTACATTTTCATTAATAGACGCAACAATTTACATACGGTCGATATTTATATGATCTTTTACCTTTTTATATATGGCGTTTATTTGTCTACTTCTTTTCCTTTCCTTTCTTCTCTTTCTTTTCTTTCTCTCTATTCTTTTTCTTCTCTTCCCCACCCTTTCTTCTCTTTTCTCTCCTCTCTCTTCTTCTTCTTCTTCTTCTTCTTCTTCTTCTTCTTCTTCTTCTTCTTCTTCTTCTTCTTCTTCTTCTTCTTCTTTCCGTTGTATCTCTTAGTGGTCCCATTTGTTTAATATCATTGCTTGTGCCAATCACGTGATAGATTTTCGAAAAAAAAAAAAAAGCTGATGGAATGAATGAACGATTATTTGATCTTTCTCTCCATCCTGTTTTTGTATTTTATTAAACATCCATCACTGTTCTATCAACACTTGTTTCCCCATTTTAAAGTCCTGAACGAAAGTTTAGTATTGATTAATCATTAAATAATTAGTAGCTTTAATTAATCATCAATTACTAAACTAATTAACGGTTCAGTATTAATTAATAATTAGAAAATTAATAATTTAACTAGTCATCAAATTCTAACCTAATTAACAGTTTAGTTTTAATTAATCATCAAATGCTAAAGTAATTAATAGTTCAGTATTAATCAATAAGTAAATAATTAATAATTTTAATTAGACATCAAATTTTAAACTAATTAACAGTTTAGTATTGATTAATCCTTAAATAATCAATTGTTTTAATCAATCATCAAATACTAAACTAATTAACGGTTCATTAATAATTAAGTAATTAATAGTTTTGATTTGTCAGCAAATTCTAAATGTTTAGTATTAATTAATCATTAAATAATTAACAGTTTTAATTATTCACCAAATACTAAACTAAATTTATAGTTTAGTATTTAATGATTTGTTCCGGCGTCCATGTTTAAAAAAATTATTATTTTTTTGTTTTATAAAAAAAGCAAACTATGAAACTAATAGTAACCGATTAGCTAAGGAAGCTGATATAATAATTAAATTTTTAAACTGCTCTGCTTACCAGCATCCGAGCACTTTATTTTATCCAACGTTCTTTAACGGTTGTTTCGTTTTTTTTTTTTTGCATCCGTTGTTTCTATCTATCTATCTATCTATCTATCTATCTATCTATCTATCTATCTATCTATCACATTCTCTCTCACACTCTCTCTCTTAATCTATCTATCTATCTATCTATCTGTGTGTGTGTGTGTGTGTGTGTGTGTGAAAATGAATGAAAAGTGGATAAACGGAAACACAGACTACGGATTGAATTAATATTTCATCTTTATTTTATCGTTCTGACGAAGTCTTTGATTAAATAAAGACGAAATGTTAATTGAATCCATTGTCTGTGTTTCAATTTATCCACTCATTTTTCATATTTTTTCGGATTTTTCCAATCTGCTATATATATATATATATATATATATATTTCTCTCTCTCTCTCTCTCTCTCGATATATATATATATATATATATATATGTGTGTGTGTGTGTGTGTGTGTGTGTGTGTGTGTAAAGCAACAAGCTAAAAAACATACACATATATAACACGTATGTAAGAACAAAATAAATAAATTCAAAAAAAGAGAAATGTCTTCGTGGACATACCTATTTTCACACACACACACACACACACACATATATATATATATATATATATATAACATCATGTTATTGAAGAATGTATCAATCTGGAATTTGTGATAAGAAACACAAAAAAATTGTTCTTGGATAGTATGCGTTGTTTCTTAATTGTACATGTTCTAAAAATATTGAAAATGGCCATTATTTCCTTAAAACTTCAAGTATGAGATAATAAGCATTTTGTTCTTTGATATTATATATTTTTTTTTAATTGCTTATGATATAAGTACATAAAATGGCTATTATTTTCTTCAAACTTTGCTTTTGTACCCTCGATAATGAAATTTAGAAATGAACCAGTTTTACCCCACAAAGCAGCAGCTGTACGACCACTTACCTCCCATCACGAAAACTATCCAAGTTAGATGAACTAGACATGCAGGACATTACTGGAGAAGTAGGGACGAGCTCATAAGTGATGAACTCCTATGTATCACTTCACATGGCCGAGCAAAAGCAGGGAAACCAGCTCGAACCTACATACAGCAGCTCTGTGAGGATACGGGGTGTAGCCCCGAGGACCTGCCGGAAGTGATCAACGATAGGGAGGGGTGGCGAGAGAGGGTCAGGGATGTCTGTGCTGATGGCACGATAAGCTGATGATGAAGATCTGAATAAAATAGGTATGTATTTATGGCAAAATTTAGAAAAATGAACAAAAATGTTTCATTTCAAGAAAATCATTAATCAGCTCGTCAGCACTGAATTCGCTTGGAATTTTCTGGAAAATGAGTAAATTTGAAAATTTCATTACTTTAGTCACAAAAAGAAAGGAGTGAAAATTCTTTTTCTTTTACTTTTGGTATAAACAATTGGGAAAAATACTTCTGACGAAGAAGGTTAGATTAGGTATTTAGTTTAATGGTAGATCAACCCTTTATGATTATTTAATGCCAATTCCTGTTTATACATATATTATGATTTTTAAGTGATTTTAAGTTTGTCGGTAAATTTATTTTCAAATGAATTAGAATTATAAATGTGAGCAATACTTGAAACCATTTAACTGTGTGCAAACAAATGAGCCTTATTTAATACTAATCATTTATTTGTACACCGTTAAGTTGTTTCAAGGTTATTTGGTTTAATGGCACATCAACCCCTGATGCTTATTTAATGCCAAATCCTGTTTATACATATATTATGATTTTTAAGCGAATGATTTATAGGTAAGGTTTTTTCTAAACGAACCAGAACTCATTTGTTTGCCCACAGTTAAATGGTTTCAAGTACAGTTATTTATTGCTTGTATACAGTTAGATGGTTTAAAATATTGCTATCAAATAGTAATAATTCAATTCAATATTAATAATTTGTTTGCACACAGTTTAGTGGTTTAAAGTATAGTAAAATATTCAATGGTTGTATTTGAACAATAGATGGGACTCTAACAGGTACTACCACCCCGGGTCAGAGTTGACCTGAGAGTAATGGTAAAGCTCTTTGGCTGGAACCTCGTCATCTGAGAGTTTCGAGTCATATCTTGGACACTTGTTGAGGGTGGACTTACCCTTTTGCAATGATGCAGTCGGTTACTCTGGCCAAGAACAAGAAGTAAAAATGCTGTTACATCGAGTAGCAAAAATAGTGATAAATTAATATAAAAATTGATGTTTAGGACAGATGAAAAAACAAACAAACTGGCCTTTACGTGTTAGATTAAAGTATGGTATCTTTTTTTAATGGTATATCAACCTTTGTTCTATAAAAGGTGAGGAAAAGCATAAACAAAAAAAGATAAGATCAGGTGTTTTAGTTCTTTTTGAACTATTTGTAATGTTGCAAATAATAAATATCTGATGAAATGATTATAAACTTTAACAATATTTTCTCCTTATACGCATGTCAGTATCAATATAGATATATTAAGCTCAGAAAAAAACAACAGTTTATTCTCGTAGCTACACTAACACTTTGAACAATAGTCAATTAGTTAATTTAGATTGAAATAGCCCAGCCGGTGAGGCTTAGAGTATGCTGGCTGAATCCCCGGTAGAAAGGTAAAAAAGAAAACCCTCCAAAAAAACGCGGTGTCCTCATCATGTGAGACTCAAGTTCTGAAGATCTAAGTTGTATGGAGTACCCCTTCGTTGCCATTACTCACAAGTTCCCTCTTCTACGGAGTGGTAGTACACGTTAGTCTCATCTATTGGTCAAATAGATCTGTTTGAATAAAACTAACTGTACGTAAATATATAAATATGACCCCCATCAAAAAAAGAAACAAGGTATGCAGAAGATGATTATAAAATGGTGTATAGATCAGTGGATACATCTCTTATTGATATTGCCCCGATGAATATAAAAACTGGAACGTTTAACATTACCAAATAATTCAACTATAATTCTTAAGGAATTTCTAAATGACTCATTTAAAAATAAGATTATCGGCAAAAAATTGACTTACAAATCATATATATAACCATTTAACTGTGTGCAAACAAATGGGCTCTGGCTCGTTTAAAAATGTTATCTTCGAACTATGTGTTTATAAATCATATAAAATATGTATTAAGAGGATTTGGCGTTAGGTAACGTACACGAGTTGATATGCCATAAAACCCAACCAAACCAAAGAAGAGTCACTCTGGTTATGGCCAATTATATACAGATCTCGACAAAGGCCTTCGTTCTATAATGGACCGAGAAACAGAATGATGAACCATGGGATATATTCTAAAGAATTATTTATAAGTCAAACCTTAAAACTTGGTGATTGTTGTGGTTACCACTGATCTATGTATTCAGGCATTGTTCAATGAAAATTAAAGTAAGTCGCAATTTGTCAACTCTACCACCTACATATTTATCATGTACATATACACACGTACACTATTTCATTATTCAATTGGGAGCTGTCAGATCAACACCCTACTGTTACTTTAATAGACACAGCGTTTTTTTGTTGTTGTCTTTTTAATCGACAGCGTCGGGTTTTTCTATTCAACAGCAATGAAATCGATGAGACGAGACTCAGCAAATGGTCGCCAAGTACTATGTGCACAAGTAAGGGTAGCACAAGCAACAATTCGGCAGAGGAACACAATTTTAAACAGCTTACACATAACTTAAGTAAGAATATCTATCGATATTTCGTTTTAAATACAGTTGGGGAAGTGTGACTAGCAAAGGGATTTATACAGTATCTAGGCCATAGGTTCGTCATCTCTTGATTCAAGTCACAAACGACATAAATGGGAACGAATGCAGACAATAAAATTCTAATATACTGTCCGTATAAACGTAATATGCTTAATTTTTTCCCTTGTATTTAATCTTTTTTTTTCGAAATGCAGGAAGACGTTTAATGTTTCGAAGTTTTTTCCATAGCATAAATTGTTGAGACTTCGTATTTTTTTGCCACGCAGTTAATGATCAAAACTATCTTTATAGTCCTTAATAGAAATATCATATTTTTGTCGCTAGATAAGATATCTGAGATAAAATTAAATATTTTCTTCTTTTCACTTCCCACTAACAAAGAAAGTAGCAGCTGTTGGTTTCTCGAATATTTTCAGTCTTCAGTTATATAGTGCAGCCATGCAGCCCGCGGGCCGTATGTGGCCCTTTACAAGCACACCAGCGGCCTGCACAAAGGATACACACTTATTCATTTAACAGTCAAAGTTGCAGTTTTTTATTAATAAATTACAGTATTTGAAGAAAGAAATCCCATATTTTAAATTTTTGATTTACAAGCCATTTCATTATGCAGAAAGGGACAATCTTGGAAGCCGGTTCTCAAAGTTCCTTGATCCACGCAGAGCATTTTAGTTTCAGTCTGACTTTGACATAGCTACCACTAACTCTTGTGTGGTCGGCTTACGAAATTCAAAGAAATATTTACTTTAACATTTGGAGTAACTAATTTCCTTCTTTAATTGACGTAAATATAAGATTTTATAAAGAATTTCAACACTAGTTTTATGTTGATTGTCTATAATACATTACGCAAAAAAAGGAGGAATTTTGGCCCTTGTTACTTGGAAGTTTAAGCTTTTCATTCAACATTTTTGAATTAAAGTTTGACATTTTTCACTGAAAGTTTATTAAGGTTCTTCTCAAAGCAAAAATGAAGAATTATGTTTTGCGATATTTATTTAAAAAAGTATGATTAGTTTTTTGTTTACCTCAATTCTTCATACTGTACTTCATCTAAATTAAAGAAAAATTATATATGAATAATAATTTGATTAAATAAAATTAACGTCAATATTTTGTTAATTGAATTGGTTTAGATTTTCCAAAGACTTTTTTTAACGTAAAATTAAAATAAAATGTCATTATTAGTCAATGGTCACAAAGTTATTTCTATATTTTTCTCCGATATAGTGATTCATAAGAATTATTCATTGATAAAATTCAATTCTTTTATGAGAAATTTGTGTTTTTAATTTAGATATTAAACAATTTTCAATAGAATTTTAGTTTAGTTAAAAATCTACCACCAAAAACGTGAAATAGAAGCAAATGTACCATTTTTATATTACAAAATGAATGAAAAGAATATTTTATCATACACTTAATGTCATATAATTATATGATTAAATTCTAAATAATTATTTAAAGTCGGAACTGCACAGGCATTTCAGACAGACTTACCAAAAATTGTCTGCAAAGTGAGGTGTCAAGCCTCAAGACAAAACACTAACGATGATGAAATAGAAGATAATTTTTTAGTTTTTAACTGCTGTAGTTTTTACATTATGTATTTGTTTTATTCAAATTTAAGTAAATGATTTCAATTCGTTATAATGTGGAAATGAGCAATAAATCGACTGTAAGCCAAAGAAATAAACTTTCTCTACAAAAATGTGTATCGAAAGTGTCAATATCTTAAATAGTTTTTAAAATTAATTTTAGCAATTGTCAACTTATCTTGTAGATATCACACACACACACACACACACACACACACACACACACACACACACACACACACACACACACACACACACATACGTACGTACGTGTGTGTATATATATATATGTAAATATTTTTGAGTGTAGATAGTCCGACAAAGAAGAGAATGACCAGGAGCCAAGTACACACTCATGCATCATTGGTACGCACACATTCGTACATCATATATACACATATACATACACATACATGCACACAAATACATACATCCTAGATGATGAAGGTGCTCATGGTGTGATAGTTACCGTCGTTGGAAATGGATACAGCGAGCCGAGTTCAAATCCTGGACGAGGCTATCCGCATTTCACATAGCGCTAATACGCTTGGGAAAGGTATGAATTCAGCTATTCACCTTCCAACTATGGGTAAATAGTAGGGCAGAGTGGGCTCCTTAACTTTGTTATGGCAACCGGTCAAGGAGAAGGAAAACTATGAATTTAAACCTTTTAAACTTTACTTAAAAACTAACCGTGTGTCGTATCCTGCTCGTGCGAAGGGTTTGGATATATATATATATATATATATATATATATATATATATATCGTAAAAGAGAAATGCAAATAAGAAAAGTTTATGTCTCTCTAGGCCATCACTCTGGGTAAGTCTTCTAGACTACAGCCAGTGTCCACAGAGAGCTGATGAATGTAATTTTTTCTTGTCGGTATTACACTGATGTGTCTATGTAAAGTAGTCCATAGGAAAATGTCACTTATGAGTTCGTCCTTAAAAAGATGACTTTCTCATTTTGAGGGTTTGGGTAATACATATATTGATACTTCGGAAGAGTTTGTCTTTTTTTCTATAGACATTCATATCATACAATGTGGAAGAATCAAATTTGTTTTCCCTTGGAAAGGTATGAGCCCCCTTATTCCTCCAGCTAGTTATAGGTTAGATAGTATCACTGCTATTCTTCTACAAAGATTGCTTCGGAATTAAATAACCCACGAAGGTTGATATACCATTAAACAAAGAAACCGAAACCAAACCAAATTTGGTATGCATAATTATTGTACCCATAAGTACGTTTTGCATAAACAGTTGTTCTTTATGGAGGAAATTAGGGTTTTCCTTGAGTGTGTGGTTCTATCAATAAACAATAATCAACGGGAAGCCATGTTGCTGCAAGGCATGACAAATTGGACCGGAATTAAATTTATTAACTTCAGAAGAACTATTCTCTCTCTCTCTCTCTCTCTCTCTCTCTCTCTCTCTCTCTCTCTCTCTGGTTCTACTGACAAGATTAGAGATACAAATTTTATGTCAAACTGAAAATAAGATCAGTTTATATATAGGTAGTTATATTGTTAAGCGTATTCCGTAAACAAATCAAAAGATTCTGGTTAATTCATCATTGGTCCAGGAGATGACAGCCTCTCTGCTTCGAACAACATCCAGAAAGGATCACTGTCACAGAAGAGCCATCTCATCGAGGTCAAATGTAACATCTATGGTTTGACATCTGATAACCCGATATTTATACGTACCTCCCACTTGGTTGGATATGATCAAGGTCATTTTAATCTGGGGACTGCGCACGAATCTAAACTCATACATAGCAAGTGCAAAAAATGCTTGGTCCCTCAGACTCCTAGCAATAAACTTAGCCCCGCATAGCGAATATTGCCTGGGTGGGCCCATAGGAACGACGTCTGATAACCCGAATGAACACTCCAGTTCCAATATGTTCAAGTTGTCGCAAAAGCCCCCCCCCCGATCCGCAAGGCCAGTATATTTGGTACGTATGAGCCTCCTCCTCATCATCAGCAAAGCGTGGAGTCGTGGTCAGCGTCAGTAGATATTGCAAAAGTGTCCGAACTTGTGACGTCCCGGAAAAACTCATTAGTTTTTTGAGAATATTATTTAAGTGTCATTCTGCCCTGTCCAATATGCTTAGAATACGTTGAGGAGTAAGACCAACCCAAAGAAGGAGTGTCCTGATATTTGACACTAAACTGCATCTTTTGTGAGACCCCAGTTCTGGAGATCTGGTGGAGTGTGGAGTACTTCTTCATTGCCATTACTCCCAGGTCCACTCTGACTCGGAGAAGTAGTTCCTGCTAAGGATCCAATCTTTGGGTCAAATATATCTGTTTTAAAAAATATTCGTAGTCGATGGGAATACTTGATGCGATATAATTAAATTATTTGTATTAAGAATAATTACTTGAAGGTATAGTTGTTTACGAAAGATTATTATTAGTTACTTGAAATCATACAACTGTGCAAACAAATAACTATTATTAAATAGAAAGATTAATAAAAATCATGTAATCATTAGTATTAGATAGAAATACTTTAAACCATACAACTGTGTGAAATTTACTTGTATTAGATAGGATTACTTTATATATCCTATAATTGTACGTAAAAAAAAATGAACTCCTAAGAAACAACCACACAAAAAATGTAATGTTGGGAGCTGCCCGTGATGTAATGATCGTCGGAAATGGACACAGCGACACGAGTTCAAATCCTGGACATGGCTGATTGCATTTTACCTTAGGAAAGGCATGAATCCAATCATTACCCTGTTAAACTCTACTTAAAATAGACCATGAATCACATATTGTCCGTGTGCAGATATTGGTAAAGACATACACAAAAAAGCAAATATCAATGTACAATGAATACGATTCTGTAACCTTCAGGTACAAAATAACCCTAGACAGATTGACATGCCGTTAAAGTCAATTGATCAAGTGTCAGCATTGAAGCATCAATCGCCAAAAAGTAACAAAAAATCCTCATTTATTACTATCATCAGCCTTGAGAAAGGCGGGAATTAACCACTCCCTGCTTTCAGTAACATCGCCTGATATCTTAAAATATCTAGTCACTGGCACGTTTTTGGTTGTTTGAGAAAAGAGTGTGAGAATGAATGCGTGGGTCAGCCGTTTTCCTATTACTATCTTAGCTGCCTAGACAGTAGCTGCAAAAATGAAAGACCTTAACACCTGCAGTAAACTTTGACAGGACCCAATCAATTATTAAACACTTACCTACCAGTTCCATGCACCCACTATCAGGTGCGCTGGCTAAAAACATGGTGTGTGTCCTTTGTGCGCCACAATATTAGAAATAACGTGACACTTCAAACTATACTCGGTTAAGTCAAAAGTTTTGATACGAATTAGTTTGCAGTACGTATATCATTTGATAAAAAATGTAGTAGGTACCCGCTATGGTTGGTAATATCATTGTAGTTGGTTCGCTAACACGTTGTGCATTATTTATTCCATATGTGGTTTGAAAACCGAGTAGATGAACGCGCAGAGTAGTTTAATTTGAGAACTTATGCTTCACGAGTTCGAACCTGGTCATAACGCCGTGAAAACAACCAAAAACATTTGTGGGGTGCAGTTGATCACAGTACAGTAACCAGAATGTTGAAGAAATGTTACTCAGGTTGCAAGGACCTCTGTAATATAATGGCCGAGGGATTTCATTTTATATATCTTGCCTTTGGGTTTAGTTAGGCTGAGAACTATTCGGCTCAATGCATGGGTTAGTTAGGTACAAACATGAGCGCAGGTGTTCACGCACGCGTGGGGTGGACGTGTCATTCAGGGATGTCACAATAGAAACCCCAGATCGAAATTATAACCGGGGGATGTGAATGACGTCATGCACCGGAAGCGTGCGCGGAGGATTTGGGGGATTTTGAAAAAAAGTCTGTTAGTTGAGTTTTGCCGTCGGAAGAAGAAGGTTGACTTTCGCTTGCTCACCGAGGCCTCGTGGCGGGTGCCCACGTGATGGGGGGGGGGGGAGATGGAAAAGCCAGCATAGAAAGATTGTGCCTCTCTCCTTATGTCGAAAAACCTTTAAACTCAAAGGTAATAAAAAGTTTCGTACCTGAACTAAGAAGTCGTAAGTGTTTTTTTGTGTTTCGGGATTTCTTATATTTATATAGGAGTTACGAACATTCTCTGTACATTTCGCATATTCGTGTATGGCTATGTTACACCTCGACGAATAGGCAAAGTCAGGTTGACCTAAAGCCGTGAATTTCTATTCGGTGCTCTAAACCATAGAGGCAAACCTGATACTTTCCGAGTATCAGATAAGCTTGGTATCTTATAGTTCAATGTGGCTTGTCATCTTCTCGACCTCGCCAAACAGAGCTGCTGAATGGTGCTTCTCATACTACCAAAATATTGCAAAACTTTTGACTCACTCTTATTAATATAACAATGATAGTTTCATTGAAAACAATTACCGCATATTTCTTTATAACATTTTTTTTTTTTTACCAATGCATGAAAGTGAGTATACATAGTATTGGTAGGTAGTATTCAACTGACTCGTCAAGATGTCAAAAAAGAACATTAGGTCGGTTTTATGTCACGTGGCCCGCTGGAAGGAAATACCCCGAAAGATAAGTGCAAAAAATACTTATGTTGCATCAGCATTCTCTTTCAAGCGTCATGGCTAAAGTGCTGAACTGCCACCTAGAAAGAAAACATGTTCGAACTCCAGTCGTGCTATTAAGTTCACTTTCAGGCTAATACTCTTTAGAAAGGTATAGACCCCCTTATAGCACCCCCCAGCAATGGGTCAAATAGTACCACTAATGTTCTTCAACAAGGATGGCTTTGGTTGAAATGCCATTTAAAACAAGGTAGCCAAAACTAACTATGAAATTGATAAGTAAAAGGACTTAAATTTTAGATTTATACACAAATGTAAACTAGTAACCCCCTTAAGCCCCCCCCCCAACAATTATAATCTCGAAGGCTATTTTGTCTGGCACAACTCTATCAACTCAAGGACCAGCAAAATGTTAAATTTTGTTATCTGAAACTTCACTCAGACACGAACACGTTTAGCACTTTTTGGTTTGTTTCTTTGTTTAATGACATATCAACTCTTTTTAGGTTATTTTAATGCCAAAGCCATTCTCCTAGAAGAACAGTAGTGGTACTATTTAACCCATAGCTGGGAGGATAAGGGGGTTCATACCTTTCCCAAGGGTATTTGCCCGAAAGTGAACGTAATAGCACGACTGGAGTTCGAACTCACGTACTCCGATTCCGCAGTCCATCGCTTTAACCATTACACCACGAGGACACCCCCTTTAGCACTTTTTGATCAATTCATTCTTAAATAAGATTTAAAAACTTGACATGTTCAATCATATACGGAATTCCATTACAAAATGACTCGAGTCGATTTTCATTTTATCAAAATATAATCGAAAGTGTTCATGTTTGAAGGCGAGACTATTAACAGGTCCGTGCTCTCAAGTAATATCTTGTATTAATCTTTAAAACGACTTATATTCGACTTTATACTGTATATCTCTTAACTAATTCATTCATTCTTTTATGACTTCACTCATGTATAAGTCGACTAAAGGTTTTAACAAAATCTTGTGGAAAGTGTTCATGTCTGATGTTAAGATTCGATCTAACCTTCTTGTATAAATCTTCCAAACTCGACTTATATTCGACTTTATGCGGTATGTCTCATAACTAGATCAATATTTTATGATTTGTCTAGTGTATAAGTCCGCTTAGGTTGTTATCAAAATCAAGGAAAAGCGTTCATGTCTGAAGGTAAGATAATCTCCAAGACTGTCCTGTCAAGAAATACTTACTTGCATAACTCTCCCAAACTTGATTTATACCGTATATTTCAGAAGTAAATCAATATTTTGTGGCTTGTCTCGTATATAAGTAGGCTTAAGTCTTTTTTATCGTAATCCTTAGGCATGGAAATACTTTTATTGGGCAGCAAACGTGTAGACACTTGCACTTCTTCGTATCTGCTGACGTAGGCCATGACCTTACCCTCTGCTGCTAACAAAGCCGAGGAGCCTCGAGTGAACAAATCGAATCTTTTCATTTTTAAACCAGGAACTTTTGAAATTACTAGCATATATGGTGACGAAGCCGATGTCCTCATTCGTGAAATCGAACCTCATATAACCCGTATCACCTTTGACCTCCACGAGACGGCGTTCCTGATTCAGCAATTGTCTCTGGTCATTGTCCGAAGCAATGTAGCTCCAGAGCCAAGAGAAGCATTAAAGAGAATTGAGAGAGAGAGAGAGAGAGAGAGAGAGAGAGAGAGAGAGAGAGAGAGAGAATAGAAAAGATGCTCCTTTCATATTTTACGTAGGCAGATCTAATGGAAAAATCTAGGAAAAAGTGTTTGAAGTTAAGACTCTATCCAAACTCGTCACATCGATCAATACTTTCTTGCGTGATTCTTACAAATTTGAAGGTACATTTTATGACCAAATATACATTAAATTATTAAATTACAGCTTTTCTCCTGTATTAGTCGAGTTACGTCTTTAGCAGAATTTAGAGTACCGGAAATTGGCCTAGCGGTTAGAGTGTTCGCCAATGGCCCGGGAGACCTGGGTTCAATCCCAGGTCGAGTCATACCAAAGACTCAAAAAATGGCACTTGATGCCTCCTTGCTTAACACCCAGCATTATAAGGTATGGATCAAGGGTAAAGTGGAGCAATCCAGGGAAAGGAGTATCGCCTTCCCCTACACCTTGGTGTAGTAGCTATCGAAAAGGGAGCCTTCGGGTCACCCTCGACTAAAGGGAGACAACTTGGCTATTCACGTCTAAAGTCAAGACCCAATTTAAGACCTTCCGATCAAGCATCACCTTCGAGCAGAATTCTTAAAAACTCTCCTTCTGCTATATTCTTTAAATAAATAATTAATCTATGCCTTGTCTCGTGTATAAGTCTTTTTACCCACACCAAGGGAATGTGTTCATGCCTGAAGTTAAGACTCGATTCAAGCTCGTCTTATCAAGCAATACCTTCTTGCATGATTTTAAAAAATCCTACAAATTTTCGACTGTACACAGTATATTTCCTGACTAGATCCATAAGTAATGGTTCATTTCGACTGTATACTGAACTGGGAGGAGTCCTCATGGCATAATAGATATGGTGCTTGGACTGCAGCCTTGAAGTAAGCGAGTTCGAACTCCAGTCGTACTATTACGTTCCCTTTCGGACTAATATCCTTGGGGAAGGTATGAACCACCTCTATCCTCCAGCTATAGGTGTCACTGTTGTTTTTTTTCTACTAGGATGGCTTTAACGTTAAATAACACACGAGGTTGATATGCCATTAAACAAAGAAACGAAGCCATAGGTCGAATTCAATTTTTAATCCAACAACAAATTACTTTTGTAAATCTTTATATGTTTTGACAGACGAAACTCATTTTATGAAACTTTCCAAAAATCCCTTTGTGTCCATTAATCTTAAGAATCTAATGAGTCGTTATTTGTGTCTATTACCAGGAAGTACATATACCCGGGCTCCCAGAACTTTAGTCAGAGAATACCAATTTCTACATCGCTTTGTAATTTGGTATTTAAGAATATTTAATGCTGTTCAAAAAAAAAAAAAAAAAAATGGATTATAACCGCAACATTTCAAGCAGTTGTCCAAGGGATAAAGGACCAACAAATGTGATGAGTTCAGTGCTCTAAGGGTTAAACTAGCCGACCGGGAACCTGAAGTAACAAACACAAAACGTAAAATATTTACATTTATCATTTATATATTGGAATATTTGAGAAAAAAATACTTTACATTTCTAACGAAGTTTTTAAAATCAGTTTGAACAGAATATTTTAGGAAAGCAACAGTGTATATTGATATTTAGATGAGTTCAAAGTCAAACGGAGGTATGCAGATTATGTTGTGTCAGTCTTTTGAGTGGAGACGGTTCGTCTGCATTGGAAATCCTAGCTTTTATCAAGGATCGAACAATGATAGGTCGCTGTAAATTATCGATATTTTTGATGTCACAAGTTAAATGATTGATTCATTTATCAATTCTTTTTAACGGCATGTTAACCCATCTCGGGTTGATTAAGGCCTAGAGATCAGGAAATTGCCTTCATTGTACATTTATATTTACATTTTTTGCAGTTTTTTCTTGTGTATTTTTGCGCACAGTTATACGATATCAAGTATTCCAATCAAATACAAATAATTTGCAAACAGCCATATGGTTTGAAGTATTCCTATCAAATACAAATAATTTGCACAAGGTTGTATGGCTTGAAGCATTCCTAATAAATTTAATTTGCATTTACTTGTATGGTTTCAAGTATTTCTATCAAATACAAATAATTTGCCCACAATTGTATGGTTTGAATACGAACAATTTGGACATAACTGTATGGTTTGAAGTATTCCTATCTAATACAAATAATTTGCACACAGCTGTATGGTTTGAAGTATTCCTATCTAATACAAATAATTTGCACACAGCTGTATGGTTTGGAGTATTCCTATCTAATACAAATAATTTGCACACAGCTGTATGGTTTGAAGTATTCCTATCTAATACAAATAATTTGCACACAGCTGCATGGTTTGAAGTATTCCTATCTAATACAAATAATTTGCACACATCTGTATGGTTTGAAGTATTCCTATCTAATACAAATAATTTGCACACAGCTTTATGGTTTGAAGTATTCCTATCTAATACAAATAATTTGCACACAGCTTTATGGTTTGAAGTATTCCTATCTAATACAAATAATTTGCACACAGCTGTATGGTTTGAAGTATTCCTATCTAATACAAATAATTTGCACACAGCTGTATGGTTTGAAGTATTCCTATCTAATACAAATAATTTGCACACAGCTGCATGGTTTGAAGTATTCCTATCTAATACAAATAATTTGCACACATCTGCATGGTTTGAAGTATTCCTATCTAATACAAATAATTTGCACACAGCTTTATGGT
The DNA here is from genome assembly GCA_963585895.1 of Sepioteuthis lessoniana. Classification (NCBI taxonomy): domain Eukaryota; kingdom Metazoa; phylum Mollusca; class Cephalopoda; order Myopsida; family Loliginidae; genus Sepioteuthis; species Sepioteuthis lessoniana. The sequence continues at coordinate 47,788,875 of OY757938.1, forward strand.
TTGAAGTATTCCTATCTAATACAAATAATTTGCACACTGCTGTATTGTTTGAAGTATTCCTATCAAATACAAATAATTTGCACACAGCTGCATGGTTTGAAGTATTCCTATCTAATACAAATAATTTGCACACAGCTGCATGGTTTGAAGTATTCCTATCTAATACAAATAATTTGCACACTGCTGTATTGTTTGAAGTATTCCTATCTAATACAAATAATTTGCACACAGCTGTATGGTTTGGAGTATTCCTATCAAATACAAATAATTTGCACACAGCTGCATGGTTTGGAGTATTCCTATCAAATACAAATAATTTGCACACAGCTGCATGGTTTGAAGTATTCCTATCTAATACAAATAATTTGCACACAGCTGTATGGTTTGAAGTATTCCTATCTAATACAAATAATTTGCACACAGCTGTATGGTTTGAAGTATTCCTATCTAATACAAATTGTTTATTTACTATTACATAGTTTCAAGTTACTACTTCCATTTAATAATAATCTTTTTTTGCACATATTTACATGGTTTCAATTAACTAATAATAATCTTTAGTAAACAATTATAGCTTCAAGTAACTATTCTTGATACAAATAAATTACTGGTATATGATATCAACTATTACTAAAGACTATGAATAAGTTTTGAACAGATCTAGTTCCCCTTAATAAGGACAACCACTTCATGTAAGAGTTGACCTGGGAGTAATAGCAATAAAGAGATACTCAACATTCCACAGGTCTCCAGATCTCATCATCAAATGCAGTTTCGTTGTGATTTTTAAATTCGATCTGGAAGCTTGACTTAAATACGAATACATACGGCACAAGTGGAGATATTAAAAGTGTAGCTAAAAATACGAACACGTATTTGATTTTATTTGATCTCCGATTTACTCACAACTGGTTTGTCTAATTTAAACAAAACTATTTTAAAAAGAAATTAGAAGCACGTGAGTATTTTTTGAAAATTTTTTTCAAGGGTCCCCCACTTGCAGAGTTTAATGATTTTGTGTTCAGTTTGGCCGTCGCTAATCAGGATGGGCTTTTTCAAAAAATGCTTGTGTGTGTCGGGGTGGTGAGGCAGAGTGGCTATTACTGTGGATGAGACATAAAATCAATATGCGAAAAACGGCTGAGATTGATTGGTGCCGTTTGTAAGAATGAAGAAGATAAAAATGTTGGAGAAAGACGGAAAGTGGGAGAGAAAAGGAAGAGAGAAAGTAGGAATGGGAAGAGAGAGAGAGAGAGAGAGAGAGACAGACAGACAGACAGACAGACAGAGGTGGGGGGGAGGCCAGTCAAGTGCAAAAGATCAAATACTGAGAAATTAGAGGGAACGCAGTGTTAAAAGCAAAAAATTCAGACTGGGTAGAGAGAGAAAAAGAGAAAAAGAAAGGAAAGGGGAGAGAGAGGGGGGAGAGAGAGAGAAAAGGAAAGAGAGAGAGAGAGAGAGAGAGAGAGAGAGAGAGAGAGAGAGAGAGGAATGAAAATGAAAGAGAAGAAAAACTAAAAAGAGAAAAAGTTAAAAGAGAGAGAGAGAGAGAGAGAGAGAGAGAGAGGAAAGTGTGTGTGTGTGTGTGTGAGAGAGAGAGAGAGAGAGAGAGAGAGAGAGAGAGAGAGTGTGTGTGTGTGTGTGTGTGAAAGAAAAAAGAAAACGAGAAAAAACGAAAGCAAAAGAGACAAAAAGGAGAGAGAGAGAGAATGTATGTAGTAAATCAAATGAAAAAGTTTAGATACATAGAGAAATTAGGGAGAGAGAAGAGTTTACGCAGAACAGGAGAGAGAGGAGAGTTGAATGCAAGAGAGAGAGAGAGAGAGAGAGAGAGAGAGAGAGAGAGAGAGAGAGAGAGCATTGAGGAATATTATATCTAAAAATTCTTTGGCGTGTAAATGAGAGAAAAAAGTGAGCAAAAAGTGCGTAGGAATGCTAACAAGTTCTTAGCTTGACCAAGAGTCATGAAATGTATATGCTATATACCATATACACACGCGTATCATGCGATTCTCTGGGGTTTAAATTTTAGCCTTATACTGGGGGGTCGCACCGTACGCGAGATAAAAACTTGGTATATAGTTAGCCCAAGCTAGGCCTAGGCCAACAGGTACGCCTCCAATTTTCTATTGCAAAAGTTAATAAACAATTCCGGGTAATATCAGATGATACTCGAGTATACACTGTATTCATCCCGAAAATCTGCACACCTCTTCTTGGTTTAGCCGAAAACCTTTCAGCATCTCATCAATCAGGTTGAAACAACAACAATAACAACAGTAAATAAAATAAAATAAAATAAAACATAAAAAAACAAAGACTAGGAAATTATTGAGCAAAAAAAAGAGGAGACGAGAAAACAGATGTTTACGAGGGAGAGTTGAAAGAGTGAGAAGTGCCGAATGAAGAATACAGCGAATCAGTGTGTGTGTGTGTGTGTGTGTGTGAGAGAGAGAGAGAGAGAATGCACGCAAGATCAATTCCTCGGTTGAAAGCACGGCTTTTATATCAGTATCTTGTTAACTCGATGCAATTATGGTTTTAAAGTCAAAATATTGTACAGAGCGAACTGAGAAAAGAATCAAAGAAAGGAAGAATAAGAGACAAAGATAAGAAAACAGAGAAGTAAATTTCCTCAAAACGAGAGAGAGAGAGAGAGAGAGAGAGAGAGAGAAGGGAGAAAAAGAAAGAAGAGGTATTCACGCAAAACAAGAAAGAATGTGAGTGGTTGGTTCATGCAAAACAACACAGAGAGAGACAGAAAAAGTATTTCACAGATAATATGAAAAAGAAGAGAGAGATGAAAAAGGAGAGAAGGAGATGGCTTCACAGAGAGAGAGAGAGAGAGAGAGAGAGAGAAAGAGAGAGAGAGGGGGGAATAGAAAAGAAGATATATTCACGCAAAACAAGAGAGAGTGTGGGTTGTTGGTTCACGCAAAACAATAGATAGATAGATAGATAGATAGATAGATAGAGAGAGAGAGAGAGAGATGAAAAAGTAGAGAAGGAGATATCACCACATAAAGAGAGAGAGAGAGAGAGAGAGACAGACAGACAGAGAAGGAGGGAGCATAAGAAAAGCAAGATAGTCACAAACGATTTTTTGCAACTCTACGACACTCTTCGGTACTTCACGTGGTGTAACAGTGAGCCTTGTTAGTGAGTTCGATTCTCACTAGATGCCTCATACGCCTGTCTGTACAAAACTAGGTCCAGCTTAGTAAATGTTAAATAATTGACCCGCTAAGTCAGAGATTTCAAATATACAGCTCGAGAGTCGGAACCAGCTCACTGCAAGGTTTCAAATGGTTCGCGATATGACTTTGAAAAGAATAAAAATGATATTATATCATATTAAACATGGCATATAAAAAATAAATAAAAAAAAACGTAATTTGGAAATTGATATTTATTGTTTTGGTTTGTTGTGTTTTATGGTTGTCGGTTATTTAATGCCAAATCCTCTTTATACATATTATATCATCATCATCATCATCATCATCATCATCATGTCGTGCTGGTAGCACGGATATCCCTGACCCTCTCTCGCCACTTTTCCCTATCGTTCATCGCCTCAGGCAGGTCTTCAGGACAACATCCTGTATCCTCACATAGTTGCTGAATGTATGTTCGTGCTGGTCGTCCTGCTTTTGCACGGCCATGTGTGGGGGTCCACAAGAGTACATCACTTATGAGTTCGTCCCTGCTTCTCCAGCAGTGTCCTGCATGTCTGGTTCGTCTAACTTGAATAGTTTTCGTGATAGAAGGCAGGTGGCCGCACAGTTGGTGTCTTGTGGGGTGTTGCCGCCAGGACTTGTTCAAGATTGCTCGCAGCATTCTCGTGTAATTGCCGTCTAGCTTTTTCTCCAGCCGTTTTGTTAGAGTCCATGTAGTGCATCCATATAGCAGTATCGATGTGACCACTGCCTGGAAGAAACTGCGTTTCATTTTATCGGTTAGGTCTGATTTCCATATAATCGATAGCCTATTGATAGCTGTCCATGCTTTCGTTAACCTCGTGTCGATGTCCTTTTCGGTTGATGCGACGCTGCTTCCTAGGTAAGTGAATTTGTCTACTAGTTTAAGAGGGGTTCCGTCTAGAGTGGAGATGTCCCCCGTTTGATTATAGCACATATATTCCGTTTTGTGTGCATTGACATAGAGGCCTATGCCTGCGGCTGCTCGTTCCAAACTGTGTAGTAGTGTTTCGTCTTGGTCGGGTGTATTTGCCAGTATCGCTATGTCATCGGCGTAGTCGGCGTCGGTACGATTTGTAAATTCATAAATTGTAGATAACATTTTAAACGTGCTAGAGTTTATTTGTTTGCACACAGTTAAATGGTTATACGTATGATTTGTAAGTTTATAGTTTGTAGGTAGTCTTGTTTTTAAATGAGTCAGAGCTTATTTGTTTACACAAGAATTACTATTGTTTGCACATAGTTAAATGGTTCCAAGTATTATAACTCCAAAAGTTCTATTTAGTGTTAATCGTTTGCACTCACTCAAACGGTTTCAAATATTGCGATCGAGCAGTTTTATTTGCACATAGTTAAATGGTTCAAGGATCGCTATTTAACACCAACTATTTGATTTAGGCACACAGTTAAAAAGTTTTAAGTATTGCTAATCAACAGTAATACTAGTTCCATTCAACATTTCTCATTCGTTCGCATACAGTTTAATTGTTCCGAATATTGCTATGCATCGCTATCAATTCAATTAAACATCAGTCATTTGTTTATACATAATTAAGTGGTCAAAGACTTCTATTTCTAACAATTCGATTTAACGTAAATAGTTTGTTTGCACAGTTTAAATTTCAAACTTCTATTTGATCCCTAGATAGAAGCCTATAAATGGTTTGGTTGGTTGGGTTTTATGGCATATCAACCTTTGTAGGCTATTTAACGCCAAATCCATTTTGATGTAAATAATCTGTTCTATCGAAAACAATTCAGTTTAGCATAAGTACACAGTTTAAACGGTCAAAAACATTTCTATTTCAAACTATTCAAGCAGTGATATGTAATATTTCAGTTAAGTGTAAATACAGTTTTAATGTCGAAAAACAGTTCTATTTCAAATAATTCAGTTAAGCATAAGTACGCAGTTTAAATGTAAGTACGGTTTAATTGCCAAAAACATTTTTATTTCAAACAATTCAGTTTAGCATTAGTATGCTGTTAGTTCTATTTAACCCATAGATAGGGCCCTATCAGGTCCTACCACACCGGGCCAGAGTGGACCTGGGAGCAATGGCAATGAAGGGGTACTCCGCATTCCCCAAAGCCCGAGCACTGCTGGAACCTCACCATCAGATTGTTTAGTGTCATATCCAGGACACTCGTTTGGGGGAAGGCTATAAAGTGCTACCACTTAGGAACCGAGTGGACCTATGAAGAGGTATTCATAATTTCGCAGACTTCAAAGAATAGAGCCTCACCATCAGATTGTTTAATGTCATATCCAGGACTGGTTGGGAAGGGCATCTTACCCCTTTGCAGAGATGTAGTCCATCAGTCGAATGGGTAGTTATTTATATGTAAGCTATGATTTTGCAGGTCCGGCCCTCTTGAAATCAAAGTAGGTTGTAAGTGGCTCCTGAATAAAATGTGTTTGACGCCCCTTCCCTAAGTGTTTACTAAGGCTCAAGTAAAAGTCACCCAGTGAAGGTCAAACTCACTAGACTATAATTAGACTAAGCAATTGAAGTATTAACTAAAGTTAGCTTACTTTAGTTAAGTATTTCTCAAACTTCTATTCCAGTGGCCTCTTCTTGATTATTATTAAGTAACTGCTTCTCCCCACACACTCCAAAAAGTCCTTTAATAAGATTGAAATGAAATTTTATTCAAGTTGTTTAATCAATATGGTATTCGTGCTAGAGTGTTTGGAGTGAGATTCTCAATATCTGGATTTCTGTTGTTGGAATTTTAATAGTATGCGTATACACCCTTCCCCCTCTCTTTCTCTTTCACACACACACACACACACACACACACACACACACACACACACACACACATATATATATATATATTCAAATATACAAATATTAAAAAACAAGATATTCAGATGATGTTTTTATTTTTGCTGAATTATTTGCCAATGTTAAACGTTTCAGTCTTTATATCAAACCATCATCAGGGCAATGTTATTATGTAATGCTGTATCTTCTAAATTATATTCAGTTTTAAAATGAAACAACAACAACAAATAAATAAAAATTGAGAAAACTCTTAGCATTGCGTTTTGTTTTAAAATTATGTGACGTTATTAATGTTCAAAATTTATTTTAAAGCATAGGGTATTTGCTAAAAAACATATATCTATCTTTCTCCTCTTTCCTCTCTTTAGCTACATAATAAAAAAGTAAAGTAAATTTGGTGACTGTTGACGAGGGTGACCCAAAGGCACCCTTTTCAATAGTTACTACACTAGTAGGGGAGGGCGTTACTCTTTCCCCTAGATTGCTCCACTTTACACTTGATACGTACCTTATAATACTGAGTGTTAAGCAAAGATGAATCAAGTACCATTTTTTAAGTCTTTGGTGTAACTCGACCTGGGATTGAACCTCGGTCTCCCGGACCATTGGCGAATACTCTACCCACTTGACCAATGAGCCGGTAGAAGAAGAAGAAATTGAGAAATAATTATGATTAGAAATATTATTGAAAAGCATTAAAGGTGAGTGTAAATATGAAATATTTACTGAAAACTAATTTAAATAGAGGATCTTATAACTTTTTAGCTCTAATTTGACTGGATACAGAAAAACTCAGTTTTTCGCAGTTCCTAAAATGTTCTGTCAGCCTAGAAGAATTCGACCGTATACCAAGCAGAAGAGTAAGACTCAAGAAAAAGAGAATCCTGGGTTTGGTATAAAGCTACATTCACTGGTTAGGCTCTAGTTCTAAAGCCCTGGGGAGTGTGGAATCATCCTCCCGTTATCATTACTCCTAGGTCCACTTTGGCCCAAAGTGGTCGTACCTGCTAGGATCCCATCTATAGGTCAAATGGATCAGTTGGAAAATTATTTGTATTAGAGAGGAATACTTGAAACCATATAACATATGCAAGAATAGTTACTTAAGAACAGTTACTTGAAGCTAAACCGGGGATTGGCATAATGATTAGCGTGTTGGTCAATGGCCTGGGAGACCTGGGTTCGAATCCCAGGTTGAGTCATACCAAAGACTCAAAAAATGGTACTTGATGCCTCCTTGCTTAGCACTCAGCATAATAAGGTACGGATCAAGGGTAAAGTGGGTCAGTCCTGGGAAAGGGGTAGCGCCCTACCCTACACCTTGGTGTAGTAGCTATCAAAAAGGGAGCCTTTGGGTCACCCTCGACTACGGTCGCCAACTTGAAGCTATAATTTTTCACTTGAAACCATATAATTGCTTAAAAAGAAAAGACTGGCTTTGGCATTAAATAACCTAACAAGGTTTGACAAGTCATAAAACAAACCAAAACAATTGATGGTTTATCGCTACTTGTGATTTTTTACTTTAGGTCTTCTCTCTCTCTCTCTCTCTCTCTCTCTCTCTCTGTTTCTCTCTCTCTCTCTCTCTGTCTCTCTCTGTGTCTGTGTCTGTGTGTCTGTTTGTCTGTCTGTCTGTCTCTCACCCTGTCTGTCTGTCAGTCTGTTTGTCTCTCTCACACACACATACACACATGCACATACATATACACCTATGGGAGACCTCCTGAATTGTAATGGCTGAAGTACGTTATTGGGTTCACTTTCTGACTCATGACCTAGGGAAAGGTATGAACCTCTTAATCACTCTAAGGTATGGGTGAAATAATATCATTGCTTTTCTTCTACAAGGATGACTTTAGCATTAAATAACCGATGAAGGTTGATATGTCATTAAATAAAGAAACCAAACACGCACATGCGCACACGTGCGTGCACGTGCACACACAACAAGTACATAGAGAATAAAGACGATTACCATTTATGAACTCAGAAAGTTTTGTGAAGAATTACTGGGGATAACAAGAGTTTAGTTAAATAACGAAAATGGAAAATGATTACTAAAACATTTTTCATTGAATATTTTGTAATCCGTCAAGTAGAAACATCTATTTTTTTTCCTCAACGTTTTGGTTATTTCTTTAATCCATTACTTTGCCCACCATCTCTTAATGAGATTAAAATGACATTTCGTTTTAAGTTGTTTATTAAAAATAACCTTTTTACTATGCAATTGATGGCTTGCTGTTTGATTCTCCATATTCGGACTGATATTCGTGAATTCTAGTTTTATGACTCATCGATGCATATATCTGTTCAACTTCTTTCCTTTGTCAAAATTTTATTGACTGCACTAAAGAAGAGACATTAGACTAAACATGAAGTCAAAAAGCCTAAAAATACGTTAATCATTCCATATATATATATATATTGTCATCCACAGACAGATCTGTTTCGTTCTATCAGAACTCATCAGTGTGGCTAGACAGGCTAGATTCCCGAAGCTGGGATCGAAACTCGGTTGACTCAAACGCCAATCTAAGATTCTACCACTCAGCCACGAGGAAACCAGCTCAAGCGAAGGAAATTTATGAATCACAATTGTTATTGTTCACATATATCCGCTTAACGGCTACCGAGAGCTCGATTTATATGAATAGCCTTGCATATACGCTAATGGGAACACAATTACTTCATTCGCTAGAGAGCTCAACCGTACAGGGGTAGGGGAGCATATATATATATATATATATATATATATATATATATATATATGTGTGTGTGTGTGTGTGTGTGTGTGTGTGTTTCTTTAGTCTTTCTCTCTCCAAGTACTAAGGTATCAATTCATAGCCAATGGCTGAAATAACCCAACAAAGGTTGACACACCATAAAACCAACCAAATTTATGGTTTACTGCTTCTCAATACTTGAATTGATATTCGTAAATTCTAGTCTTCTGTCTCCTTGATGCCTATACATAAGTTCGATTTCTTTCTTTTGTCAATATTTTATTGGCTGCACTAAAGAGACATTCAAGCACTTATGAAGTTTAAAAGCATAACTGTGCATTAACCATTTCAGACCACATGTTTGGATAGAGAAAGTTACATTGTATTTGACAGCTACAATTCAGTTATTCCCGTTCTTTCAAATTTAGATTTGCATTCATCATTACATTTTAGTTCAGTAAGTTCTTCTTGGATGTTTTCACTGACAGATTTTCCATTCTAGTTAAAAGAAACAAACATACCAGATTTGATTTAACAAAGAACATCAATACAAATCTGAATATTGTATGCACAGTTAATCTTTTAATGACAATAAATACAGGTAATTTCATGATCTTGTTCCGTTGGTTGGTTGGTTGGTTTTAGTCCAGGTTAAAAACGCGGTAAGGTTAACCCGAAGGCGAACTATCTTTATACCTTATTTTTCCGACGCAGTTATCACTGGGACACAGGAGGGTATTCTCATGGTGTAATGGATACGGCGCTGGACTGCGAAATCATAGCAAGCAAGGTCGAACTCCAGTCACACAATTACGTTCTCTTTTGGGAAAATACCATTGGGAAAGGTATGAACTCCCTTATCCCCCAAGCTATGGGTTAAATAGTATCACTGTAGTTCTTCTAGAAGGATAGCTTTGGCATTAAATAACCCAAGAAGGTTTATATGCCATCAAACAAAGAAACCAATCCAATGGGGAACGAGAAAAGGAGAATTTCCCCAAATATAAAAACAATCGATATTCGAAAAGCATACAAATATGATACAAACCCATAAAACTACAGACCCATATCACTAATGAGACTGACCTGGTTCTTTGAAAAACATAACCTCTTAAAATACCAGTGTGGTTTCAGAAACAAAAGACGTGCGGTCATTCACCTGATAAGATTAGAAACTTATATAAGAGAAGCTAATATCAGAAAAGAACACTTAATAGTCATATATCTTTTATCTTAAATAAGCATACGATACCATACAGAAGTGGGAAATAAATGAATGATCTCCATAAACTTGTTTTGAGAGGCAGACAACTAAACATTATAAACAAATTTTTATCTGAAAGAAACTTTAAAGTCCGTTTAGGATCGACACTTTCAAACCTCTAAAAGTAAGTTTGTTTGGGTTTATGGCATATCAATCTTTGTCGGTTATTTAATGCCAAATCCATTTTTATTAAACAATTCAGTTTAGCATGAGTACACAGTTCAATTGTCAAAAACATTTCTAGTTCAAGCTATTCAGTTCAGTCAAACAGTTCTATTTCAAACAATTCAGTTTAGTATAAGTTTAGTTTTTGTTTACACTCTGTTAAAAGTCAAAACAGTTCTATTTTGAACAATTTAATTTAACATAAGTACAGTTTTAATATGAAAAATAGTTCCATTTTAAACAATCCAATTTAGCATATAAAAACAGTTTCATTTCAAACAATTCAGTTTAGCATGAGTATGTAGTTTAAATGTCAAAACAGTTCCATTTCAAAGAATTCAGTTTAGCATAAGTACAGTTTCATTATCAAAAACAGTTCCATTTCAAACACCAAAAGTAAGATGAAAAAATACTCCTAGTTAGTATACAATCGGTGACGCAATTCAGTAAAAAAAATCAATGAGATTGTCAATTGCCTAAAACCTGAGGTTAAGCGTTCTATACGTGGATGACCTCTTCATGTATTATCGATCACGATACATCCACATTATAGAGAAACAATTACAACAGTGTCTAAATAAAATAATCAAGTCGGCAACATCAAACCGATTCCGAATGTCAAAGACGAAAACTACATCTATTCAGTTTTGTCAAATGAGAAAGCTTCATAATGGCCCTACACTCAAACTAGAAGGTACAGAAATACCACTCGTTAAACGACATACATTTTGGGCGTGATATACGATAGTAACAAACTATCTTTTATTCCTCACAAAAGAAGCTTAAAACAAAATATAACCAAGCACTGAAACTACGCATAGTAACACATAAGAGATTGGGGAGCTTATCAACAAACACTTATAAAACTCTACTGAACCATAGTCCGTTCTATGCTGGACTGTGGCTGTATGATCAGTGGATCTACCAGAAAGTCATACTTGAAATCCATAGATGTAATACACTATAAAAGAATAAAACTTGCACTGGGAACCTTCTCTATTTCTCCAATAGAGAACCTTTATGTGGAAGCTAATGAACTACCTCTAATACTAAAGAGAGAGAAATTAGCCATCTGATATCACCTTAAACTGAAATCGTGTCCTTCCAATCCAGCATATGACTGTACGCAATACCCAAAATATAAGAGGGGTGTTCTCGTGGTGTAATGGTTTAAGCGGTGGACGGTGGAATCGCAATAACGTTCACTTTCAGACAAATACCCATTGGACAGTAATTACACAAGAATGCTGCGAGCAATATTGAACAAGTCCTGGCGGCAACACCCAACAAGGCACCAACTATACGGTCACCTGCCTCCCATCACGAAAACTGTCCAAGTTAGATGAATCAGACATGCAGGACACTGCTGGAGAAGCAGGGACGAGCTCATAAGGGATGTACTCCTATGGACCCCCATATATGACCGAGCAAAAGCAGGACGACCAGCTCGAACATACATTCAGCAGCTATGTGAGGATACGAGATGTGGCCCTGAAGACCTACTAGAGGCGATGAACGATAGGGAGAAGTGGCGAGAGAGGGTCAGGGATATCCATGCTAGCGGCACGACCTGATGATGATGATGATGAACCCCCTTATTCTCCCAGATATAGGTTAAATAGTATCACTTCTTAAAAGGATGGCTTTCGCATTAAATTACCTTCAAAGGTTGATGTGCCATTAAACAAAGTAGGAAATTGGCCAAAATTTAAACAAATTTTCAAACAAAAAAAGAACAAAATGAAGACCTTTGGAATCCAAATGGAGGAACTTATCTAAGGATCAATCCTCTTAAGATAATCCACTGAGCTGAACTCTCAGATACTCAATCCCTGGACCAGTAAACAACTTAATGTAATTATGAAACTGAAGAACCTTTCTAAAACAAAAACTCACGCTATCACCAACCTCGAAAAGTTCTCAAAAATCAGTGAAAAATACTCGAATCATTGATTTGGTTTAGTTTGGTTTGGTCGGGTGTGATGGTATATCAACTATTGTTGGTTATTTAATGCCAAATCCTCTTTATACACATTATAAGTGATTTGTTTACACTCTGTTTAAATATCAAACAGTTCTATTTGATCCATAGATAGGAGCCTATCAGGTGTTATCACTCCAGGCCAGTGTGGACTAGAGGGCAATGACACTTATTGGGGAAGGCGTCTTACCCCTCTGCAGAGATGCAGTTGGTGTATTCTACAGGGCCTGTTGACTGGGCTGCCTCCTACATGAATGGCTACGATATCTTCTAAACACATTGAAAGCTATTTGGATAAACGGAGAATTTCCCAAAATATAGAAACAATCGATATTCGAAAAGCATACAAATATGATACAAACCCATAAAACTACAGACCCATATCACTAATGAGACTGACCTGGTTCTTTGAAAAACATAACCTCTTAAAATACCAGTATGGTTTCAGAAACAAAAGACGTGCGGTCATTCACCTGATAAGATTAGAAACTTATATAAGAGAAGCTAATATCAGAAAAGAACACTTAATAGTCATATATCTTTTATCTTAAATAAGCATACGATACCATACAAAAGTGGGAAATAAATGAATGATCTCCATAAACTTGTTTTGAGAGGCAGAAAACTAAACATTATAAACAAATTTTTATCTGAAAGAAACTTTAAAGTCCGTTTAGGATCGACACTTTCAAACCTCTAAAAGTAAGTTTGTTTGGGTTTATGGCATATCAACCTTTGTAGGTTATTTAATACCAAATCCATTTTTATACAAATAACAGTTCTATTTCAAACATTTCAGTTTAGCATAAGTACAAGGTGGAATCGGAGTAAGCGATTTCGAACCAACCTTGAAAAGTTCTCATAAATCAGTGAAAAAAATCAGTATCTTCACTGATGGCTCAAAAGTCCGAGAAAAACAGGTTTTGCTAAACAAAACTATTATAAAAATGCTTACAAAATGTAGCATCCCTCTTTAGTGCATAAGCTTGTGTAATGGAACTGACATTAAATCTAATAGCAGTGAGCAAACATGAGAAATTCTAAATATTTACAGATCCTTTTCTGTTCTGATTTCCCATAGGAGAAAAAACTGGGAAACCCACTTATTATCAAGTTCCTGTAGAAGATATATGCCATACACAAAACTAAAGCTGGATTCCGAGTCCCAGTGGAATCAAAAGAGCAGAGAGCAGACTCAGCAGACAAATCAAACGCAGGAATGGTCAATGACCACAACCTCAAAATACCCTACACCGATATAAAAGTTATGATAAATGAGTACATCAAAAATGAAAAGCCATCAACAAAACAAACTTTTCCAAAAAAAAGCCCACCCAGGGGGAATGAGCATCAGAACTAAGAAAACAAAAAGAGGAGTTAGTCTTAACCCAGCTACACATCAGTCATACATGGCTGACTCATGCCTTTTTACTAAAACTGGAGGAACGGCTAAAATTAACAATGTTACAAAATAATCACTGTAAAACACTTCCTTCAAGAATGCAAAAAAGTTAACCCCAATCAGAAAGAGATACTTTTAGGCCAGAAACCTTATAGAACTCTTTCAACCAAAAAGCAAGAAATTGTAGACTTTTTAAAGAAAACGGGATTATACAATAAAATATAAAAACATTTTAAAATACAAAAACTAAAATCCTGATTTAGCATAAAATATCCTTCGAAAGGTTAACAAGCAGTAAAACCAAACAGCCTATATATAATCATTCATTCATTCCTGAAGGATGCAATTGACAATAGTGTAGAAATTGAACGAATGTTATGTATTAGTTTTGTAATATGTTATTTGTTATGTAATAAGTGTATTCAGTAACAGCAGTGGTTGAAATGTGACATCATGAAATAGCCTCATTCCGGCATCTAGTTAGGCTCGTGTGAGCCATTTTTAAAAAAGTTTTCCAAAGACATTGATTTTAGCTATGAAAACATTATAATTGTTTTTCTACGAAATTATTGCTGTTGCCACTGCTATGGATTTCACCAGGGTTATTTTCATAATCATCATTACTTTTTTATTTTTTGTTTTTTCATTTTCCATGGATCTGCTGTTTTCAGTTAGTTTTATAATTGCTATTATATTAACTTTGATATCAGCGATTATTGATAGCAACAATTATTGATAGCAACAATTATTGATATCAGTGATTATTGATAGCAACAATTATTGATAGCAACAATTATTGATAGCAGCGATTATTGATCATGACATAGATCATTACTATTGTGCCATATTTATTACTCCAATTACTAGAATTCACCAAATGTCCACCCTATTAGTGGGGCTGAGAATACACTGACTGTCTCCCCTGAAGAGGATTAAGACTGATCCCTAAAAAGAGTGCCTGGGTATGACACTAAACCATTGGTAAAGCTCCACTTCTGGGAAGTGTGTAGTCACCCCTTCCTTGCCATTATTACCTAGTCCACTCCCAGTCAGATTAGTTGTACCAAGGGTCCAACAGATCTGTTTGGAAGTTATTGGTATTAAATAAGAATACTTGAAACCATATACCTGTGAACAAATTACTTGTATTAAGAATAGATACTTAAAACTGTAAATCAAAAAAAATTATTTGTTAATTCAAACAATATAATTGCTAAAAAAGAAAAAAAAGAAAAAATTGTTGGTGACCCTACTGATTTTTAAATAACTCTTAATAAATCTTTGAAACAAATATTAAGTTGGGTGTTTCTTAAGGACCTTAGGTCAAATACTTATTTGATGATACAATTTCCACTGTTTTATCCCAGTTTGAATTACTTACCATGAAAATTCCTTAAATTTTCTCGTTTTTTTTTTTTCATTACTCTGAAATGGTTGATATGCTGTTAAACCAAACCATCAGAAAATGTTTGTTTATATATGCTAATAAAGCTCAGCTATATTTCGCCAGATTTTGACCAAACTTTCAATATTTTAAATTAGATGCTTGATTTGCAATGTTTATATAATGCCAAACTGATCCCTGACTAATCATGGCCTACTTGACTGGGGCTGTAGAATACACTGACTGCATCCTGCAGAGGAGTAAAACTAGATATGATACTAAACAATTTGATGGGGAGACTCCAGTCCTGGAACTTTTGTGGGATGTGGAGTACCCTTTTATTGCCATTGCTCCCAGGTCCACTCTGACCCAGAATGGATCAAATAGAAATGTTTGACATTTAAACTGTATGGAAACAAATGACTTGTTAATTTGAATTGTTAGAAATAGAGCTGTTTGACCATTTAACTATGTATAAACAAATAACTGTCTAATTGAATTGTTAGTGTATGTTTTTTGGAAAGTAGATATTTAGATGTTATTTTTGTTAAACCATTGAAACTTAAAAAAATAAATTTTGTATTTTCTTTTGTTTTGCAACTTGGAACTCAATTTTTTAATCCAATAAACTTCTAACTTCCAAGTGAATGTTAACATAATTTTTATTTTAAATTATTTTTATTTTCTTAAAGGTTATCTTACAACTATTATAAAGATGAACACAATTAGGGTTCAGAAGAATATAATGTATATATATATATATATATATAGAGAGAGAGAGAGAGAGATAGAGAAAGAGATAGATAGATAGATTGTAAATTATACACCCCCCATTTCAGAAACTTTTCTCAAAAAGAAAAAATTAAGATATTTTTTCTTTTTTGAGAAAAATTTGAAATTGAGATGCATGTTAGGCATAAATAAGAATTTAACAAAGTGTTTTGTCGACATTAGTAGCCATCTTCCATTACCAATATCATGGTATTTGTTGTAGGTGACTCACCTATGACCAAAATAATGGACTTACCCAAAGGGTATATTAATCAAGAACTAACCTGGTAGAGCTGGTGAGCAGCAGCAGCTGTAATAAGCACCTTGCCTGTCTTCATGAACCAAGGAAACCCCTCTCAGAGACTTGGATACATTTGTGTGGCACTCATATCTCTGTGTTGAGTTATTTATTTATTGACCCTTAATAATTGGTCATAACAGTATATTATTTCTATTTTGCTGTGATAGTATCTATGTTATAATGTCTATAATATACTCTGCTGTGGATGCTGTCAGCGCTGGTATTCTTCTTCTATGGACCTACACCCATGGACATGCCAGTGTTGACCGACCAGCAAGAACTTATTTACATTAACTCTGTGCATACTCAGGATGTAGTCTGGAAAGCCTGCCAGGAATGATGGATGATAGGGATGGATAGAGGGAGAAAGTAAGGAAAATAAGTGTTGTCAGTACAACTTGATGATGATGATGTTAATAGTTGTCTTCTTAAAACCTGTATGCAATAATTGCAAATTTTAGAAGATAAGCTCAAATTAAAATCTTTTGCCTGTGTGTTTTTCCCTTCAATGAAAAGATTTTTATGTAAATAAATTCTTTCCTCAAATGGTAATTTGTAATTTTTCTGTGCTGGCAAAAAATAAGGAAGATATATGATTAGTGCAAAATAAATTGAAGTTTTTAACCATCAACCTCTAAAACCGTATTTCTTATCTGTCATGCTTTTTTTTTAATAACATTTTTTTCTTTGGTGTCAATGGACAACTGTTTACTGGTTAAAATTTGGTTCTTTAACCTCTTGAATTGTTTTGTATATGTCAACTTGAATAGTGACTCTTGATTGGTCAATCACAAGAGAATGTTAGTGACCCTATGTAATGAAGAAAAGATACAAAACAGAGAAATCTTATTTAGGCTTTTGTGAGCACTAAACAGTATTCACTTATAAGAGTGAGCAGTACATTTTACAATGAAAGGCAGGGTGGTGGGGAGGAATGTTTACCACACCCTACTAAAATCTTTGGAACCAATGTTGAGCTGTATGTTGATGACCCTCAGGTCAAATGCTTGTTTGATAAAACAAATAGTTTCCACTGTTTTATCCCATTATGAACTCCTTATTTCAAATTTTCTTGAATTTAATTTTTTTTCCCACCATCTTTTAGTTTGACTGTTCTTCCCATTCACAGTTCAAGTCAAATTAGTGCTGTATTCTTATATGTTTTAGTTAGATTTTATCCTTATTTCAAATGTGTTCTGAGAGCCACATGTGGCTCTCAAAACTGTGAAAGGGTTAAAATAAACTTAAGATGAAATCATTAATTAGTGAAATTTATGCTTTTAAAATGGGATACAAAATCATCCGAGGTAAATAACAGTTTGTTCCAAAATAACAAAAAAATTTATATTTATATACTCCTTTATACTCAAACAAGAGGAACAGCCATAATTTATAGCACGTCAAATACCTTACATAGTCAAACATTTTCTCATGGCTATTTTGCTTTCATAAGACAATATCTTTTCAACACAAAAATAAGAAGGACCTATTTGGAAATTTTGACATGGATGACATTTTTTCTTTCTGGAGAAAAATAATATCATACTAAAAATTATAAAAAATGACTGGATCAGTTCTATAGAAAATAATTATCAAAAATTATCCCAGAGGATTTTTGCATATTGTAAAAAGAAATATTAAAAGAAATACAAACTCTTAAACAACAATACCAAAAATGTAAAAATAAATGTACTATGTGTGTGATTCCCTAACCTTGAGGTATAAAATAACTCCAGACAAATTGAGATGTCATTGATATAGGTCAATCTAATTTTGAATGAATAAAAACAGCAATTATTTTTGCATATTCTTTTTGCTCATTATTCACTTTGTGTTTGACAGAAACGAACTAGAATGTTCTATTTGTTTATTTATTCTGCAGTTAATTTCATTAAGAAAATCCTAACTTTCTTTTTTTTTGCTTATCTAGTTAAGAGTTGATTTATGATGCACACAGACAGGAATATTTAATAATTTGTCCAGTTTGTCTAATTTGCTTGTTATCAGGAATGATAGACATAATTTATCAATTTACAATGCAAAGAAATTTGATGGTCAAATTGACTGAAATACCTTACATTGCTGAGTCGGATATAAAAACTTGATGCTATTATCTAATTGCTACAGCTTTTAGAAATTTTTTCTTTTTTTTTTTGACAAAAGTTTTTTAAATTGAAGAAAAAATATTAAAATTTGCCTGCACTAAATTTAGTTTGGTTGGTTGGTTTGGTTTTATGGCATATCAACTCTTGTAGGTTATTTAATGCTAAATCCTGTTTATACATATATATATTAAATATGCATGATTTGTAAATTAAATAATTTGTAGGTAATAAAGTTAGATATCAATATACATTGATTCATATTTAAGTGTAAAAAGAAAATTAAATTGTATAAGAGTTCATTGATAATGGTTTACTGGCATCAGACTTAGTAGCCACTGTTCAGTAACCAAGAACTTTATCCTGAAGGAATTAATGCAAGTATGTGCATAAATCTATAGCCAGAAAGTATTTCTTCTCTTGCAAATTACATGGTGGTAGCAACCCTGATTTTTTTTCTTTGATTAAATTAAAATATAAATGAAAATTTTTACATTTCATAAATTTTCTCCTAACTCTTGGTTTTAATATTGTTCTTCTCAAGAAGAAATTCCTTAAATTTTGACCTGCATATTTTTTCTAAGTCACTTTGTTTTTATATAAATATTTTTATATAAATATTTTTATATAAATATTTACCCAATATGAATAGGATGTGATGTAACTTCAATTTTTTTAAAGTGGAGTACAGCAAGTTAAAATTTAGTTTTTCTTCCCTTAGACTGGTTGCTGTTCCAAGTCTAAAGACCCCAGACTGCCCTACTATTTACTCATAGCTGAGCGCGGAAGAGATGATTTCAGGCCTTTCCCAAGGACATTAGCATAAAGTTAAAAGCAAACAGCCTTGTGTAGGATTTGAACTCTGGTCACTGATTCCATTACACTAAGAGTGACTTAGATTTTACATATATACATATTTCCTAAACACACTCTAAAACTCAGGCTAGTCTGGCACAAGGCTGCAATGATGAGGTGTCCAATAAGAATTGTACTTGTCATATTAGCATTCTTTTGAGACTTGCTTACTAATCATTGCTTTGACTATTACTGGTTGATCATGTCAAACATGATTGTATGTTGTGTTGTATATCTTGATTTGGAGAATCTCTCTCTCCTTCCATTTAGTGTACCTCAAGCATTTGGTTCTTCATTGCTCAGTTGGTAGAGAAGCTGGTATGTTTAATCCAGCTTCCACAATGTGAGAGCATTCCTTTATTATTATTATTATTTACTCCTTTTTGAGTTTTTCATACCAGTATTAGTTGATGGTTTATCACTGGAGATTGAGTGACAGCAAGTCACCTCAAGTCTCCTGGCCTCTTCTCTGTATTCTAGCCGATCTCAACAATGCTGTAGTTTGGATGGTCTCCACTCATTTTCTTATTTCCAAGTCCTCCAGTCCTTGTACCAATCCTTTGGTGACTTTACCAAGAGCACCAATTACAACTGATATTCCAGGTTTTTCAATTCCCTATCAAGGTTGAGGTATTTGTTCTTTTTCATTTTCTTTTTATTTTATTCTACGGTCAGCAGGGACAGTAAAGTCCACAATTTTGCTAGTTCTCTTTTTTTGAATATTGTTATAAGGTCTGGTCGTCTGGACGAGATTACATGATCCGTTTGTATGTCAAAATCCCCTAGGAGTTTGTATGTCTCATTCTCCAAGACGGATGCCAGGTTGTGCATATACCAATTGTTCGTATGATAGAATTTCAATTTCTTGCACTATTTTCAGTGGATCACCTTGCCCACCCAATCATGTCTAGTCTTATACTCTTTCAATGCTAATTTGCTGCATTGACTTATTATGTGATTGATCGTTTCGTTTCTATTACCACATAACCTACATTTGTTGTTTTTGGTTTGGTTTCTTTGTTTAATGGCATGTCAACCTTCGTGGTTTATTTAATGCCAAAGCCATCCTTCTAGAAGAACAGCAGTGATGCTATTTAACCCATAGCTTGGAAGATAAGGGGTTTCATACCTTTCCCAAAGGTATTTGTCTGAAAGTGAACGTAGTAGCGCGACTGGAGTTCGAATGCGCATATTATGATTCCTCAGTCCATCGCTTTAACATTTACCCTCCGAGGACAACCCTATTTGTTGTTTTGTTGCGTTTTATCAATTCTTGCTATGATATGATTGGTTTTTATGGTGTTGTTTTATACTGCAATTAGGAGATATTCAGTTTCTCTCTTAAGGTTTCTCCTTTTAAGCCACGTCTATGTTTTCTCGTGTTATATGTTGCTTATAAATCGCTTAAAACGTCCGTAAAGTTGCTTTTCTTCTTATTTTTGTTTTCTGGTTTTTGTCGTTCTGTTGGTCCTCGTGTTGTCAGCGTTGTTTCTGGTAACTGTAATAAGTCCTTCGCTCTTGTATGCAGTCTTCGAGTCGTTGTATTGATGCGTCAACGCTGTTTTCAATGCTTGGAAGTCCTCTTCCTTGTTCTTTTCTTGATACATATAATCTGTCAACGTCATCTCTGGGATGTAATGCTTTACGCGGGGTCATTAGTTTTCTTGTTCTCTGGTCCATTTGTTTAAGTTCTTCTCTGGTCCACTTCAAGAATGATCCCGAATATCTTACGAAGGAAACAGATTCAGGTATTAATTCCTTTGATGAGGTTTCTGATATATCGTTTTGTCTCGAGTAGCTTTCTGGTTCTCCGGAGATACTCTTTCTTAATTTTTTCTTTTATCTTCACTTGTTTGATGGTGTCAGCTTCCAATATGCCCAAGTATTCGTAAGTTTCCTTTTCTCCGAGCGTTTTAATTTGGTCTTGGTTTGGTAGTTACATTCCGTCTGTCAAGTGTCGTTTGCCACTTTTTATTACTATGCCAAATTCCATCCCTATGTCCTGACTGTATATTCTCACTGCATGTATTAGAGTTTCCAATTCTTTTTCGTTTTTTTGCAAACAGTTTGATGTCGTCTATGTATATTAGGTGATTGATCTTTTCCTGCGATTATGCGGCAATGTATTTTCTGTGAATGTGGTTGAATGGCATCACCGCAATTATAAATATTAATTGTGATAATGCATCTTGTTGGAATGTACCTCTTCGGATCTTCGCTTCAGCAAACCTCTACCCTCCTGCTATCAATCCCACTCTCTAGGTTTTCATGGTTTTCTCGTATAAAGTATATGACTTAATCTGATATTTTGTACATTTTTAGGCAGTTTATTATCCAGTTTGGCGGGACCATATCATATGCCTTTGTAGTCAATTCTTCTTCTTCTTCTTCTTCTTCTTCTTCTTCTTCTTCTTATTATTATTATTATTATTATTATTATTAACTACAACTATTACAACAGCAACTCCTTACAAATTTTGATTTAAAACCAACATTAAAGAAAAGAGGTGTACTAACACTAAACTGCATCTGATGGTGAGGCCCCAGCTCTACAGCTCTGGGGAGTGTGGAGAATTCTTTCATGACCATTACTCCCAGGTCCACTCAGACCTATATGATAATACCTGTTAAATTTCCATCTATGCGTCAAATATTTGATAGGACCATGTGAAAAAAACCCTCTGAAAAAACAAGAACACAAAATATATCAATAGGAATATACAATGAGTGTGATTCCCTCGCCTCTTGGCATAAAATGACCCTAGACGAGTTTATATGCTGTTGAAATCAATCAATTAATCATATTTCCATATATCCTGTGTCTGCCTCCCACTCTATCAAAGTCTCTACTCTGACCATCAATAGTTAATGCAGCAAATTTCAGAAATTGGTATATTTGAATGCCCACCTTTCTCCCTTGTTGTTTCATGTGATTAATGCTTTTTTTTATACTAATGATTTCTAATCAGTGCTGTTCTTCACTATTCTAGAATGACGAACTGGGTGTGTAAAAGAAAAAGGCAACAAAGAATTAACTGATGAAAGAAAATGCTAGTCACAATTAGTAATTATAAGAAATTTTTATAGATTCTCATTGAATGCTGAACAGCAGAGCATTTTTTATGCTATTGTTACTTTTATTTCATTAACAAGGAAGACTCCAATCCAGATTTACCATTTTATGGAATCAGTGATTGTAAATCTTAATTTACACTCAACTGACTAGAGGCATCTTTTCTAAATAACTGAAGGAGGAGGTGCCCGTGGTGTAATGGTTATCGTCGCAGGATATGGACACGGTGACACGAGTTCAAATCCTGGACGAGACTGATTGCATTTCACATAGCACTAATACCCTTGGGAAAGGTATGAATCCAAATATTCTCCCTCCAGCAATGGTTAAATAGTAGGACAGACTAGGTTCTTCAGCCTTGGCGAGGTGACTAGTCTAGGAGAAGGAAAACTCTGAATTCAAATCTGTTAAACTCCGCTTAGAAATTGACCTTGTGTCATATCCTGCCCGAGTGGAGGGGTTGGTAAATAGGACTGAATAACTGAAAATCTACATCAGTAGCAAGAACTGAAAGCCCTACCACTCCCTTATGACCATTGAGACTGTTTTTTTCTCCTCTTGTAATGAAATCATTCTTTTTATTTTATTTTATTTAAAGTTAAGTTACTCTGAATCATCTTTTTTATTTGAGTAAATTCGCCATGTGTTTTGGATTTTAGAGTGTTGAAAGTCTCTTGGCAAGGAAATGAAATCACAGAATTGCTACCTTCTCTTTCTCCCTTACAGTTGTAGTTTTTCTTTTCGGTTGTTACCCCTTGTCATTTTCACTCCTTTGGATTTTGTTTCTAGTTGAATGGCACTAATTTCTATTTTAATTATTTAATTAAAACTGTTTCTCTTTTGACTAAATCAGTTTATTCTAATTGCTTTTAAGCCCAGTCGGCTGGGACTGTAGAACACACCAACTGTATCTCTGCAGAGGAGTAAGACTTCAACCTCGAGTGTCCTGGATATGACACAAAACAATCTGATGGTGAGGCTCCAGTCTTGGAGATTTGGGGAATGTGAAGTACTCCTTTCATTCCCATTGCTCCAAGGTCCACTCTGCACCGGAATGGTAGCACTTGATAGGGTCCTATATATGGGTCAAACATATGGGTCAAAATGTTTAACATTTAAACTGTGCGCAAACAAATGACTTATGCTAAATTGAATTGTTAGATATAGAACTGTTTGATCATTTAATTGTGCAAAGAATTTAGTTCTAACTCATCTAAAAATGAAATTCCTAACAAACAATTCACAGAGAAATCATGTACGTATATTCATTTAAATGTGCGGAAACGAATGACTGATGTTAAATTGTTACTGCGACATAGCAATACTTAAAAACATTTAACTGTGTGCAAACAAATGATTTACAGTAAATAAAATTATTCGTGTTTGATAGAAATACTTGAAGCCATTTAATTATGGGCAAAAGTGAGCTCAGGTTTGTTTACAAATGTTATCAACAAAATGTGTTTACAAATCATATATGTATTTATCATATAAATGTATAAAGAGGATTTGGCATTGAATAACCAAACCAAACCAATCCGATCTTGGCCTCGTTAGGAACTACTGGATGTTCACCAAACCCAGTCTGGTTACTGTAGAGACGTGTCCAAATCTTCAGTTATATTCTTCGAAACAATGTCCCTTTTCATGTTCAGCTGTCTTGTGATCATTTGAACAGGTAACCAATGATTGCCAAGCACCAGCTGCCTTACTCACTCCATGTTAATCTTAGTCCTCCTTGTTGAAGGTTTCCTGATTATAGGGTTACCTCCTTGTACTCTTTTTTGAACCTCTCCCTCCCCTCAAAAACTCGTGTGCATGACATGATGTGGTCTCTATACATTTGCTGAAGCATTTCAAGTGTTGTGACCAAGTTTACCTCAACGGGACAAAAAATGTCCGATTTATTCAATCTTCAATGCTCATAGCTGAAAGATATGAAAAAGAGAAGGCGTAAACAAAAGTTTGTTAAAAATGCAATGCTTGCAGAAAGATAAAATTACAGTTTTCACCATCATCATCATCATCATCATCATCATGTCGCACCATCAGCACCTCTCTCTATCGTCCATCGCTTCCTGTGGGTATTCAAGGCTACATCTTGTATCGGCACAGAGCTGTTGTATGTAGGTTCTAACTGGTCACCCTGCTTTTGTTCGGCCATGTGATAGGGTCCACAGGAGTATGTCACTTATGAATTCGTCCCTACTTCTCCAGCAATATCCCGCATGTCTGGTTCGTCTAACTTGGATATTTTTCGTGGTGGGTAGTAGGTGGCCTTACAGCTGCTGCTTTGTAGGGTGCTGGCTCCAGAATTTCTTCAGTATTGCTCGCAGCATTCTTGCGTAGTTGCCGTCAATCTTTTTCTCCATACGTTTAGTTAGCGTCTATGTAGTGCATCCATATAGCAGTATCGAAACGACCGCTGCTTGGAAAAAACTGCGTTTTATTTTATCGGTCAGGTCTGACTTACAAAGGACCGATAGTCTATCACTAGCTGTCCATGCCTTTGCTAGTCGCGTGTTGAGACCTGTCTCGGTTGATGCTTCCTAGGTAGGTGAACTTGTCTACTAGTTTCAGTGAGCTACCGTTTAGTGTGGAGATGTCGCCTCTTTGATTAAAGCATATATATTCTGTCTTGTGTGCGTTGACATGGAGGCCTATGCCTTCATTTGCTTGTTCCAGATTATGTAGCAAGGTTTTGGCTTGGGCGGGTGTATTCATTAGAAGCGCTATGTCATCGGCGTAGTCCGCGTCCGTAATTTTTTGTGTGTGGTATCTTCTGCTTCTTTCCTTTGTAAGCTTGAAACCGTTTTCTTTCATTTTATCAATTGACGTTTTAAGTACGTAGTCGAGACAAATGATAAAGAGGTATGGGGCTTATGTGTCTCCTTGCAGTACACCAGCTACATTGTCAAAGTAGTCTGTGTCTCCATTCGGGGAACGGACTTTTACTTTCGTGTTTCTATACTCCCAGAATATCATGTTGGATAACACAATACGCTTATCCGTCTTTTGCTCATAGCTCACACGGCATACCTGGTCCCATTACTTTTCAGGCAAACCTTGTACATCTTTTTTTACTTACTCGGCATACCTCAGGGGAAATTAGATAAATTGGCTTAAATTCTAAGGGGCACCCTTCCAGGTGGCAACTAGACCCTAATTTAAAAAGGGAAAGGTCAGGTTCACAGCCTGATGCTTAGGGCATCTCCATATGAAAGTGTATCAATAGAGCTAGGCTATTTTTTGGTACGTATACTTGGAAGGGTCCCCGATTTAAAAACAAAATTGTGTTGCATCCTGCATATTGCTGGAAGAAGAGGTCAACACATACTTACGTGCTCCAGGTAAAATCTTTGGTCAACAGCACTCGGAAAAACCATCTGGGTTCGCTGCTGGTGCCCGTCCCCCCCCATGTAGCACCACTGAAAGTTGATAGGGTCAGAGTTTTAGGTGCCTCAGAGAGGGAAATGCCGATGGAGCTAAGCTATTTTTATTCCCAACCACTTGTATGTGGTCAGGTCCAACTTAAAAAAAGGCGTGTTGCATTGCTGTGTCATAAAGAAAGCTAATGATGATAAAGTTGAGCTGCAGAGATGATGAGGAGGAAAAAGAAAAAGTCAGACTCGTGGGCTACAGAAAAATCCCAATCATTTTATTATTGATGTTGTAACTTCCCCTGGATCGATCTCAGATATAGGAAGGAGTGAGCTGGTGTTTCTCTCAAGTCGAAGAAAGAAAGATCAGTTGTTTGACAAATCACAAGCTCACACAAAATGAAAGGAGGCGGTTTCGCTAACCCTAAAATATAAGTCGTTGCTAATTGTTCTTCCAGTTTCTTATTGATTCTTTTGATCTTTTAAAAAATCCTTAACCCTTGTGTGTGAACATTTCTCGCATCCACTGCTGTTGTATAGCCACATAGTTCATATGCATATACATGCAGAAACATAACGACGCAATGAAGACGAGCAGACACACGTCTTTAGAAAAATATACCTCTCACTTTATTGAAAGGGTTGTGTGTGAGAGGGAGTTTGAGACCGAACAGAACTGCAACATATTGACCCCCACTCTTATGGCCATAACAGCGTTTCTTTCTTGTTCTTCTGGGCTGCTCAACCGGGGGCCTGAGGGCCCAGCCTCTCTGGGACATGTTTCTCATTCCAGCATCTTCTCTCCAACTGGTCTGAACTCCAACTGACTCAATCGGGTGTCCTGAGGGCCCCCTCTGCTGGGTGCTGGTTCTATCTACAGCATCTTATCTCCAACTGATTGATCTTCCTGTCGCCGGGGTTATATAATAATTTGATGCCCACTCTCTTCCTGCGAGTGTCACAATTTCGCACTCAATTCAACCCCTCGACAGTCAAGGATATATCCTGATATTCCTCGACCGGATGCACCTGTTATTCACACAGGTGCATTTCCTATTTTGACAGCTTGACCGGGTCGGAGGTCAATATGCAACACTGCGAGAGTTTTAAGGATTGACCCCTGGTAGTCGGTCATACAGCCAAGTAGCCGCTACATTACAAATGTTTTAAACTTGATTTTTGCAGAGGGACTAGTTGAATATTAAAAGGAAGGCAATAAATGTTTTTCCACCATAGATGTAAGGCTGTCAGTTTCATTAGATACTAAGTTTTCTAAGAGAATTTATTTTTCACCTAACCAAAATCTCAAACTTGGTATATGCCAAAACAACTATCTGCGATAATTATAATTCTACGGTGTGTAATGTTTAACAAGCTAGTCTGCTAATAACGAAGAGAACAACGAACCAATATTCTAATACATAAGTGAAGAAAGTGATTTCAAAAAACATACTCATAAGTTACCAAATATTTAAGAGATATAAATGAAAACAGTCGGATCTGTTCATTTTTTCATCTATTTACAAAATTTTTGGGTGAGCGTTTAGAGTTGGAAATTAAATTGGTGATTCTAGTTCAAATTCTAGACAAAGCTTTTTAGGTTTCAATTTATGCTAATGCTTTTTGAAAAGAGATAAACACATCTTTTCTCCCTGCCCCCAACTATGAGTAAATAGCAGAGCCATCTTGGTTTCTTTAGCCTTGGTAATGAAAAACTCTCGATTCAAACCCGCTGTGCTCCGTTTAAAAAAAAGATCTTTAGTCGCATCTTGCTTGTGGCAAAAAGAATTGGGAAATACATTCTATGAAGTTTCAGAAACCTTATCATGCCATAATGGTTAGTAAGCAACAGAACAATTACAACTGAATAGTGAGTTCACTCTTCACTTGGTTCCTCATACTTGCCGCTATGAGAAAAATGTAAGTCATAGTATGTAAGAATTAATTTCAAGTTATGGTGAAAACACTTCTTTCTGCAAAGTCACCAAAGTCAAGCAGTGATAAGCCAGCTTAGTATTTACATGAGTGAACACTTAGTAAAAGTAGGTACTGTAAGCATAACAAACAAATTTAGTAAATAATAAGATTTACCGTCAAGTCATGCTTAAAGGAGCGGTTCTTACGAGATCACTAAAATTAAGCAGCGATAAGCCTGTTCGGTACTTAGATGGGTAACCATTTGATAATAACAGGTACTGTTGACATTATATGCCAGACTAAGTAAAGGTGAATACGTATTTACTAAACCCACGGGCAGAATGTATCCCAAGGTCAATTTTAAGCGGAAAAACAGCTGGTTTGAATTCAGTTTTTAATTTTCCTAGACTGGTTACCAAACCAAGGTTAAAGAAGCCAGTCTGCTCTACATTTTATCCATAACTCCGGAAGGAAGAAGTGAATTTATACCTTACCCGAGAGCATTTGCGTTAGAGCAAAGTGAAATGTAAACAGCATTGTCTAAGATTTGAACTCAGCTCACCAATTCCATTCCCTACAACGGTAACTATGACGCTGAACATACATCTTAAAATTTATTTAGCAAAGCTAAGTACGTTTTAAAACTCATGGTCAAATCATGCATAAAGCTCCAGTCTTAATAGATCACCAAAGTGAAGTGGTAATAGGCCTTATCAATATTTAGATAGGTGACCAATGAGTAACAGTACTAGAAACTGAGAAAATACTTAGACTAGCACTATGATCACTAATCGTTGATTTTTATCGATTTAAAATTTCAACTACTTTGGTTTCTACATTAGATGACATTTCATCAATAATTCTCTGAATCAAATCATTGCCCGAAGGTTATGCTTGTAAAACACTTGAATCTTGATCAAAGTTTTTTCCTACGCATTTCAGTCCGCAATATTTTCCAGGTTGGCAACTCTGACTGAAAAATCAGCTGATTGGCATTTATTTATTATAGATCATTTTCGCCGTCAAACGTTGATCAGATCTACTAAGAATCTTCTTTTGTGCCGCATTTTCATCAGTTTGTGAAGTAACCGGCTGAACAGAACAGAGCTTGTCTTCCACAGTTTTGTCTTTCTGATACCTAAAAAAGATTGTTTACATTTTAACAGTGCAGTTGGCTGGGTCTGTAGCATACGCCGACTGCATCACCACAGTGAGGTAAGGCCCGCCCTCCAACGTGTGTCCCGGGTATAACATCAAACAATTTGATGGAGAGGCTCTGGTAATTCTGGAGCTTTGAGGAATGCAGAGTACCCCTTCATTGCCATCACTCCCAGGTCAAAGTGGTAGCACTTGACCTAACTATAGGTCAAATAGAACTGTTTGACATATCAAACTGAGTGCAAACAAATGATATGCTAAATTTGATTGCTTGAAATAGAATTGTTTGATCATTTAACTGTGCAAACAAATGACGGATGTTTAATTGAATTGCTTGTGATACATAGCAATAGTTGGAACCATTAATTTTGTTTATTGACGTTTACAAATCATATATATCAAATATATATGGATGAACCGGATTTGGCTTTAAAAAACTTAAAATAGTTGATACACCGTAAAAACTAAATCACCCCAAATCATTAAATTTTAAATCTTGTTAAGATAAAAATAAAAGTAAAGTTGGTGACCTTAGACAAGGGAGAACCGAAGGCTCCCTTTATAATAGCTACAACATTGAGATGTAAGGGAGGGCGCTACTTCAATCCCTGGATTGCTCTACTTTACCCTTGATCCTTACCTTGTAATGCTGAGTCAAGCAAGGCAGTATCAAGTACCATTTTTTGAGTCTTTGGTATGACTCGACCTAGGATTGAACCCCGGTCTCCTGGACCATTGGCGAACACTCTACTTAATAGCCCTATCATATCACTGCGTGTAAAATAACTCTTAAGAAATAATTCTATGAAATTCTACTTAGACAGCTTTGGTATTAAGTAAGCCACAAAGATTAATATGCCATGAAACAAAGAAACCAAACTACACAAAGATCTGTATATGAATGTGATTGCCTTATCACTAGATAACCCATAACTGGTTGACTGGCCGTTAAAATCAACCAACCACTTAATTTACCTTTTCAAGGGAAGAAAATATGAACTAAATGTTTTTAAGAATAGTTGCTTGAAGCTATAATTGTTTACTAAGGATTATTATTTTTAGTTATTTGAAACCATACAGTTGTGTGCAAACAAATTATTAAATTGAGATAACTACTTGAAATCATATGATATTGTTCAATTGATCAAATCCTGGAAGCAACATCCCACGAAACAGCAGATATTTGACCACCTACCTCTTATCTCTAAAACCATCCAAATAAGATGAACAAGGCACGTGGGACACTGTTGGAGAAGCAAGGACGAACTCTTAAGTGACTTTCTCCTATTGACCCCTTCACATGGACGTGCCAGTGTTGGCCGACTAACAAGAACTTACCTACAACAGCTCTGTAAGGGCATAGGATGTAGTTTAGAAGACCTGCCGAAAGTGATGGATGATATGGACGAATATCTAGAGAGAGCCAGGAAAATCCGTGTTAGCAGCGCGACTTGATGATGATGAAGGTGATGATATAGTATATAAATTATTTGTATTATGTTTGATTTCTTTTCTTTATGGCATATCAACCATCTTGGGTTATTTAATGCCAAAGCCATCTTTGAGAAGGACAGTAGTGGTAACTCCTTATCCCCTCACAGCTGGGAACGGGGTGAGGGAATTAATACCTTTCCCAAGGGTATTAGTTTGAAAGTGAAGTCATAAGTGGAGCCGGAACTCGCTGACTACGATGTCACAGTTTAACACGTTAACCACTACGCCACAGAGATTCCTTCTATTTGATTGGAATACTTGATATCATAACTATGTGCAAAAGATTCTTAAAAAACAACTACACAAAAATGGGAACATGATTTGGTTTGGTTTTATGGCTCATCAGCCACTGTAGGTTATTTAATGCTAAACCCATTTTTATTCATATAGACAGTTCTATTTCAAACAATTCAGTTTAGCATGAGTACAGTTTTTTGTTTACACACAGTTAAATACCAAAACAATTATATTTCAAACAATTCAGTTTAGCATAAGTACACGGTTTAAATTTCAAAAACAGTTTTATTACAAACAATTCAGTTGAGTGTTATATATTAAACCTTGACCGAGCCGTAAATCAAGAGATGCACCTGTGTAAATAAGCGGAAGAACAGAGGAAGCAGATGGACGGTA
This sequence comes from Sepioteuthis lessoniana, assembly GCA_963585895.1. Lineage (NCBI taxonomy): Eukaryota > Metazoa > Mollusca > Cephalopoda > Myopsida > Loliginidae > Sepioteuthis > Sepioteuthis lessoniana. The sequence goes on from OY757938.1 coordinate 47,819,473, forward strand.
GGAAAGAATATAGACTGGGTGCCCGCAGCCGTCGCGGCAGTCGAAGACAGGATGCCAAAGTGAGAACCAGCTTGCAGACTGAGGGCTTTGTGGCCCTCAGTGACACACGGTTGAGCAACCCCACCCAAAGATACAAAAGAAGTGCTGCTATAGACAAAAGAAGAACTTGGGTCAATATAGCAGTCTGTCCCTGTCTCCACTCATCTCTCACATACAACAGAAACATCGAGAATAAAGTGTGAGAGTTACATTATTTGTAAAGAAGTGTGTTTGTTCGTTATTGAAGTCGTCATTATTGTTGATTATATTTCCACGTATATTTGTATATGTATACGTGCAGTTGTATTATGGATATACAACAGTATCAAAATTTGGTGCCGAAGGCCAATTCACGTCCACATGACGTGGTATCTAACCTGAGTTGAACTAGACTATCAAAGAAACGTCCGATAAAGATTTTGAACCTTGGAGAAAGAAAAGAAACCAAGAGAATATCAGAAACAGAAGAATTCAACTGTTCAAGGACGAACAAGACACAAGAAATGGAGAGGCAGAAAAAAATGCATTAGACCGACAGCAAAGAGAGAAAAAAAAAAGAACAAAGAAAAAATGCAACAGACTTGGAAAAAGAAGGTAAATTCCTCATTCATTGTAATTTGTTCTCTCTCGTCATATTAGGGTTTTGTGCTGAAAGAATTTGCAATGATTATAAAATGGAAATAATTTTAGAAAAAAAAAATGATAGAGCCCGACATATAAAGCATTGAAATACAATTACTACTATGTGTAATGTTAAAAGGGTGTAAGGGAGAAGGAAAGGGAAGAAGAAATATGACCCTGTATACAGATACTATCCCTGTGTTAAAATGATTGACGGGTCATAATGTAAACTTCCACTCGGGTTTTGAATTTTAATTTTTATGGACGAATTTGATAGTAAACCAAATTTTTGTGAATGAAATCTTGTAATAACTTGAGGAGTAATTTGAAATTAGGATTTTAATCCGATATCTGGAAGGATTTCGGGGCATCAATGATGTCTGGAGAATGCTCATATACCTTTGGATCCGTAGTTAAGGCTGCGGGACAGGTTCGAGTTTGAAAAAGTTGTAGAAATAGGAAGTGTTATGTGAAGGTCACCCCTGGGAAGGGTTTGAGATTTTATTAAGGTACTGACTGGTTAGTAGCCAGACTAAGTTGTGAAGGTCCCCCTGGAATGGGGTTTGAGATTTTATTGAAGTACTGACTGGTTAGTGGTCAGACTGGGTTGTGAAACCCCACCCCCTGGAATGGGTTTGAGAATTTTGGGGACCGGACCGTTGTGTTGAAGAGGCTATTTTGAAACAGGGGATGGGAGATAAGGAAATATATGTGTGAAATCTTGACGATCTCGTTGATGTGCCGAAAAATTTGTGGACTCGGTTTTGGATTGTTCTTGAGGGGGAAATGTGGTTGGCCGAATGGATGAATAAATAAAGTACTCTGTTAACTGTTGAAAAAGACAGTAAAAGGTTTGGGTTGCTTAGGGAAGACCACCCCTCATCAATCAAGAGATACACCTGTGTAAATAAGCGGAAGAACAGCGGAAGCAGGTGGATGTTAGGAAAGAATATACACAAGGTGCCCGCGGCCATCGAGGCAGTCGAAGACAGGATGCCAAAGTGAGAACTAGCTTGCAGAATGATGGCTTTGCGGCCCTCAGTGACCCACGGTTGAGCAACCCCAGCCAAAGATGCGACAGAAGTGCTGCAATAGTAAAGAGAAGAACTTGGGTCAGTATAGCAGTCTGTCCCTGTCTCCACTTATCTCTCACACACAACAGAAACATAGAGAATAAAGTGTTAGAGTTACATTATTTGTAAAGAAGTGTGTTTGTTCGTTATTGAAGTCGTCATTATTGTTGATTATATTTCCACGTATATTTGTATATGTATACGTGCAGTTTTATTATGGATATACAACAGTATCAAAATTTGGTGCCGAAGGCCAATTCACGTCCACATGACGTGGTATCTAACCTGAGTTGAACTAGACGATCAAAGAAACGGCCGATAAAGATTTTGAACCTTGGAGAAAGAAAAGAAACCAAGAGAATATCGGAAACAGAAGAATACAACTTTTCAAGGACGAACAAGCCACAAAAAATGGATATACAACATAAGCATGAGTACATTTTTTTGTTTACACAGTTTCAATGTTAAAACAATTCTATTTTAAACAATTCAGTTTTTTTGTTTATACACAGTTAAATATCAAAACAATTCAAACAATTCAGTTTAACATAGGTACACAGTTTAAATGTAAAAAACAGCTATATTCCAAACAATTCAGTTTAGCATAGGTACGCAGTTTAAATATCAAAAAGTTCTATTTTACCCTATCAGATGCTACCAATCCAGGCCATTGTGGACTTGGGAGCGCTGGCAATAAAGAGGTACACTGCATCCCCACAAAGCTCCAGCCTTATTGGAGCCTCACCATCAGATTATTAAGAATCATATCAAGGGCACTCGTTGGGGGAATCTTACCCCTCTGCAGAGATGCAATCGGTGTTTTCTGCAACTCCAGCTGACTGAACTATGTGAATATGATCTCATTCCTTAACTTTTAGGCATTAGATAACCCTAGACTGGTTGAGATGCTGTTAAAATCAATCAATGAATAAATCCAAATTCTGAAAATTTTGAATGTTTTCACATATATTCAAAATCAGAATTAATCAACAGATTTTTCAATCAGGATTGCTCACCGAACAAATAAAAATCAGTCTTATTACTTTTCTAGACCGTCAATAAGACGTATAGGTTGTCTTCGATCAAGTGGGCTTTTAGTAAAGTCATTAGATAAATACTCCTCCAAATAGAATCTACACGTCTTTTCAGCAGCCATGATTAATGATGGCAAGGATACTAAAATATAATAAACAAGTTATGTGTAGTGATTTAGTAATGCTCTTAGTGATTAAGTATAATCTTAACTACGTTTCTTCGCCGGCTATTTTTAGATCGAATTATCAGCAGGAGCTATGTTGCTAAGGAAACACTAAAAATAGACACGATGGATGCGAGACAGTTTACATTCTCAGATTATGTTTCTCTTACGTCTTAGCAGTAGGAACGATTGGAAATAAGGAGGAAAGGTTGTTTAATAGTGTAAAACGACAACAACGTATCTTATAACCTATTACAAGAGTGGAGAACCTACGGCCTTAAGGTCACGTACGGCCTTCTAAACCATCAGTATAGCTTTCCACAGCTTTACCAATAACTGTGGATATCTCGTATCAGTAAAGGCATGGACAGCGGAATAAGAACAGTCGCCACTCCAAAAATTGAATAAAGGGTTTGGTTAAAAATTCCCTGAAAGTTACCAGCTCTGGTTAAAGGCACAAAAAGAATTTCTGGGGTACAGTGGCTTAAACGTTGTGAATATAACAAAGGTTAGGTTTCTTTGTTTAATGGCATATCATTCTTCGTAGGTTATCTAATGCCAAAGCCATCCTTCTAGAAGAATAGTAGTGGTCGTACTATTTAATCCATAGTTAGAAGAGGGAGTTCATACTTATCCCAAGGGAATTTATCCGAAAGTGAACGTAATTGCGCAACTGGAGTTCGAACTCGCTTACTACGATTCCGTAGTCCAGCGCTTTAACCTCTACACCACGAAGATACTCCCATGAAAAATGACAAAGATGGCGATAATAATCACAGACGAGTAAATAATGAGAAGCCTTCATATTAGAAATGTAGAAAAATGAATACAGTGCAAAGAAGATTATCACTCATGAACGTTCATCAATTTAAAAAATGTTCTTACCGTTATAGCTAAAGAAAATTACATTCACCGCTCGTTGTATAATGGCAATCATTCTAAGAAATGGACACGGCGACCCGAGTTCAAATCCTGAACGAGGCTATTTGCATTTCATATAACTAATACGCTTGGGAAAAGTATGTACCCAAATATTCTCTCTCCAGCTACGGGTAACTCGTAGGACAGACTGTGCTCTTTAACCTTGGCATGGCAACCGGTCTAGGAGAAGGAAAACTCTGAATTAAAACCTGCTAAAGTCTGTTTTAAAAATCTACCTTGTCTTACATCCTGCCCTTGCGGAGGAGTTGGTTTATATATATATATATATATATATATATATATATATATATATATATATATATATTATAGAAGAAATTAAAATAAGAAACGATTTTGAAAAAAAAAAGTGCTCGATGGTATCATGGCAGAGCCACAAATAAAACAAACCTATAATATATGATAACTAAGGAGATCAGAAGAACCGTTACTTGTAGTGTCATGTGTGGTGATCAGAAGTCCGTTACTTGAAGTGTCACGTATTGTGATCAGAGGTCCGTGTCATGTGTTGTTCACAATAAAAGTACAATTAAAACAAACGCAATGTAAAATTCAAAATATTTCTATGATTCCAAACATTTAGAAATGAATCAAATTTTGGCATTAAATGATCCAGAAGGAGTTGATATGCCTTTAAACAAATAAAACAAACCAAACCTGGACATAAGAGACTTGATAGGTTTGGTTTCTTTGTTTAATGGCATATCAACTTTTGTGGAATATTTAATGCCAAAGCCATACTTGTAGAATAATAGTAATAGTATTATTTAACCTATTGCTAAGAGGATAAGGTGGGCGTCATATTTCCCCCCAGTCAGAAAGTGAACGTAGTAGCTTGACAGGAGTTCGAACTCGATTACTGTAATATCGCAGTCGAGCACGTTAGCCACCATGCAACGGGAAATCCTCCAAGATTAATTAACGAAAAAGGAAATTAAAAAAAAAAATTCTAAAGGTACTTGTTTTGTAATCTACCAAGTTGGAATAGCTTCTTATTTTTATTTTTTATTTTTCTAACATGAAACCAAAGATGGCCAATTTTTTATACGATGAATTCACTTAAAGGTAACAAATCTATTGTTCTGCTCTATTGTAAACGATTGGAAGCCTATATAGTGCAAGACTGAGAAAAACTTTATGAATAACCCCAACGCCGCCCAGTTAACTTTCGTTATGTGGCATTGAGGAAAGTACTGTCTAGCACAAGGCTGCGATCATGGAGCACTCGGGGAAGATTAAACCTACAATACATTTGTAAGGAAAAAAGAAAGAAAGAATTAAAAAAGACTTGGGGGCGAGAAGAAGAAGAAGAAGAAGAAGAAGAAGAAGTGAATGAAATTGAGGGTGATGAATGAAGCCATAGGTCTGCATTTCATATATATATATATATATATATATATATATATATATATATATATCTGTGTGGGGGGGGGAAGAGAGAGAGAGAGAAAGAGAGAATGCAAAAGAGAACGAGAGAGAATGTATGAATGTATGTGTTTGAGAAAGAGAGAGAGAGTGTGTGTAAGAGAGAAGGAAGAGAGAGAAAGCGAGTGCAAGAGAGAAACAGTGAATGTATGAGAGAGAGAGAGAGAGAGAGAGAGAGAGAGAGAGAGAGAGTATGTGTGTGTACATAAGAAAGAAAGAGTAGAGAGAATGAGAAGAGATAGAGATAGAGAGATAGATAGAGAGATAGATAGAGATAGAGAGAGAGAGAGAGAGAGAGAACTGATGAGAATAAATGAGGGAGAACTGTAAAAATACATAAAATAGATTAAACATTGAACGCTTTCTTATGGATTAAGAATTAGAGAATCTATGTTATTAAGCATTAATATTGAGTAGCGAGTTCGATCCTCTCAAGTTGCCCTATACTTGCAGGTTTGAGCTAAATGTTAGAGATACTTACACATTTTAAAATTTTATTTTCATTCTAATACTTCGGGTTAAATCACATTTAACGCACTGGTTCCCGCGAAATTGTCAAAATTAAAGACCAGTGATCAAAATTCAATATTTCAGTAGGCAACCACTAATGAATATTAGTAAAAAGCATTCTGGAAGCCTGTGTACCAGACTAAGCAAAGCTTAATAAATTCTAAATAGACTAATAGAGATCGATCGTCTTTATTTTTGTATGAAATTTGTTTATTTATAGGCGGGTTTCGGCTCCTTCTTCAACTTTCCATTCCGTTCATTATTTGTTCGTCAAGTTATTTACAGAATACTCTCACTCTCGGCTGATTGGACTGGAAATAGCACCCAACAGTTGTAGCCTGGCGGCGAGGGTGTTCTAGAATTTAGACCGCTACCCAAGCTGTAAAGGAGACAGTGGCAGAGAGAAAGAAAATTGGAGATAAGTAGCTTAATTTGAAATTCCGCTAAACAATTATGAATTACGTAATGAGGAGACGAGAATGATAGATATATAGAGGAAGATAGAGATGAATAGACTGAGATAGATAGATAGATAGATAGATATGAAAAGATTCCGACATATGAAAATACTGAGATAGATGGATATGAAAAGACTGACAGCGATAGATATGAGAGGACTGACTTAAATAGGTATATATGGAGAGAGAGAGAGAGAGAGAGAGAGAGAGAGAGAGAGAGAGAGGGGGGGAGAGAGAATTAACTGTTAGTGAAAGATGACAGTGAATTACCATGTGTCAAAATTAAGTGAAATGTAGGACTAGAATAGGTGGGGTGTACATGTATGTGTTTCAGACTAGATACTTAGATCATTAAATAAGTTTCCAGACTTTTTTTCGTGTGGGCACCTTTATTGATAGTACACACATGAAACTCTAGTCCCTTTCGAAGTAATCTCTTCTGGCTGCAATGCACTTGTTGTACCGTTCGAACAACTTCTGGAAGGCTCCATGGAAGTCCTCTTGTGTGAACGTGTCAATGACCTCCGTCACAGCCTCTTTCATTTCCTCAATTTTCTCATAACGACAGTCTCTGAGCTTAGGGAATAACCAAAAGTCACAGGGAGTAACGTCTGGACTATAGGGAGGGTGAGGAACTGTCTTGATGCCCATCTTGGTCAAATAGTCTGTGACAAGGATGGAGTAGTGGACTGGTGCATTGTCCTGGTGGAAATGCCACTGACCCGATTTGAAGAGTGCTGGCCTCTTCCGACCGAATCTCTTCCTGAACTCCCTTAAAACCTCAACATAGTAGCCCTAACCCTAACCGTAACCCTTTGGCCAATCAACTCTGGTGTATTGACTTCCTTACTCCCCCCACACCTCTCATAATCCCTCACAGACTCCCTGCCTTCCTTGAATCTCTTATGCCACTCAAAAACTGATGCTCGATTCATGCAAGATGCTCCAAAAGCAGTCTGAAGCATTCCATACGTTTCTGTGGCACTTTTTCCAAGTTTAAAACAGAATTTTATTGCATATCATTCTTCTAAAGTGTCGTCACGTCCAGATTGCATTTTTGAAATTCACCAGCTGTGACAATCAGGCATTAGTAGGGTGTATTCCAATAACTGCTGTAGCTGTTCATTTGAACCTGAACTCATAAAAATTGGTCAGTCATCTCATAAGATGTATAGCAATAACATAGTGACTTTTCAAGAGTCTACAGCAATTTTAAATGTCTGTTCAAAAAAGTCTGGAAACTTATTGAAGGCACCACGTATATACATTTACATGATTATATAGTGATTTTTTTCTAAAGCCAAAGTCATCATGAAGCCAGTGAGCACCGAACTCACTACTCAACAGTAATAAACAGCATCACCAAACGCCTATCATATATATATACATACATACATACATATATATATATATATATATATATATATATATATATATTATGGGAACTAAATTGATTTGCATTCTAAAAAAAGGGTAATTTTTATGCAAAAATAGGCTCCAGAAATTATAATCTTTATCTTTGTATTTTTGCATATATCGATCTGCTTTTGCGCTAGTTTTAAAATTTAGAGATACTTTTCATTCGATAGTATTTGACTTGCCGTGAAAAATTTGAAGGATCAAAACCCAATTTTTTAGTCATTTAGGATCATAGGTAAAACATCAACTTTTTAAAAATTTATTTTCCCGCCTATCTAAATTGTAAAAATAAGCGAAGTAGATATTTTTTCAATAAGTATGGAATTGTCTATTCTTACTCAACTAACTTTAGGTATGGAATTTGTTCGATATCAACACAACCTTTCGGTTTATTTCTTTTGAGAGAAAATTTAAGATTTTTTTCTTTCAATTATACATTCGATGTCAAGATCGCTTATCTATTTTAATATTTTGCAGATATGGTAGTGTATATATACATTTATAAATACAGCTATTACAGTGTAAGCTTGCAGATGAAAATACATGCAGCAGCAGCAGCCGCCTCAAACCATTAAGGCATAAATACATTTTCTCTCTCATATTGTGACACACTAAACAAAGATTTTTTACACACAAAATATGTCCCTTTATTTTAAGCTAATAAAATTTACTACATTTCACTTTCTCTCTTAAAAATATTTACGCTCTGACTAGCATTATCTTTACTTACTTTGTAACTTCTGTTTTTCAGCAAAGTTTTCAGTAAATGTTAAGAAATAAAATCTACAAATTTATAGATGGGAGTTTTATTCAGTCATTTACCCCTTTTTCTACTACATATATATTTGCTGCTGCATGATAATTTTGTGAGGTTTAGATTCGTGCTGAACGTAAATTTTGAATCCCCTAAATTTTTGCTATAATAGAGATTATTATAAAATGCAAATTAGTATCTTTCATCCTTATTAAATAGAATTATCAATATCAACAGAGATTGATTTTACAAGGGAAACCCATTATCTCCTCTCTATCACCTTCCCCAGTCGGCTGGGGCTGTAGAATACACCGACTAAATCTCTGCGGAGTGGTAACCCCTCCCCCACGAGTGTCCAAGATATGACACTAAACAATCTGATGGTGAGGTTCCAGTAATGCTGGAGCTTTGGAAAGTGCGATTGCCCCTTTATTGCTATCGCTCCCAGGTCCACTCTGGCCCAGAGTAGTGGCACCTGATAGGACCCTATCTATGGGTCAAATAGAACTAAACTACGTACTTACGCTTAACTGGATTGTTTAAAATAGAACTGTTTTGATATTTAAATGCGTGTCAACAAAATCTATACTTATACTAAACTGAATTGTTTGAATTAGAACTGTTTGACTAAACCAAATAGCTTGAAATAGAAATGTTTTTGACAATTAAACTGTGTACTCATGCTAAACTGAATTGTTTGAAATAGAACTGATTATTTATATAAAATAGATTAAATAACCCACAAAGGTTGATATGCCATAAAACCAACCAACCAACCAATAAACCAATCCACTATCTCTCCCCTCCCTCTCATATCTATAAATATATATAAGTTAAGTTAGAGACCGTAGTCAAAGGCGACCCGAAGGCTCCCTTTTCAATAGCTACTATACCGAGGTGTTAGGGACGGCGCTATTCCTTTCCCTAGATTGCTCCACTTAACTTTGATACTTACCTTATTATGCTGTATCAAGTACCATTTTTTGAGTCTTTGTAATGACTCGACCTGCGATTGAACCCCGGTCTCCTGAACCATTAGTGAACTATCTAACTATTACGCCAAGAGGCCGGTACAAGTTTATATATGTTGTTGTTGTGGGCGACCGTAGTTGAGGGTGACTCGAAGGCTCCCTTTTCAATAGCTAATACACTGAGGTATAGGGGAGGGCGCTACTCCTTTCCCTGGATTGCTCCACTTTACCCTTGATACATACCTTATATTGTTAAACAAGGAGGTATTAAGTACCATTTTTAAAGTCTTTGGTTATATATATATATATATATATATATATATTGTTTTTAATGTTATATATATATATATATATATATATATATATATATATATATATATAACATTAAAAACAACTTACTTGCTGTTTTTTCCTTACACTTGCTAACATCAAGGGATGGAGTCATGAATACGTTAAACGCCTGTTAAAATGGTATTTCATATACAAACACTGTCTTGGCGTCACTATCAGTTTTATGAGATGTTCACAATCGTCAAACGCGCAATATATTTCCATTCTATTCATATTTATATCCTGCAAGTGCCAACCCTATCACCCCTCAATCAATAAAGTTCAAGATACGACAGTTACGAACAGCATTTGCAAAATATAATGGCCAAAATAACTTACTATTTTCAATCGAAATTCTGTCAAATTAAATTACAGTTGCACAGAAATTTATTACAACTAATAATTTTAAGTAAAGTCGAGGGTGACCCGAAGGTCCCTTTTTCAATAGCTACTACACCAAGGTGTAGGGGAGAGCGTCACTGCATTCTCTGGATTGCTCCACGTTACCCTTGATCCTTACTTTATAATGTTGTGCGTTCAGCAAGGCGGCATCAAGTACCATTTTTGAGTCTTGATTGAATTTGGATTGAATTCCGGTCACCCGGACAATTGGCAAACACTCTAATCATTAGGCCAATTGTCCGACAAAAACACGAACGAGGACTGATTACAGCAATCAGAAAAGATACCGACAACACGACAGACGATAGATTGACAATAACTAGAAAACAAAAAGGGGAAAAACAACTCTATGGTCGGTTTAAACGACTAATAAACACCATCTCACACGAGAAGACCTGGACCTGGCCAAGAAAAGGTAACCTTATGAGAGAAACGGAATATCTCCTAATAGCAGCACAGGACAACGCCATAAGAACCAATCCTATCAAAGCAAGAATAAACAAGACTCAACAAAATAGCAAATGTAGACTATGCGGTGACAGAGACGAAACGATCAATCACATAATAAGCGAATGCAGCAAATTAGCCCAGAGGGAGTATAATGCGAGACGCGACTCGGTCGGCAAGGTGATCCACTGGGAAATGTGCAAGAAATTTAAATTTGATCATACCAACAAATCGTATATGCACAACCCAGCACCTGTCCAAGAAAATGACACACATAAACTTCTATGGGACTTTGACTTACACACGGATCACCTAATCCCGGCCAGAAGACCAGACATTATAATAATTAACAAAAATAAAAAAAAGAGAGAATTTGCAAAATTGTCGACTTTGCTATCCCAACTGACCACAGAATAAAACCGAAAGAATGGGAACAGAAGGATAAGTACCTCGACTTTGCTAGAGAATTGAAAAGGCTGTGGAACGATTGTACCAATTGTGATTGGTGCTTTTGGCACAATAACTAAATAATTATTAAAAGACCTGGAGGACTTGGAAGTTGGCAGACGGGTAGAGACTATCCAAATGACAGCATTACCGAGAACGGCCAGAATACTGAGAAGAGTCAAGGAAACTTGAGGAGACTTGTTGTCACTCAGACTCCAGTCGGGAATCATCAGCTAATATTGATGTGAAAAATTCTATAAGAGACGAAATAATAAACATAATAAAAATACTGAATGAAAAAATTCAGTAAAATGTTACTGTAAACGTAAGAACTATTGTCCAGTCAATGGTGAATGCCTCACAGATAAAAAAGTCGTTTATCAAGTGAACGTAAAAATTGAAAATGAAACAGTATCGCTTTTATAGCAACCACAGAGGGGCTATAGAAGTACCGATTTATTATCATAAGACTTCTTTAAGAAAAGATGCTTTGCTAACAGCACAATATTATCTAAATATATATGGGAGGAAAGGGAAGAAAAACTATAAAACTTCTATCATAGGATAGAAATTGATAAAAAAAAAAAAAAGACAGTAGCATATGGGACTGGAAAATGCAAATTATAATCGGAGGAAAAATTTAAAAGCATCCTTTTCCCCAAGAAAGATTACCAAAATTGATAAGATGATAGACACACATTAATGAACATCTTTTAAGTTTGTTAGCTCCAGATTGCTAAAAATAGATAAATAAATAAGACAAAATTTAAACAATAGATGAATAAGAATAATGGGTTATTTAAACCATTGAACTTTGCATGCACTCTCTGCAACTGTCACGACTCTAACTTTTTTGGAGGAAAGGTAAGAATCCTCTTATCCCCCTCTTCTCAGTGGTGTAAATATTATCCCAATTGTTCTTTTACAAGGATGGCCGTGGCATTAAATAACCCACGAACGTTGACATGCTATTAAACAAAGAAACCAAACCAAACCAAACCAAACCAAACCAATGGTTCACATATTTAATAAAACTATTTGGCCCTCTTACGTCGAGTTCGACGGGAGAGTCAATCATATATATATGTATATATATATATATATAATGGGGAGAGAGAAATAGAGAAATTTAGAATGGAAAGAGTCTTTTATATTTGTAGAAATTGAACTTTATATATATATATATATATATATATATATATATATATATATATATGATTTTTCGATCAAAAGGGTTTAGTAGCTGAGCGGAAGAGTGAAAAGCACGCGGTTTTTGGAAGAGACAGACAGAAGGGCGGCGATGGTAAGTTTTTAAGTGTAATAAGATAGGCATTTTGAGAGGTGAATAATCGATTATTTTATTTACGTATATTCATATCAATCAAATGATAATAACCAGTTTAGAAAGAAAGAAAAAGAGAAAGAACAAGGCATGAAAAGATAAAAAAGAAGAAAAGGGAATGAAAAAGAAAGAAAGAAAGAATGAATGAATGAAGAAAGAAACAAATGAGGAAAAACTGAAAGAAGAAGCATATAAAGAAAGAAAGAAAGAAAGAAGGGAAATGGGAAAAGAAAAGAAAAGTAAGAACGAAAGAAAGAAAAGAAGAAAAAGTCAACCAAAAGAAAGAGAGGGTGAAAGAAGTAAGAAAAGAATGAAGGAAAGAAACAAACAAGGAAAAATTGCAAGAAGAAAAAGAAAAGAAGAAAAAGACTGAGAAAAAGAAAAAGGAAGAAGGAACAAGATAAAAGAAAAAAGGAAAAAAAGAAAGAACAAGACATGAAAAAGAGAATATAAGAAAAAGACAAAGACAGAAAGAAAGAAAGAAAGTAAGTAAGAAAGAAAGAAAGAAAGAAAGAAAAAAGAAAGAAACCAACAAGTGAAAAGTGGAAGAAAAAAAAAGAATCTATTGTTAGATAAAGAGAGCAAGTGTGAACCTCGAGAAATGATCATAGCTGACACTCTGTGTGTGTGTGTGTGTGTGTGTGTGTGTGTGTGTGTGTGTGAGAGAGAGAGAGAGAGAGAGAGAGAGAGAGAGAGAGAGAGAGAGAGAGAGAGAGAGCTGTTGTGTACTTAATGTAAATAATAAAATATTGATTGATTTTGTGTTGTAGCTATTGTTCAACTATCAATGCACGCTAAGCTCTAATCAAATGAATGTCAGTTGGTGATGTAAAAAGACTACGATGGCAAATGGCGGGAAATTGCAGATCACGTGACTAAGAAGTGAGAAATAATGTAGAATAGGTAGACGCACTTTAAGTATTAAAAAAAATATTAGAAAAGAAAAAAAAAGCTTACTTTAATCTAGTGCAGGAATTGGCAAACAGTTTCGGCCATGAATCCATACATGGAATCTTTTTTTTTTTATCCCTCATCGACCCCTAGGCAGGTAGAATAAACAAATGAAAAGGCGTGCAATTTCGATTAGTTCAAGAGCAGAAAATTCTACACAAATCCACGTAAAACTGCTATTCTGTCTATGGGATTGATTAATTGATTTTAATGGCATGTCAATCTATCTACGGTTATTTTATGCCTCAAAGTTAGGAAACCAGATTCATTATACGTTCATAGTTATATTTTTGGTGTATTTTTTTTTATTAACAGTTCTTAACACAACCGAAACGAAAAAGTATGATTTTCAAACAGATCTTAGTGGGACCCTAACAGGTACTACAATTCTGAGACAGAGTGGATCTGGAAGCAATGGTACTGGGAGTAATAGCTACTCCGAATTACATAGTTCTCCAGAACTAGTACCTCTTCATCAAATGCAGTCTCGTGTCTAACCCAGGAAACTCTTAGTCCTAGGTATGACATTAAACCGCATCCGATTGTGAATTTCCAGTCAAGGAGCTTTGAGGAACGTGATGTACCCCTTCATCCCCATTACTCTAAGGTCCACTCTGATATATAATGAGAGAACCTGTCAAGTTGAATTGTTTAATCTTTTACTTGAGGTTATTATTAATATCAAATAGAATTATTAGTGTTAAATAGCAATACTTGAAATCACTTAACTGTGTGCAAACAATAACTAGCAAGTGAGGTGTGCAAACATATCATTAATATCAAATAGAATTATTAGTATTAGATAGCAATACTTGAAACCATTTAAACTATCCGCAAACAAATGAGCTCTAACTTTCTTAAAAATAGATTTTGTCAGTTTGTTTGAGTTTTATGGCATATCAACCTTTTAAAAGTTATTTAATGCCAAATCCATTTTTATACAAAAAGGCAATTCAATTCAGTTTATTATAAGTACACAGTTTAATTGTCAAAAACACTTCTATTTCAAGCAATTCAGTTCAGCGTCTGTACAGTTTCAATGTCAAAAACAGTTCTACTTCAAACAATTCAGTTTATCATAAGTACACAGTTTCAATGTCAAAAACAGTTTTTTTTCAAACAATTCAGTTGAGCATAAATACGCAGTTTAAATGTCAAAACAATTCTATTTTAAACAATTCAGTTTAGCATAAGTACGCATTTTAGTTCCATTTGACCCATAGATAGGACCCTACCAGGCGCAACCACTCCGAAGGGTACTCCGCATTCCCCAAAGCTCCAGCATTACTGGAACCTCACCATCAGATTGTTCAGTGTCATATCCAGGACACTCGTTGGGTAGGGGGATCTTACCCCTCTGCAGAGATGTATTTGGTGTATTCTACAGTCCCAGCCGACTGGGCAATAGAAATAAAGTTACCTACAAACAATTCGCTTACAAATCGCGCACACTCGCGCACACATGCACACACACAAATATATTTATTTATAACAGGATTTGGCATTAAGATATCCGCAGGGGTTATATGCCATAAAACACAACTCAAACTAAAGCAAACCAAACCAAATCAGGAGACTCTTTTTAAGGGAGTCTTATCCTCTGCAGGAGATACAGTCGGTGTACTCTAAGCCTCACCGACCGAGTAAAAAGTTCAGTCTTATTGAACGACGTGAAAATACAGGATCAATAATTATCCCAGGAAATAGCAAATACGCAAAGAGGAGAATAGATTTACTGTCATTCGGCATGAGTAGATATGGATTTATCCGACCTCTCATCACGTATTGCCTGGAGGGCCCCCCTCAGGATCAGGCGATCAACTTAATAGCACCCACCCAATATGAACACAAGTTGAGCCCTGGATTTGCCAGCTTAATCCGTCTATATTTCATCCAGTGAGCTTTCGACTCCTACTGTTCAGAACCTCTTCTGTCCGTCACGAATTTATCGACTCCATCGGTGGTACCATCAGCTATCCTAACCTTAGGGAGTGATCTCGATTGTTTTGGTGACCACTGATCTCGTGCAAGTTTACATATTTGAAGTATAATTTGAGGATCAAACTTCCTGGAGTAAGAACTCCCGGAGATTTAATCGGTAATCATTGCTCCATGGAAATGAACACTTGATTATCTAACTAAATTCTGTATGGAGTTGCGGAGTATTATCGGTACGGAAAATGGAACTGGCGAAACGAGTTCAAATTGCAGCCGTAGTCATTTGTGTTCACTTATTAATTAACGCTCTTGTGAAAGATATGAATCCATATTTTCTGTTTTCAGTTATGGGTTTAACAGAAGGAAATTCTGGTTTTTGCCTTAATGAGCTGTCAGTCTAGGAGAAGAATAACTCTAAATTAAAAATCCAGGAACTGGATTCCCCATGGCGGCCGTTTGAGGTTGACTTGAGGCTCATTTTGGAAATTCCTGTGACAGTACTGTTTCTAGGTTGAAATGGTTTTCTCATTCTCTTGGACAGCAGCAGTAAAGTAAAGATAGGAAAATAGCTGCATTGGAAACTGCCAGTCGTTAATAGAACCTTGCCCCAAGGTGCGCAGTGACCCAGGCTCAGATCCATGAGGTCCCGATAGAATGATGGATGCTACCGCTAGTTGATGATGGCATAAGTTGGGATCGACCCCACTTTGTTATATCAAGGAATCAACGTAAATTAGGTCCGCACAAAATTATTATTCTGTTGCAAATTAGATTTGAAACTGCTTACTTCTCTAAGTAAAAGCAATTTAAAAGAGTTGCTTTTGTAAAAATCGCACTATGATGTGCTATTTTTGATGGGTTACAGTTAATACATACAAAGTAAATTATATATATTTAAGAGAGAGAGAGAGAGAGAGAGATCAATTGCCTCATGTAGATAGGAAAGTGGTTGATAGTCTGTTTGATGTGGCGAAGATAGAGAAAAAAATCAGAAAAAATATATCAAACCAACTATGGCCTGGATCGACTACCAAAAAGCTGACGATATGGTCCCTCAAAGCTGGATACTACACTGTCTAAAAATGTATAAAGTACCCGATCAAATTGTACAGTTCATCGAGAGGACCATGCATATTTACCAACCCCTCCGCTCGGGCAGGAGATGACACAAGGTCAATTTTTAAGCGGAGTTTAATAGGTTTGAATCGAGAAGACCATGTAAACCTGGAGAGTGGAATTGACAACAGGAGGACAAAGCGTAGCAGAGGTAAAGATCCAAAGAGGCATATTCCATGGAGATGCGCTATCAGCATTACTATTTGTGATAGCCATGATACCACTCAACCACATCCTTAGGAAATGCACAGCTGGGTACAAACTCAGTAAATCGCAGGAAAAGATCAACCACTTGATGTAAAGGACCACATCAAACTTTTTACTAAAAACGAAAAAGAATTGGAAACCCTAATACAAACTGTGAGAATATACAGTCAAGATATAGGAATGGAATTTGGCATAGAAAAATGTGTCATGCTAGTAATGAAAAGTGGCAAATGACACATAAAGAAAGGAGTCGAACTACCAAATATCAGAATGCTCGGAGAAAAGGAAACCTACAAATACATGGGCATATCGGAAAATGACACCATCAAACAACAGAAAATGAAAGAAAAAATTAAAAAAGAATATCTCAGAAGAGCCAGAAAGCTACTCGAGGCAAAACTCTATAGCAGAACCCTTGTCAAAGAGATAAATATTTGGACTGTCCCCCTCGTAAGATATTCGCGACCATTCTTGAAGAGGACCAGAGAAGAACATAAACAAATGGACCAGAGAACAAGAAAACTAAAAACCATGTTCAAGGCATTTCATCCCAGGGATGACGTTGACAGATTATATATGTCAAGAAGAGAGGGAGGAAGAGGACATGCCAACAGTGAAGACAGCGTGGACACATCGGTACAACGACTCAAAGACTACATACGAAAGCGCTGAGGAAGACTGATTAAAGCCATCAGAAGCAATATTATCGATAAGAAGACCAGCTGAATTATAATAACCAGAAAACTTAAATGGGAAGAAAAACATCTATAGACATTTTAAGCGACTAACAAGAGACATCTCACACTAGAAAACGTGGACGTGGCTAAGAAAAGGAAACTGAATCTCTTCTAATAGTATTGCATATTGGCCCTCGACCAGGCCATCAATCAAGAGATGCACCTCTGTAAATAAGCAGAAGAAACAGGTGCATCCGGTCGAAGATATCGGAATATCACCTTGACCTGTGGACATGGTTGAATTCGGTGCAGATGCATACGCCCACAGGAAGTAGGTTGGTGTCAAACAATTATATAACCAGGTGCCACAGACGGCTTGAGAGTTGGAGTTCGAGTAGCAGTTCCAGTTGGAGATAAAATGCCGGAGTGAGAACCAGCTCCAGGCAGAGGGCTTGGGCCCTCAGGACCCTCGGTTGAGCAGCCCATCAGAATGCGAAAGAAGTGCTACTATAGTCAGAAGAACTTGGGGTCAATATGTGGCAGTCTATCTCCGTCTCCAACTCACCTCTCACACACAAGAAACATTAACTATTTCGAATAAAGTTCGAGAGGTATATTTTTATAAAGAAGTGTGTTCGTTCGTTAATTGAAGTCGTCATTATGTTTCTGCTTATATCTAGAATAGATAAGACACAACAAACAGTAGGTTATGTGGTGAAAGAGACGAAACGATCAATCACATAATAAGCGAGTGACTAGACATTACTGGGTAGGCAAGGTGCTACATTGGGAATTGTTCAAGAATTTAAATTTGACCATACAAACAAATGGTATATGAACAACTCAACAACTGTCCTGAAGAATGAGACACACATAAACTGCTATGGGATTTTGATATACAAATAATCACCTAATCTCGGCCAGACGACCAGACCTTATACAAGGCTCATTAAATAAGTTTCCAGACTTTTTTCATATGGGCTCTTTTATTGATAGTACACACATGAAACTCTAGTCCCCTTCGAACTAATGTCCTCCGTCGGCAATGCACTTGTACCGTTCCAACAACTTCTGGAAGGCCTTATGGAAGTCCTCTTGTGTGAGCGTGTCAATGACCTTCGTCACAGCCTCTTTCATCTCCTCAATTGTCTCATAACGACAGCCTCTGAGCTTAGGGAATAACCAAAAGTCACAGGAAGCAAGGTCTGGACTATAAGGAGGGTGAGGAACTGTCTTGATGCCCATCTTGGTCCAATAGTCTGTGACAAGGATGGAGTTGTGGACTGACTGGTGCATTGTCCTGGTGGAAATGCCACTGACGCGATTTGAAGAGTGCTGGCCTCTTCCGACGGAATCTCTTCCTGAACTCCCTTAAAACCTCGACATAGTATTCCTTGTTGACTGTCTCTCCAGTAGGAATCCAGTGCATGTAGATCATGCCAGTGCTGTCAAAAAAAGGGATCATCTAAAGTTAGTGGAAGGATTTGCTCTGTCTGGCTTTCTTGGGTCTGGTTGAGCCAGCATGCTTCCACTAGGAACTCTGTCTCTTGGTCTCTAGGTCATAGCAGTAGATCCAGCTTTCATCCCAGGTCACCAGAGCATCTAGAACTGCGGGATCTGAATTGATCAGCTTGACCATCTCCCTGCTGTCATGACAACATCTTTCTTTCAGATCTTCTCTGAGCACCCTCGGGACAAACTTCACGCAAACCTTCCGCATCTTCAGTTCCTCGCGAATAATTGTGTGTACAGTTCCCACATTGACATCAAACTGTGCACTCATTGTTTCTATAGACACACGACGGTCCTTATCCATGAAATTCTTTATTTAGCCAATCAACTCTGGTGTTCTGACTTCCTTACTCTTCCCACACCTCTCATAATCCCTCACAGACTCCCTGCCTCCCATTAATCTCTTATGCCACTCAAAAACTGATGCTCGATTCATGCAAGATGGTTCAAAAGCAGTCTGAAGCATTCCATACGTTTCTGTGGCACTTTTTCCAAATTTAAAACTCAATTTTATTGCATATCATTCTTCTAAAGTGTCGTCACGTCCAGATTGCATTTTTGAAATTCACCAGCTGTGACAATCAGGCTTTAGTAGGGTGTATTCCAATTACTGCTGTAGCTGTTCATTTGAACCTGAACTCATAAAAATTGGTCAGTCATCTCATAAGATGTATAGCAATAACATAGTGAATTTTCAAGAGTCTACGACAATTTTAAATGCCTGTACAAAAAAGTCTGGAAACTTATTGAAGGCACCTCGTAATAAAAAAAAAAAGAGAACTTGGACTTTGTTATTCCGGCCGATCACAGAGTAAAATTGAAAGAATGTGAAAAGAGGGTTAAGTACCTTGACCTTGCTAGGGAATTGAAAAAACTGTGGTAGATGAAAGTGACGATTATACCAATAGTGATTGGTGCTCTTGGTACAGTCACCAAAGGATTGATACAAGAACTGGAGGACTTGGAAATAACGGAATGAGTAGAGACCATTGCTGAGATCGGCTAGAATACTGAGAAGAGTCCTGGAGACTTGAGGAGACTTTTTGTCACTCAAACTCCAGTGAGAAACCATCAGCTAACGCTGGTGTGAAATAACAATAGGGAAAGGTGCTACATTGGGAATTATTCAAGAAATTTAAATGTGACCATACAAAAAATGGTATATGAACAATTATCCTGAAGAATGAGACACACATAAACTGCTATGGGATTTTAACATTCAAATTATCACCTAATCTCGGCCACACGACCAGATCTTATAATAATGAAAAAAAAAAAGAGAACTTGCAGAATTGTGGACTTTGCTATTCCGGCCGACCACAGAGTAAAATTGAAAGAAAGTGAAAAGAAGGATAAATATCTCGACCTTGCTAGGGAATTGTAAAACTGTGGAAGATGCAAGTAAGGTTTTTACCGATTGTAATTGAGGCTCTTGGTATAGTCACCAATGGATTGATACAAGAAGTGGAGGACTTGGAAGTAAGAGGACGAGTGGAGACCATTCAGACTACCGCATTGTAGAGATCAGCCAGAATACTGAAAAGAGTTCTGGAGACTAAAAGAGACTTGCTGTCACTCAAACTTCCGTGAAAGACCATCAGCTAACGCTGATATGAAAAACTCTCAAGGAGATAATAATAATGATAATAATAATATACGAAGAAGTGGTAAATGTACAACTCAGAATCTGTCCTGGAGAATGAAACGTACAAACTTCACTGGGATTTTGAGATACAAACAGATCCCCTAATCTCGACCATACGACAAGACTTAGAAATAGTCAACGAAAAAAGAGAACCTGCTGAATAGTGGTCTTTGCCGTCCCTACAGGACACCAGTCAAATTTTTAAAAAGCGAAAAGAGAGATAAATACCTAGATATTGCTAGAGAACCAAAAAAAAAAAAAAATGGAACATGGTGACAGTGATACTATTAGTAAATGGCGCACTTAGAACAATCCTCAAAGAATTGGTAAAGGGAGTGGAAGAACTGGAAATGAGAGGATAAGTGGATACCATCCAGACTACAACATTATTAAGATCGGCTAGAATACTGAGAAGAGTCCCGGGGACTTGAGGAGACCTGCTGTCACTCAAACTCCAGTGAAAAACCATTAGCTAACGCTGATGTGAAAAAGGAGTAAAATAATTGCGTGAGAGACTAAAATTTTGCAATGTTAACAAATAGTATACGCACAAACCAGAATCATTCCAAGAAAAGGAGACTCATGAAATTCTCTGGGATTTTGAGATACAAAAAATTCATCAAATATCGATTAGAAGACCGGGACTAGTATTAATCAACGTGGAAATCACTCGTCATCTCGTGAATTTTGTCATTTTATCGGATCATAAAGTGAAAATAAAAGTAACCGAAAAGATAGACAAATGCCTGGATCTTGCTAGAGAGCTGAAAAAGCTGGGGAACATGAAAGTGTCAGTGATACCTAATGTAGACATGATCCTTGGAGCTGTACTCAAAAATCTTGAAAAGTGACTAGCTGAACTGAAGATGAGAGGAAGAATCGAGACCAAACAGACCAAAATCAGTTAGGATTCTTCGAAGAATTCTGAAGAACAGGGGAGACTTGCTGGCTCTCAGACTTCAAGAAAAAACAACCAGTGAGAACTGGCGCAAAAAGCTTGCAAAGAGTGAAATAATCCACCAAATATCAGTCTGTCTTTTGACCCAATTCCAACCAAACCTGCAGAGATTGTTAGAATCATGTCTCGAAAGGTTTTAAACTATAAACTAAAAGATTCGGCTCAGATTGGCTTTTAGATGAAATTTGTATTTCGTCAACTCATGCCTTACAGTTCATTCATTGCAAAAGGATGTTCCACTCGCAGCGCTTGCCGTCTCTCTTAGTGATCGTTATGAGGAGCAGATAACTCTTACTCTCCTCATACGTATTTAGACTCTATCAGAAACAGGTTTCCAACCACTAAAAGGAAATTCAGAAAAGACTTAGAAACCCAATAAAAAAGAAGGTTAATACAACCTTTTCAAGAATTAAAAATAATGAAATTGATTATTCATTCAAAATATTTATTAATTCCTAAAGTTTTTCAAGGATATCTGAAATCTTCGAATGAACCTGAAGCCATCTTCCATAAACCATATTCGATATAAACAAGGAAATAACTGATAGTAAATAAATGATAAAAGCAAATAAAAAATTCTTTAAATAAGAACAATTATCAAAGGTTAAATTTTAATAAAACTGATTTCTCATTCTTTATATTTGATGACATCTTTACTACCCGTATGTAAATAAATAATGCAAGGAAATAATAATTGACTAAGCTTCATTTAAAAATGAAAATAAATGATGTTTTATTTTGTTTTAACATAGGCTATTTTACATTTCTTTGTTAAAATCCAACATTTCATGTCATACAAGTCAATTTCCATTGAAAAACATTATTTTGGCTTAAAATTGTGCGTTTTGCATTTCCGTTCAAATGCGACATTACATATAGTACAACTTAATACTAAGCGCTATTTTTGGCGTTATAGAAAAGCTAAGCAGTTGTGAAGAGAATAGAAAAATCGATCAAATTTTGTTTTGTATCCATTGTTCATTTATCAATAAACGTTAAGCTGTAATAAATTGGATGTCGGTTTATGATAAGCAAACACGTGATGGAAAAGGCGGGAAAAATACTAGAAAATACAGAAATAGAAAACAATAAAGTCTAATTATTTCATGTACGGGAAACATTTTGAGTACATTTTATGATTTTAAATGCCATAGAATTTTGAGTTCACGATGGGTTGTGACCGTAAAAACTTGTCAGTGGGAATAGAGAGAGAGAGAGAGATGTGATAAAAAAACAACTAAATTAAAAAGATGAAAGAAAATACTAATTAAAATTAATAACTTGACAACTCTAGAGCCCGTGGGGTTCCAGTTATAACAGCGGTCCATGATGATTTGATGCTTCTGTTTAGGAAGGAGTCAAGGATTGTAATTAACATTTCATAAGTGACAGCGTTCCATGATAATATTAATGATACTATTTAGGAAGGAGTGAAGGATTCTCCATAGCATTTTATTGTTAACAGCTGTCTGTAATGATATCGTTGCTTTTATTTAGGAAGGAGTGAAGGCTTCAAATAAACATTTTATTATTGACAGCGGTCCATGATGATATAAATGCTTCTACTTAGGAAGGAGTGAAGGCTGCTAAATAGCTTTTCATAGGTTTGGTTTGGTTTCTTTGTTTAATGGCATATCAAACTTTGTAAGTTTATTTAATGCCAAATCTATTCTCCAAGAAGAAGAGTAGTGGTACTATTTAACCCATAGCTGGGAGGATAAGGGGGTTCATACCTTTCCCAAGGGTATTTGCCCGAAAGTGAACGTAATAGCGCAACTGGAGTACGAACTCGCGTACTACGATTCCGCCGTCCATCGCTTTAACCATTACACCACGAGGACACCCTCTAGCATTTCATAGTCATATCGAGAATTTGGCTGAATAAAAATGGACGTTCATCTTTCATAATCTCTCAGTTATCCAAAAAATGCCTTCTGCTACTTTCAAGGGTCGGCTGAAAAGTTCATAGGCTGACCAAGATACTCATGCAGTCCATGCACTTCTTCTATCGGTGTTGCAGTGCTTGGATCCCATCCGAAAAAAACATTAACAGCAGATATGACGTCATCATATGAACTTTTCAGCCTACCCTGGTAAAAAAAAAATAACAAAGCAAAAAACTACAAAAAACAAAACCGGTGTAGTGTTGTAGGCTTCTCGAAGAAAGTGTGTATGGAAAATAATGGGACTGATTTGTTTTCAGGTTGGCAACCCTGATAGGAAATCAGTTCATCAACGTTAACTCATCGCCATTCTTGTCGTCAAATGTCAATCAGATATAATGAGCAACCTTAATTTTATAGCATTTACTTTTGTTTGTGAAGTGGCTGGTAGATCGGAACGTTTTATTTTTATTTTTTTTCGGTATCTCGGCTATCCAAAATGCCTTGTTTCTTCTAAAAACCAATAGCCGGGATAGAACTTGATCTCCATAAACCTGTGTTTACTTAATACATGTTTCTGTTCCATTGCTCTGAAGTCTAACATAGAATTAGATCTTTTGTTTCAGGTTTCGTGATCCACATAACGAAAAATACAAAGATAACTTGGCTGAACATGAATTCTGAGAGACAAACTTTAACTAAATGTTTTAACATGTGTAAAAGATCAACCATGATCTTTTATTAGGTTTGCCAACTTGAAAAATATAAAAAGTTAGATTCATTACTTTTTAGATCGACTTCGTATCTATTAAACAATGATTTATTCGGACTGAGATCAAAGTAAAATGGTGGGTAACAGTGTTACAAATTGATAAATGAAAGTGATATTGATAAAGTGACGGTTGAAAAGGGAAACAGATGAAGGTGAACGGAACTGAAGGGAAAAATTGAATGGAACAGATCGATATTTTTATTTATATCATTGAGGAATATGTTTATATATTTCGTGGGTGAGTTTGGTTTGTTGGCATATTAACCTTCGTGAGTTATCTAATGCCAAAGACATATCTGCAGAAGAACAACAGTGATACTAATTAACCCATAACTGGGGTGGGGGAATAAGTGGTCAATAACCTTTCTAAGGTTATTAGTCCAAGAGTGAACGTAATCGCGAGACCAGAGTTCGAACTCGCTTACGACTACGCCGCAATCGAGCACTTTAGCTATTTCGTCACGGGGTCTCCCTCGCAGGTGAATTAAGTACTGAATAGGTTTCTGCAATAATTGCTTTTCATTTTCTGCTGCTGGAAAGGTGAGGTTCGTTACTTGCAATTTATCTAAAAGCAAAGAAAATTATAGCAGGTTTTTAGTTAATATATATATATATATATATATATATATATATATATATATATATACGCTCCCCCATGGGGGTTGAGCACTCTGGCGAAGGAATTGTCGGCCGCCCCTAGCGTAATGCAAAGCTCTTCGTAAGAATTGAGCACTCTGGTAGCCGATAAGGTATAAAAAATGTAAACAAAGGCTGCTGCTGCTGTTGCTAAATAAATACCTTAAAATTCTCTAAGCCAACGTAGTCCGCTTGGTTGGCCGACAGGTTTGAAGCTTAGTCTAACGTAAATTTGGACGGGTTTTGATCCCGGCTTCGAGCGTCCTGCGTGTCTAGCCACACTGAAGAGTTCTGATAGAACGAAACAGTCTGTCTGTGGATGACAATATATATATATATATATATATTATTATTATTATTAAAACATTGTTAATGATTTTACAATAGAAATTCATTGCAAGTAATTTTACAATAGAATATGTTTATATATTTCATGGGCGATTTATTTGTTAAACAACTGAATAGGTATCTATACTACTTACAATTCACTTTCTGTTGCCGGGAAGATGAGGTTCGTTGCTATTTATAAAAAAGATAAGAAAACTTTAAACATAGCACGGATAAAGAATGTACTTATGCTAAATATCAGCGGGATGTGATACAAGGTCAATTTGTAAGCGGAGTAAAGGGGCTTTGATTTCAGAGTTTTCCTTCTAAATTTGTGTCTTCATTATCATCAATATACGCTGCTATCACGGATTTCCCCGACTCTCTCTCTCTCTCACTCTCTCTCTCACCATCTGTCCCTATCATCCATTGCTCCCTGCAAGTTTTCCCATTCTGTGTTCGCATAGAGCTAATTTAAATAAGTTCTTGCTGGTTGTCCAACATTGACACATTCATGCGTAGGGTTCCATAGAAGAACGTCTCTTATAAGTTCGTCCTTGCTTCTCCAGGAGTGTACCACATATCTGGTTCGTCTTATTTAGATGGTTTTTGAGATGGGTGGTAAGTGTTGTTTCTTGGAGTGTGGCTTCTAGGATTTGTCCCATATAGCTTATAGCATTTTTGTGCAGTTCCCAGCTAGCTTTTTCTTCTATACGTTTTTTTTAATGGCATATCAACCTTTGTAGGTTATTTAATGCCAAAGCCATTCCCCTAGAAGAACAGTAGTGGTACTATTTAACCCATAGCTGGGAGGATAAGGGGGTTCATACCTTTCCCAAGGGTATTTGCCCGAAAGTGAACGTAATAGCGCGACTGGAGTACGAACTCGCTTACTACGATTCCGCAGCCCATCGCTTTAACCATTACACCACGAGGACACCCCCTGCTATGCGTTTTGTCAGCGTCCATGTGGTGCATCCATACAGTAGAACTGACTCAACTGCTGCTTGGAATAAATCCCGTTTTATTTTATTGGATAGATCATATTTTCATATGATCGATAGCCTATCCATGCTTTCGAGATTAACCTCAATTTCAGAGGATGAGATACTGCTACCGAGGAACGTGAACTTGTATACTAATACAAAAGACAGCCATTTAGAGGAGAGATGGTTCTTTCTCGTTTGTTTGCGTTCACGAGGAGGCCAATGCTTCCTGTTGCCTGCTCCACGCTATGCAGTAGGGACTCGGCTTGGATAGGTGTATTTGCAAGAATCGCTATATCATATGCATTGTCTGGATCCGTAATAGTTTCTGCGAGATATTGTTTGCTTCTTGCCTTTTTTTGTGTAATGCTATTTTTTTAAAAATTAGATCTATCAACATTTGAAGTACGTAGTCTAGGCAGATTATTAACAAATATGGTGCTAATGTATCTCTTTGCAGAATTCAAGCAACAATGTCGAAGAAGTCTGTGCCTCAATTTGGTGCGTGAACATTGACTTTCGTGTTTCTTTAGAGCATCATTATGGCTGTGACAGTTTATTTGGAGAGACCATCCATGTTCCCTCTGTGAACTCAGTCTGCTCAAGCTGGAGAGAGAACAAATAGATTGATGACTTTCGTAAGAACATTAGCGCGAAGTGAATCTCAGACAGCCTCGTCCGGGATTTGATGTCGAGTCACTGATTCCATTTCCTACGCACGATAACCGTTACCATAAGCACGCCTCCTTGTACGGATAAAATAATGGTTAGTAACTAAAAATCCCGCTCATATGATAGGTTTTCATCTATATATGAAAAAAACTTGTGTTGTAATGGTTATCGTCGTAAGAAATGGATACACCGACTTAAGTTCAAATCCTGGACGAGGCTGTTTACAATTCACATAATGCTAACTATTCTCCCTTCAACTATGGGTAAATAGAAGAGCAGAATGGCTTTTTAACCTTGGTATGGCAACCGGTCGAGGAGAAGGAAAACTCAGAATTCACGAAAACTATCAAAATTAGACGAACCAGACATGAGAGACACTGCTGGAGAAGTAGGGACGAACTCATAAGTGATGTACTCCTGTGGGCCTCTTCATATGGACGAGAAAAGGCAGGGCGTCCAGCTCGAACCTACCTACAGCAGCTCTGTGTTGATACGGGGTGTAGCTCTGAAGACCTGCTGGAAGCGATGAACGATAGGGAGGGGTGGCGAGAGAGGGTCACGGATATCCGTGCTGATAGCACAAGATGATGATGATGTTTCACATCCTGCGCGTGGCGGATGGATTGGTAAATGCATATATGTTAAAGCTGATAATTTTACTATAAAACCCAATATCAAGTAATTTTATTATAGAATTGTATTGTGAATAATTTTGATATAGAAATACATTGTAAATGAGAGAAAAGGGATTGCTGATATCCAGGATACTAATAATGCGTTCTTGACAGACAGAATAGGGCTATTATTAGTGCGACTTCTATAGCAAACACAACGATGGGAAATCAATTTTTTCTTTTCTCTCGCCCTAAAATGGTTCTGAAATCAAATTCCCAGCTAATGTAGGTGTTCCTTTTAAAGTTGCACTTAAGCAAATACTTTCACATAAAGTCTATGTAATTCACTTGAGTTCTCCATACACCAGAAACGTAAAAGCGACAATGCAACTATATGAACTCACAACAATGTTCCAAAGTTTAGGAGACAGATTCTTGTCCCCTCCCAGTAAACGTCATTGCTTCTATGTATCGCTAACAATGCAGGTAGGAGAGTATAAATTTCTAAAAGCTGTAACTGTAATTGAATCTTGCTAAACTTGTTTACTCTGTTCTTGCCATAAAAAATACTTTAAAACCTCTAATTTCTGCAATGAATTATTATCATTCACTGATGAACTCGGACTAGTATCATCATCTTGGTTGTTTTTATTGTCAAAACGTTTCAATTGGACTGGAAATTACTTTATTCTCTCAGAACATTTTCAGTGTATTGCTATAAGAGCCGATTTCATGAATTATGGTTACCTTCAAACATATTTAGAATGTAAGCAATAATAATATACATAGATGCTGCAAAAGAATAAAAGCAAAACAAAAAGCTGTGCTGCAAACAAATACTTTGTTAAATGATGATTCTGTGGTCAGACTTGTTTTCGGGACTTAATAATTATTACCACAAACCAAGGGTACCCCAGCACTATCTTACGATATATATATATATATTTATATATTGTCATCCACAGACTATTTCATTGTATCACAACTCTTCAGTGTGGATAGACACGCAGGACGCTTCAAACTAAGATCGAAAGCCGCCCAAATTCCTTATCTTACCGCTCAGCCATCAAGCGAACCTGCGTCAGCTCGGGAATTATAACGCCTTATGTATTGGCTTTCGTTTGTTCACATTTTTTGCGTTACCGGATACTCAAGTGCTCAACGACACTTGCCTGCTAATCAAAAGCCTGTAAAAAAGAAAATTGTGAGTTTGGTAATGTTGACGTTTTTGATATTGTACTATTGACTCTAAAATAAGTTTTGTATTGAGAGTTGTTTCATTTGCGACAATTAGCCGTGCTGTTTTTTTTTTTTAACTGGTTGTAATATTACTTATTTTAAAGTAATATATATATATATATATATATATATATATATATATATATATATATATATATAATCATGTAGCGCTGCTCGCAAGGATTTCTCTGACTCTCTCTCTCGCCACTCACCTCTATCATCCATCGCTTCCGGTAGGTCTTCTAGCCTACACTCTGTGTCGATACAGAACAGCTGTTGATAAGTTCTTGTTGGTCAGCCAACACTTGCATGTCTCTTTGAAGGGGTCCATTGGAGAACGCCACTTAAAAGTTCGTCCTTACTTCTCTAGCAGTATCCCGCATGTCTTGTCAGTATTATTTGGATGGTTTTAGAGATGGGAAGCAGGTGGCTGTATGGCTGCTATTTTATGGGATGTTGCTTCCATGATTTTTTTCAATATAGCTCGTAGCATTCTTATGCCGTTCCTATCTAGCTTTTTCTTTATACGCTTAGTCAGCGTCCATGTGGAGCATCCATATAGTAGAATTGACACAATCGCTGTTTAGGAGAAATTGCGTTTTATTTTATCAGATAAGACTGACTTTCATCTAAACACTTACCTATTGATTGCTATCCATGCTTTCGCTAGTCGTATATTTTCAGTAGATGAGATGCTGCTTCCGTGGTAGGAAAACTTATCCACTAATTTCAGAGAGCCACAATTTGGTGTGGAGCTGTCTTCTGTTTTATTAAAACACATCTTCTCCGTTTTAGTTGCATTGACACAGAGGTCAATGCTATCTGCTGTCTGTTCCAGACTATGCAGCAGGGATTCGGCTTGGGTGGAAGGATTTACCGGAAGCACTATGTCATCTGCGTTGTTTGGGTTCGTAGTAGTTTCTGCCGTGTATCGTTTACTTCTTGCCTTTTTTTAGTGAAAAGCCATTTTCTTTCATTAGATCTATCGATGTTCAAAGCACGTAGTCTGAGCAGACTATGAACAGATATGGGTCTAATGTATCCCCTTGCAGAATACCAGCAACAATGTCAAAGAATCTGTTTCTATTCGGTGAACGAACTTATACTTTCATGTTTTTATTGAGCATCATTATGATTGTGACAGTTTCTTTTGGGTAACCAAAAGCTAGAAATATTTGGTCCATCTTTCCTCTGTGTATGGAGTCAAATGTCTCTGAGAAATCTACAAATAAGAGTGTCGCCGCGAGGTTTTTTGCACAAATTCCTTCTAAGATTCGACGGATTGTCAGAATCTGTAATGTTGAGGATCAGTTTCTCCGAAAACCATTTTGATCCTTTCTAAGAATTTTCTCAATGTCTGGTTCGATGCGGTTCATATATATATATATATATATATATAACATTGGAAAATAAAAGGAACAACATACTGTTGTCAGTTTACATTTTCTGTAACAGTGCTCAAAATTCAAAATATTCGTAAATCAAAATATTAGCGTGCTAGTCGGAACTGTCAGTTTCATGTTTTCATGATCATCAGGCGATAAAGAACGTTTTTCTATTTCGAAGTCGTTGTATCTTCAGAAATAAAGTATCTTGAGGGTAACAGATAAAATAAGCTCAAAGTAGAAAAAAAAACTTACCATATCGCCTGATAATCGTGAAAACGTAATACTGACAGTCGCAATTACCATATATATATATATATATATAGAGAGAGAGAGAGAGAGAGAGAGAGGAGGGGATAAAAAAGATTTAGTGAAAGACTTGGTGCAAGAAGATTGATGTCAAAATTTAAGCTTTCTCAGGAATGTCTATAATTGTTCGTTTTTTCTTTTATGTTGGCTGTTTTAAGTCATTATTGGATTAGAACTAATTAGATATAAAAAGCTGTGTTCGTAAAAGCATCATCTGAGCGAGGCTATCGTTTACCAGGTCCTAGTGCTAATTAGAGTAACTGGCTCAAAATAAACCTCTAGGGCTAGCCATTTGTTAAAAAAAAATACAAACAATAATCGTATCCGATTAATCAATACATAACTTTGATTATTAAAGACTAAAATCAGTATATTAGTAAGGCCAATGAATCAATATAAATTGTTTTATATGAGTTAAAATTTATCCTATTTCACCATCCATTTAGAATTTCTTTTTAACCACAATCCGCTGCCGAGCTCTGACCAGGTTCAATCCCTCCGCAGACATCAAACTCCTTCTTGTCGGCGAACATAGAACCCCCTCCAGAACGGCAGAGCTCGACCCTCCACAAAAAGGTCGTCATGGGTGCGATTCTAAACTTTATCTGATAGTGAGACCCCAGTTTTGGAAATCTGGGGTATCTTTTCATTGCCATTACTCCAAGGCCCACACTGACCCTTAGTGGTAGCACCTGTTAGGGTCCCATCTATAGATCAAATAGATTTGTTTAAATATTATTCTTATTCAATAGGACCATGTGCAAATCAAAATCTATTAAGAAACAACTATACACAACTGTAAATATAGATGTACAATAAACGCAATTTTTGAATTTCTAGGCATGAAATAATTCATGACCGTTTGATATACCGTTAAAATCAATCAACCGTGATACAGAAATACAACAGAGAGACAGACAGAAATTAAAATATTATTGAATACCAAATTAACAAAAGAAAAAAACTGCGTGAAACTTATATGATTATGTCAGAATTCGAGTAAACTTGTTGCTGTGCAATGTCTGGTTATTTTATTTAACGGAATTTTAACCCTTTTCGGATCATTTAATGTCAAACCAAATCATTTAGATAAAACTTTGTTTTATTTTGGTTTTATGGCATATCATCAAATGTAGTTTATTTAATGCCAAATCCATTTTTATACATATAAACAGTTCTATTTCAAACAATTCAGTTTAGCATAAGTACACAGTTTAAATGTCAAAACAGTTCTATTTTAAACAATTCAGTTTAGCATAAGCACACAGTCTAGTTCTATTAGACCCATAGGACCCTATCAGGTGCTACCACTCCGGGCCAGAGCAGACCTGGGAGTGATGGCAATAAAGTGGTACTCCGCATTCCCCAAAGCTCCAGCCTTATTGGAGCCTCAACGTCGGATTGTTTTGTGTGATATCAGGACATTTGTTGAGGGAGTCTTACTCCTCTACAGAAATGCAGTCAGTGTATTCTATAGCCCCAGCCGGCTGGCCAATTGTGCAATAGTTAGCAAGATAGCCTTGCAGAAGAATTATTACTGAGCAGGTAGTTCAATCCTCACCTATATTCGCGGCCTTGTATCAAACCTAATTTGCACTTAGTTTTTAAGGACACTTTCTCTTGGCTTGATGTTTGATTTTACGGAATGTTAGGTCATTTAATGCTGAAGTCAATCTTTTTTGCAAACAAGTCTATGGTTTCAAGAAATTTACGATTTGACTCATTTGTAAACAATTATAGCTTTATGTAATTATTCCAAATACGAATAATTTATACACAATTCTATGGTTTCAATAAACTTACAATTTGATCCATTTGTAAACAATTGTAGTTTCATGTAATTATTTCAAATACGAATAATTTATACACAATTCTATGGTTTCAATAAACTTACAATTTAATCCATTTGTAAACGATTGTAGTTTTATGTAATTATTCCTAATACGAATAATTTATACAAAATTCTATGGTTTCAAATAATCAATGATAATAATCATTTGTAAACCATTATTTTTCAAACAACGATCATATTTATTAATAATTTATGCACAATTATGTGACTTCAAGTAACTATTTCTCTATAATAAAGATCATTTGGTTGCACACAGTTATCAAGTTTGTATCCAGTATTCCTAATACTAATAATCTATATATAATTATGTAATTTCAGGTTGGGTGAGTCTTAGGATGTGCAGGGTCCATTTGGGGACATATATATATCAGTGTTGCTGTGAGTTCCTGACGAGCCGAGTGTGGATTACATTCTACCATGCGGCCCCTTTTAGATACATGTCCCAATTAGGAGCAATTGATCCAATTGCTTTAAGGCTGGCCCTTTCTTCAATCAACACTGAGGGTGGGCTGAAAAGTTCATAGGCCGATGTCATATCTGCTGTTGATGATTTTTTTTAACAACGGGATCCAAGCACTGCAATTCAGATAGGATGAATGTGTGGATCGCAAGGGAGACTATGTTGAAAAATAAACTTCATTTAGTCACATTCCATGAGATTATCTTAGTCAGCCAATGAACTTTTCAGCCGACTCCTGCTTAATGATAATAATTTTATTTGTACACAGCAATTTGGTTTCACGTGTTCCTATCCATTACAAATAATTTTCAAACTGATTTACTTGAACCGTACATGGCACCCTTACAGGTTAGTGGAACTTGGAGTAATAGCAACAATGTATTGAACACTCAGTAAGAATCTATGTTACTACAGAAATAACTATTTAAACCTAGGTATCTAAGCATTGCCTCACAGTAAAACGCTTTATTTACTAAGCTTAATATAAGGACGGTTCAGGGCTTTTAGGTTTGGGCACTCAATGAGGATCTGTCTCACTACAGTACTAAGTGTATTTAAACCCAGGTAACTAACCATTGCCCCCCAACATAACGTCTTATTTACTATACCTAATATAGGTACGAAATAAAGCTTTCAGGTTGGGCACTCAGTGAGGATCTGTCTCACTACAGTACAAAGTGTATTTAAACCTAGGTAACTAACCATTGCCCCTCAATATAACGTCTTATTTACTATACCTAATATAGGTACGATATAAAGCTTTCAGAGTTGGGCACTCAGTGAAGATCTAACTCACTTCAACTGTAATTGGATTTGAGACAAGCTTGCTAACTGTTGTTCTACCGAG
Source organism: Sepioteuthis lessoniana (assembly GCA_963585895.1). Taxonomy (NCBI): domain Eukaryota; kingdom Metazoa; phylum Mollusca; class Cephalopoda; order Myopsida; family Loliginidae; genus Sepioteuthis; species Sepioteuthis lessoniana. Next base: position 47,852,834 of record OY757938.1, read on the forward strand.
AGCACCTCCTGCTTGTGCCTATTCAGGGCTTCTGGCAGAAAAATAATTGAATATGTTAATGTTGTCCTCTCCTATCTTCTTTAAATGATGGCGATGATCGCCTCGACTTCTACGTTGTGTTCTTTCGATTGCCCATCTCTGTTCTTTCGTTACGGGCTCCACGCTGTTTCGTTGTGAGGAATAAATACGGATACATCTTTTGTTTGGGAAGAATACACACCAAGACTCTTTTGTGTGCACACGTCTTTTATTACTTCTTAGCTACAATGTTTTTTCTTTACATATAACCTGACTACAGTCGAGGACTTTGCTTTTCGGTACATGGATTTTGCACCAATTTCAACTTCTCAAATTGATCACGTGGTCATCACCTGGCATTCAAATTCAGTGCAATTTTTGGTTATTTTGTAACCTGTTATTTAACTATCTTATTGATTGTTAAATGAACAGTTTATAATATTTTATGAGCAAGAGCGATGTAGAAAGAGGGATACCAAAGACGGAATTCAGGTCACCTGGGTATATGCATGTATTTATCCAACACCTCCGTTAAAGGCAGAATGTAACACAAGGTCAATTTTAAAGCGGGGTGAAGCTGGTTTGAAGTGAGTTTTCCTCTTCCTTAACTGGTTGCCTAACGAAGGCCCCCCCTCCAATCTGCCCTACTATTTGCCCAGAACTGGAGGAGAATAGATGGCTTCATGCCTTTCCCAAGGGAATTACCGCGAAGAGAAATTCAAACAGACTCGTCCAGAATTTGAACTCGAGTAAACGGCTCCATTTCCGACGACTTTGACCGTTACGTTAAGCGCGCCTCTTCGAGTTTATGTACTTCTTGGTAGGGACCCAAAAACCGGTCGCTCAGATTTCAGAGGCCGATGCACTCAAACAATCAGGAATAACATTAAGTGTTTCGTCGAAACAAAAAGGACAAAATGACAAATTGTAGGTGGATAACAGTCTTCAAAATAGAAACTTTGATTTTGAGGCCGAAACCCGTTCAGTTGAAAATTGTTGGTCATACAAAGAAAGTGAGTTCAAAACTGCTTTTAGAGCAGGTGTCTTTTTCCCGTTCTAATTCTCCGAGGAGTCAAGGGCCTTTTACCAATTTTCTTTCCATGTATTTTGACTGATGCCTTGCGAAAATATCTAGGCAGCTGCGTTCGATACATTGGAAACTGAGTGATTTAGACTGGTTGTATCGCCCTCTGGCATCAAACATTAACAAAAGGTAGATAATCGAATATTTTCAACGCAACATTGTAAATGCTTCATTTAAGAAATTCGAACAATGTAACCATTTTTTGTTGTTTTCTACTACTACTACAACTACTACTACTACTACTACTACTAGCGATTTTTTCGCATCAGTTTTAACTGGTTGATTTTCATTGTTGTCCGAATGACAGTAAGTCTCCTTAGATTAGAGGGTCCATTTTGATGCACTTAATTTTTCTTCTTCTTCTTCTTCTTCTTCTTCTTCTTCTTCTTCTTTCATGGAGGTCCTTGTGGCATGTGAGAGTCATCGTTTCAAAGCAAATAACCTAAACGCGCCAAGTTCAAATTCTAGATGAAACTCCAGTAGTTTCATTTTATGCTAATGAACTTAGGAAAGGTATCTACTTCTCCCTCCACCCCACTGCAGCTGTGGATAAAATACTTGGATAAACTTGGTTGTCTAGCTTTGTTAACGTAACCAGTCGAAAAGAAAAACTCACAATTCCAAAGCTGAGGGATATTGTCCGGGGAATTGTGGGGATAGTTTTGCACCATTCTTCTGTTATCAGCTCATCCCAAATGTGTAGTTGGTCCTCCACAAGCTTCACCACAATAAAAAAAATCACCTATGCAATGCAGTTGATAAGATTCGACTTAGTCAATGACTGTCTTCGAATCGTGTGACGAACATTATCTATTTTATGCATATATCTAAACATAAAACAAATGTAGTGATATTGTACAGTGATTGTGAGTAATTTGCTTATGAAGGAATCGGGTAAACACATAAGCATGTAACATCTTAACACAAAAAAACAGTTCATCTTAGCGAGATCTTTATTAGTGCAAATATACCTAAGAAATGTACCGTACGATTTTCTGTTGATGGATGATTTTGTGAGGTTTTCACTTGTGAATCATTCAAATTTTCATGTTATACGTTAGATTAAATTCTCTATTGTTTATCCCCGCTTGCGGCCCCTGGCATTTCAGGGTCCAGTCTTGGACTCGTCTCCGAGATATAACTTTTGATTTTGTTCCCTTATGAAGTAAAAGGACCTAGAATTTCGCAGGATGTAGCCACCATGGTAATCTTTTCTGATAAGTCCGATATTTCGAGCATTGTCAGTCAAAAATATTGTCTTTCTCCTATTGAAGTACAGTTTCGGTTTCTTTAATTAATGGCATATCAACTTTTGTAGGTTATTTAATGGCAAAGCCATTCTTCTAGAAGAACAGTAGTGGTACTATTGTTGTATATTGACCTACAACCCGGCCGGGCTGTCAAAATAGGAAATGCACCTTTGTAAATAACAGGTGCCATTGGTCGATCAGGATATTATAACCTTGACCGTGGATAGGTTGAATGAGTGCAATTTGTGACGCCCACAAGAAAGTGAGCGTTGAACTATTATATAGCTCAGTGCAGTTTGGAGACCAGACCAGTTGGAGATAAGATGCGGTAGAGAAAGCCAGCACCCAGGGAGGCTGGGCCCCAGGTCCCCGGTTGAGCAGCCCAGGAGAACGGGAAAGAAACGCTGATGGCCATAAGAGTGGGGGTCAATATGTTGCAGTTCTGTTCGGTCTCCAACTCCCTCTCACACACAACCCTTTCAAATAAAGAGAGAGGTATATTTTTCTAAAAGACTGTGTCGCTCGTCTTTATTGTGTCGTTTGCATGCATCTGCATATGAGTAAACAACACTATTTAACCCATAGCTGGGAGGATAAGGGGGTTCATACCTTTCCAAAGGGTATTTGTCCGAAAGTGAACGAAATAGCGCGACTGGAGTACGAACTCACTCACTACGATTCCGCAGTCCATCGGCTTTAACCATTACTCCACGAGGACACCTCCTCTTGAAGTACAGAACTACTGTAATTATTTGACATTTTCTGGTATTTCTTTTTAGAGTTCTTTGTTTACTAGTATCCCTTTTTGGCATGTGTTAGTCTTAATTTCACTTCTTGAATGTAATTTATATTCTTTACTTCCTAACGTCGTTTTTACTTTTAACTCCACCCCTTTATCGAAGAACTGTCAATCACTCTGTTTATTTTGCCCAGCGCTCCTCAAATTATATTAGGCTTCCAGTCCCTGCCAACGCTTCTGCACATTGATCCATACACGTGTTTGTCAAACTATATTTTATTCCTTTTCAGTTCTACTCTTTCCAGGCAATTAACTAACCTGTTGACAAACTAACTTTAGTTCAGAGTCTTAATTGCGGAAATACGTTTAGCTCACTGTCAGAGACAATGCGTGCGTTTCCATGTAACGGACACACCTCACCGAATAAGGTACACAAATTCTCGATATAACAAAGATAACAGAGAAATGCTAATTAGAACTTTTCACGGCTTACTAAATAGAAGCATCAATACAATTACGGACACCCGTTACAACAGGAACCAATCGATTTTTAATATAATCATTAAACCCTGGAGGTTTTCGTCTTATCCAGAATTGCATTTGAAAGACATATTTCAGCTTGCTGATGAAAAATTCAGCTTTTTTTTATCATTTTTATTATCAATGATTGAAGCTTGTCGACTAATGTTTAGAAATCTTTCAGGGCTATTTTATATATATATATATATAGTAGGAATACTTCACCGGATATATAAGGTGGGCTATCTCCCTTGAGTGAACTGATTTCTAATTGATTGGACATAAGATAATGTCGCCATTGTTCCTTTTGAACTTAAGCCAAGTCGAGAAGAACATTTACGCTGGTGAGTGCTAAGGCTGTGTCAAATTAGCATCAACTATCAGCCAATCAGCGTGGACCATTTTGAGTAGCCCGTTCCGATAAATAAGGAAAATAGACGCCATATTGAATACGAAGAAATCAACTATGGAACACGACCAACTGAATACAAAAGCTGTTTGAAAAATGAATAACGCCGAGAAGAGAGAAATCTTTTTAGTAAAAAAAACAAAAAAAAGTTTTTTGTTAGATAAATTTAAAGAATATCCTCGGTCGGTAATGAGACCCATTGTGAAAAAAATTCTATTATTATCTTAGTTACAGATTATCTTTATCTCCTTCAAAATAGTTACCGGGAAGAGCTACACACCGACAGAAACATAGATGAAAGTACTGTAAGATGAGTGTTCATACCTTTTAATATACAAGATCAGGCTATTAAAAAAAGATCCTATAATCAATTTAATTGCAAATCAACTTTATCTCCTTAAATATAGCTTCCAGAAAGATATACACACTGACAATGACTTGGGTAGAAGTCCTGGGTAAGTGTCTCTTGTTCGTACCTCATATTACACAGGTTTAGTCTAAGTTGGGAGATTGATTATGAATGCAATGTTTTTACTTACTTATTTTTGATGAACTTTTTTATTTACTTTGTTTACAAAATTAATTACATTTTTTAATAATCATTTAATCCTAAATCAACTTTTATATTCTTTAACGCACTTCCTTGGGAAACCATACACTGAGGAAAACGTTCCAACTCTCGGAAATAATATTGGAAATTTTCGAATATCACTGTTTCCAGTTGGTTGGTCACAACTATTGCATTTTCTCAAGTTTCCAAATGATGCCCACGGAACTTAATTTTAATTTGGAGGATGGATTCACAAGGACATAAATTGGGGAGGAAAGGGGTTTATGGCAATATAGGAATATTTCTTTGAGGGTCAAAAACTCTTTTACAGGTAATATGTCTAGAAAGTAATGGGGCTCATTTTTTTGTATTTAGAAAGAGAATGATTTTTTGCCCCTCTCCACCAAATCATTCCTTCACTCCCAAAATCATTTGAAATCAGATTAAAGTTTTCAAAAAATCCTAACTGAAAATCAGCCAATCAATAATATTTCTTTTCAATTCAAAACCAAAAGGTGTGCAACAAGTACGAATTTCACTTTTCTATCATCTGCGTTGTTTGGTGACCGAGTATATTAGGTTGGTTTGGACGCTTCAGGTGGTGTAATGGTTAGCCAGCGAGACTAAAAAAACTTCACTAACGAGTTCGAGTTTCATTGGGTGCCCCATTCATTCGGCCTTGTGCCACATCTAAGTAAAAACGCCTAGTAAATTACTATATTAGATTGGTTGGTTGGTTTTACGCCGTATCAGCTCTTGTTAGGTTATTTTATGCCGAAATTAGTGAAATGATTATCTTTTCAAATTATATACGGCACAAAAATTATATCATCCCGATCATTTTAATAATTTTAAAACCTTTAAAACATTAGTCATGAGTAATTTGCATACGAAGGAAGGACATAGATATATAACTATGCTACCAGGAGAAACAAGGATGTGCAAAAAGACGATATGATGTAATGAAGAATAAACTAGTCTAGCTGGTTTGTTGCCTCTGAAGAGTGAGTTCGATTCTCACTGGATGTTCCAAACTTTGTGCCAAATCTAAATTATGCTTAGTTTTTGTGTGTGTGTGAGTGTGTGTGTATGAGGAGGGGAGATGAGATTACATCATGTGGGATGATGGTTTGAAAGCTAGATTAGCAGGTCATTGTGAGTTCGATTCTCACTGAGTGCCCCATACTTCTGAACTTGTACTTACTGAGCTTGATGAAAAAAGAAAAAGAAAAGAAGCCACCTTTGAACTACAGACTTAAAAGAGAATAACTTAGTAACATTATAACACCTTTCATAATCTAAAACAAGTTTATTTGACCCATGTATGCTACCTTAACTGGCCCATTGCTATGATATTTAGAATGTTTGCGAATTAACCGGGAAACTGGGGTTATACCAAGAACTCAAAAAAATGGTACCTGATCACTCCTTCCTTAATACTCAGCATTATAAGGTACGGGTAAGTGGAGTAATCCAGGTAAAAGAGAAGCACCATTCGCTACAACCCATTATAGTAGCTATAGAAAAGGGAGCCTTTAGGTTGCTCTCGTCCAAAATCGGCCAACTTAACAACTTATTCTACCTGAACAGATATGACCACTCCTGATCAGAGTAAACCTAGGAGAAATGGTCAGGAAGTGCTGATTCTAAACTCCCCAAAGTTCCAAAACTGAAGCCTCACCAAATATTGTCTAGTATCAAACTTAGAAAGCCATGAAAGGAGCGCTTTGTGGAATGGCTATCGTCATGAGGAATGGAATGGGCGACCCGTGTTCAAATCCTGGATGAGACCTTTTACATTTCATTCCGCGCTTATACACTTAGGAAAGGTATGGATTCACCTGTTCTCTCCTCAGTTACGTGTTAATAGTAGGACAGACTGTGTTCTTTAGCCTTGGTTTGGCAACCAGTCTAGGAAAAGGAAAGCTTTGAATTCAAGCTAGCTTTACTCCGCTTAAAAATTGACGTTGTGTCACATTCTACCCATAGCGGAAGGTGTTGAATAAAAACATACTCAGGGAATCCATTTTAGGGTGGAAGTTTTACCTCACTTAAAAATAGAGGATGCTGTCAGCGTCTTCTTTGTCCCACCAACGAAACACGTGTAGGGTGGTGTGTTCAAGTGGGACTGGGCGACAACATTAAGAGGTTAAGTACCACATGTCAAAGACTGATGTAGTTTTTCTTCAGTTCAATACTTTCATCAGACAATAAAAAAAAACAGCCTCTTTAAAAATCAGTGTTTGGTTAAATATACGGATTACCAAAAATATCTTTGATACTATACAACCAAGTGTTATAGGCATCAAGTTCTAAGGATAATCGAAATCTTAGCTTCGTTGTTGTTGCTCTAAACTCAATCCAGACACACTTACAACGAAATGTTAAGTTGATAAACCAACATTTTCTTTAATTCTACGAGACTAGCTTCAAAACAAAATACATGCTTGTAGGATATTCGCTCTCAATCAAAGAGAAACGGTATCGATGTATTTAAAACCCGTTGTGCAGTTTATAGGGGAAACTCTCTTAAGGTTATGTAGAGTTAAAGTTAATTGAAACAATTAAAGCCTTTTCATTTATCGTCAGCCGTTTTCTTGAGTGATTTTTTTTTCTTACAATAAATTCTATTTATATACATATATTTAAAATTGCAATTAAAAGTAAAATTCACCGTTATATAAATACAAAACCACAGTACAATCCGAGTGTGACATTGCTCAAAATATCAAAGTTGTAAAATAAACGAAATTGTTGAGCAAATATTGCAATGCTGTAAGAGGACTTAATCTCCACTGGGAATATAAGTATAATTTATCTCCCCTTAATGAATCGATAGGGCAGAAGGTAATCCCATGGCTGTTCTTTAGAAACTTAGCCAAGTCCAGAAGGCTATTTATGTTGATCACTGAGGTGAGAGATCTTTCAATGTATGACGAGTGGTCAAAAAGTATTGGAACGGAATTTCAATTGTTAGCCCTAAAATTCAAACCAAGATATGAGCACAGCTGAGCAAGTTCAGTAACCAAATGTCCAAACGTCTTCGTTAAGACAAGCAGGTGATAATTCGCGATACATTTTAGTACACTCCCCTATGTATGAGTGTCTGTACACACACACACACACACACACGACACACACACACACACACACACACATATATATATATATATATACATACATACATATATATATATATATATGCAAATATATTTATATCTGTATTTGCGTATATATATACATGCATACATACATACATACATATATATATATATATATATATGCAAATATATTTATATCTGTTTGTATTTGCGTATATATATACATGCATACATACATACATACATACATATATAT
>OY757938.1:47860959-47928459 GCA_963585895.1 Sepioteuthis lessoniana
CAATGCTGAAATTGAGTAAAAATAAAGGCAATTCACGACTCAGGGTTGCACATTTTCACATACACATGTGTGGTTACTTGGTGTTTGTGGCATGTCAATTCTTGGTGGTTATTTAACGCCAAATCCTGTTTATATATATATATATATATATATATATATATGTGTGTGTGTGTGTGTGTGTGTGTGTGTGTGTGTGTGTGATTTTTATGCGAATAGTTTTGAGTCAACTTTATTTTAAAAAGTTGTTAGAGCTCATTTGTTTGCACTCAGCTACATTGTTTCAAGTATTGCTATCTAACAATAATAATTTTATTTAATATCAATCATTTGTTTGCACACAGTTGAATGGTTACGAGTATTCTTCGTAAACATTAGTAATTCTGTGTATCAAGTATTCTTATCTAATAAAAATGATTCGGGCACATCTGTATAGTTTCAAATAACCAATAATAATAATCTTTAGTAAATGATAGAACAATCTTATTTGACCATTAGATAGGGCCCTAACAGGTACTACCACTCCGGGTCAAAGTGAACCTGGGAGTAATGTCAATGAAGAGGTACACCATATTCCCCAAAACTCTAGAACTAGAGCTTCACTATCAAATGCAGTTTAGTTTCATATCAAGGACACTCGATGGGGGGGAGTCTTACCCTTCTGCACTGGTTCAGTCAGCGTCTTCAATAGCCTCGTCAGAGAGAGTGGTATGTATGTCTGTATGTGTATACATAAATATATATATATATGTATGTGTGTATGTGTGTGTGTGTGTATATGTATATATATATATATGCGTGTGTATATATATATATATATATATATATATATATATATATGTGTGTGTGTGTGTGTTTGTATATATATGCATACATGAGTGGATATATACACAGTGCGATGGGGCAATCGTCGTCTAAATTACGCAAAAATAAAATAAACCTGAAATCTCACTTTATCAATTATATGTACCAAAATTACATGAAAATATCTTGAAATACTATAGAATCATTTTTTGTTTGTCAGTTGGTTTCTTTGTTTAATGGCATATCAACCTTCGTTGCTTATTTCATGCCAAAGCTATCTTTGTAGAAGAATAGCAGTGATATTATTTAACACATAGCTGTTGGAGATAAGAGGGTTTATACCTTTCTAAAGGGCATTAGTCCAAAAGTGAACCTAACAGCGTAACTGGAGCTCGAACTCGCTTACTTCGAGTCCAGCACTTTAGCCATTACACAGGTCTACCTGGAGAGAAGGCATGAAACAAAAGTGAATTTCAGAGGGGAGGCATTGTGAGTTTTATATTGGTTAGTTTTACTGCATGTCAACCTTGTTGGGTTATTTTATGCCATAGTTTAACTATTATTGTCTCCAATTTTTATATAGTACAGAAATGTTTCTTCCCAATAACTTTAAACTGGTAAAGACTTTATCTCAAAAATATTCTATTCTTCAGTGTTACCCTAACAGGTAAAACCATTCCGAGTCAGAGTGGATCTAGGAGTAACGCTAACACAGGGGTGATTCCCTGTATCCGAGAGTTACGGAACTTGGGCCAGATCAGTAGATGCAGTTTCGTGCCATACTCGGAACACGCTGTTTACTAACTGTACTGAGATGTGGTCATGATAAATAAAAATGAATCAAATTCCGGGACTAGATAACCCATGAGAATTTGACAAGCCGTTAAACAAACCTAACCAAATCATGAATGCGGATGCTTGTTTTTCTAATCTGTAAATATTTATTCTACGGGGCACGCTCCTGTTAAATTCGTTTGAAAAGACAATGGATACTTGGAGCACCGTAACACCGCTAGATAGAGCAAGTTTTCGACTCACCACTATTTGAAATGCCTTTATGCCCTACAATGAACAGGAAACTGCATATCCCGTTCGAGAGAGCGTCGCCCCGAAAGTAAAACCTTCTATTCTATTCAATTTTTCCACAACGTTAGATGCGTATGTTGATAGTAGAGGTTAAACCTTTCCGCAAATAACAACCCAGTCATCAGGAGCATAAAATATACCGACTGCATCTCTGCAGAGGGGTAAAACCACTCAATAAGTGTCCTGGAGCTCTAGGGAATGTACAGTACCCTTTCATTGGTCTCATCCAGGTTGGTTGTACCTGATCGGGCGCCATGTATGGGTCAAATAGAACTAGTGTCCTAGGTATCAAAAACCATTTGATGACCAAGCTCCAGTCCTGAATTTTTGGAAAATGGGGAATAACCTTCTCATTCCGATTACTCCAAGGTCCACTCTGATCTGGAGTGGTAGTACTCGATAGGATCCCATCTATGGGTAAAATAGAACTGTTTGACAATCTAACTATGTGCAAGCAAATGTTTAATTGAATTGTTAATATTAAATAGTAATATTTGGAACCATTTAACTGTATGCAAAATAAATGAGCTCTGTCTAGTTTTAAAATGTTATCTACAAACTATGCGTTTACAAATGATATATATTTAATATATGTAGAAATAGGATTCGGCGTTAAACAACCAACAAGGGTTGATATGTCATTAAAACTCAACCAACCAACCTTTCCGCAAATAAATTCGGTTTATTTGTTTTATTTTTTTGTGAAGAGGGGTTGTTTATCAAAAGGGATGTCTGTGAGTTTGAATTCTGGGTGAAGTGGGTAAGGAATGGGTTAATGCCACTCCTAAAGGCATTAGTGCGAAGCGAAACAAAAACAGTTACATACAGCCTATGAACAAGAGTCGCAGATTCCATTTTCTACGACGATAACCGTTTCGCTAAGTACGCCTCTTTTCCGAAAGTTTTACATCGAGAGCGAAACGTGGTGTCAGAGACAGAAAACAAGTTTTGCTTTGGGAGTGATATTTACACATAGCTGGAGGGAGAATAGTCGGATTCATGCCTTTCCCGAGGGTATTAACGCTAAGTGAAATGCAAACAGATTTGTTCAGGATTTGAACTCGAGTCACCGCATCCACTTCCTATGATGAAATCCATTACGCTACGACAGCCACCTCCTTCTGTTGTTACCTTTGATAATAAAAGGGAGGCATTAGTTTTAGAGCATGCCTTGTATATTTTATGTATGGCAGTTGTTTTAAACTGGAATGAAAAGCTTTGGCCTTTGACTTTATGGATGTTAAATGACGGACAAGGCAAAAATGCATTTCGGACTTTAATAAAAACCACAATTCTCTGACAGCAAACTTGGCTAGGCTATATGAGCAAGTTGTTAGTGAGCAAAGCACAAAGTAATTATTGATTTGGAGAAAGTGAAACTGAAACGAAGGCTCTCAAGCAGAAACCATTCACTTGCGTTTTGAGTCACAAGCAACATTGGTGTTTGAACCTTGTCGAGGTTGACCTGGCTGTCCAACTTCCGGAAATCCGCATTCTTAGTTTACTGGAGTGTTAGAATGCGGGACTGTAGGCTTGAAGGACGGTATCTGTATCTAAACAACTCTACAATTACTCACTGGTAATTGATTGACTGATTTTAAAGGCATTACAACCTGTCTCTGGTTGTTTTATGCCCAGAGCTTAGAGAATTGTATCCTTTGAATGTCCATATTTACATTTTTGTGTATTTTCTTAAGAGTTGTTTTTTTTTACGTTTATGATATTTGTTTCTAAAATAAATACAAACAGATCTATTTGATCTATAGATGGAAATCAAACAGACTTCACTAAATTTCGTTGTTATTCTATCAAACATAGCCCAGTCAGCTGAGGCTGCAGAATACACCGACTGCATCTCTGCAGAAGGGTAAGACCACCCCAAAGAGTGTCCTGGATATGACACTAAACCATTTGATGGCGAAGCTCCAGTTTTGGAAATTTGAGGAATGTTGAGTACCTCTTCATTGCCATTACTCAATGGTCCACTTTGTCCCAGAGTGGTAGCTACTGATAGGGTTCTTTCTATGGGTCAAATAGTACAAACTACGTGTGTAAACAAATGACTGATGTTAAATTGTGATTCTTATGTAGCAATACTTGAAACCATTTTACTGTGTGCAAAAAAGAGCTAAGGCACGTTTAAGAAAGTTATTGACAAAATGTGTTTACAAATCATATATATATTTAATATATACGTATAAACAGAATTTTGCATTAAATAACCAACAATGGTTGATATGCCATCAAACCAAACCAATCCATCAAAACCAAACCAATCCATTAAACATAGTTTTGGTTTGGTTTGGTTTGCCTAATCCTGTTTGGCACAACGTAGAAAATATGAAGACTTTGTGCGGATCAAACTCACGATTCTGTTGTAACTGACCAGCGAACTAACTTGCTAACCATTATGCCGCGACAATGTGCCTAAAACGTTCTTGTAGGTAGATGGAAAATTATTACAGATCCGACTACATTTTCATTTTTAACATTCAAATATTATTTACTCATAAGAATGCTTTTCGGAGTTTATTTCTTCATTTATGCATTAAATTGTCCATTCTTTGTTGTTTTCATTGTTTGCAGACATAATATTTCCAACAAAGCTAACTATCCGTTTTTCTATGTTAGTTATGAATTTACTTAAAACCTGATTTCGGTGGCCATTAAGCTCGGTTTAAAATTTATGTTATAATTAATCTAAAATAAATCAATAGATAAAGGGAAGTAATCTATAATTAGCATTTAACAACTATTTTCCTTGATAAATTATAATGAGTTGTATAAGCGTGACGTAGATCACATGCCACTATTATCAAGTTGCAAATTGGACAGGAAACTATTTTATTACTTAGAACTGTTCAACGCTATTTCACTGTAAAAAATCTCTCTATAATGTGCCGTTTTTTGCTATGTTAAATCCATATACAATATCATACATATCGTTATATATCATATACAAATATGTTTTTCGGAATTACTTTTATCCTTTTTAGTCTATTATTGTATGATGATAGAATTATTCTTTACTGATGTCTGTCTTACACTTGATTTTTATCAAATGTCCTTTACAAGAGAACTTTTGTGGACTGAGTAATCTCCCTTTACCTCTGACCAGATCATTTTCTTCGCTTAACGTTTCCTTTTGTTGTATATGTTTTTGTTTTATGAATTAAAATATGTAATGTGTAGACTCTTAAAGTACATGTATTTTCTTCTTTTACTTCATGACCGATGAACCAAATCAGCTACCCTACCTTAACAAGTGCGCATGTCAGGGTCAGAAATATACAAGCAGTTCAGCTGTCCTTGAATATTTCACTTTGAAATCTTGAATGCCACAGTTATGGAAATTAAGAAAGATTTGAGTGAATCGAAAAGGTTAAATCGTTTTGTCTTATCGATATGAGAAGCACCTCAGTCAAGTACGAGCCAAATCAAAATGGCTGCAGTTGCAAGAATTGCAGATATCTTTATTCACTATAAACACAGATAGATAGATAGATAGATAGATAGTGTGAGAAAAATACAAATAATAAAATGAAATGAAATAAGTATAGATTCAAAAGTGTAGCAGTTCCCAGAAACCTTTGACAGGAAGCGAGATCCGCGCATGCCTGAAAGACAAGACTTATCGGAGCTAAAGAGAAACTTTGTTCAGCAGTAACCTCTTGGACTGGAAAGATCTACTTCTCTCCCGCTGCTGGTGGGGAAAACCAAGTGTCCACTTGGCGACACAGTGGCTCATTCTCCCACCTGTAGCAGCCGTTGCTGAACAAATCTATTAGACATCAGGAAAGACCTTCAAACCCACTATTCACCAGATATTACTCCTATAGCAAGCCGACACCGTCGAAACAAATATTACTAAAAAGCACCCACTGGACATTACCACAGACTTTGGACATATCACCCACTAAAAATGACTAATATATTTCAACGCCTTGTTTGGTAGATGTGACTGTTTCTAAAAGTCCAGGAAGACATTTCCATGCCACGATAGCTGTATTAAACCCAAAAATAAAGTTGAAATTTAAAAGCAACCTTCGTCTCTTTTCTTCCTTCCTTCCGCGCAGAATTCTCTTGCAGCCTTCTACAGGCATAAAAAAAACCCAACGAGTTAACCTATGAAACGAAAACCAAAAAATACCGTACAATTCCTATACACCCCATAATAGATGAACAGATTGATTGATAATAGAAATAAATTATGAAAGAAAAATTGATAGTGATGATAAACTTGACATATATGTATATGTGTGTGTGTTTATGTATATATATGTGTGTGTATATATGTATATATGTGTGTATGTATGAGTATATATGTACATACATTTGAGTATATATGTATATATGTATGTATATATCTGTTTATATATATATATAAATGGGGGTGCTTGTGGTGTAATAGTTATCGTCGTAGGAAACTCGAATTCAAATCCTGGATGTCGATATTTGCACTTCACAAAGCGCTAATACCCTCAAGAAAGATATGCATCCAATTCTTTCCCCTCCACCTTTGGGTAAGTAGTAGTGCAGATTGGGCTCTTTAACCCTGGTATGGCAACTAGTTTGGGAGAAGAAAAATTCTAAATTCAAAACTATTCAACACACCACTTAAAAATGACCAAGTATCACATCCTGCTCATACTGAGTGGTTGGATATATATATATATATATATATATATATATATATATATATATATATATATATATAGATCAAGCTAAACTCTATATTGACAGAAGTAAAAAGACTACTACCAATCGATAAACGGAAATCTACGAACAGACTGAAATACATAGATATGTGTAGAGTTCTATACTTTGATACCTACAAGGAAACTGTGAAACATATACAAATATGAGTAGACTGGGTTAGTTAGATGGATATGAATAAACAAGGCAGAATGAATAGACTAAGATAAATAGAGAGATGAATGGACTGAGATAGATAGATAGATAGATGTAAACAGATTAATATATATATATATATATATATATATATATAACTAGACTAATAGACAGGTATGATTGACTGAAATAGATAAATAGATAAATATGAATAGACTGAGATAGATATACCGAGGGACTGGCAGGTAGTTAAATAGGTAGATAGGAACGAACAAGGACAGAGATGGATAGTAATGATCAGTGTGACTTGGGTAGGTAGTTAAATAACCAGACGAAAATGTACATTAACAAAAATAAACAGACTACAGTCGATCGATAATTGGGGATATACGAACAGACTGAGATGAATAAATGGATATGAACAGACTTGAATAGATAAATATATGTAAATAGACTTTGATAGATAATGAATAGACAGCCATAGATAGATTTAATAGAATCTGTTTTTTGTTTAAGAGAGATAAGCCGAACGTAAGCATTTGACAATTCTTCCCAACCACCTTAATAAATTCCACCTGTGTAAGAGTTCTTGCAATAGTTGTTAGTGCAGAGGGCAGCCAATGTTTTGTATGGGTTTTCATCGATTACTGCTTTCTACGTCTCATTTCGTCGAATAGCAATTTGTTGCAGATTTTCTTTGATAAGGTTTACAACCTTGGAACTTCTTTTACCTTTTCAGTCTAAGGTTACGGAAAAATAATCTGATATTCTTTTCACTAGCATGAGGAGTCGGTGTTATATGAAAACCCCAGTAAGATGTCGGATTGTACTTTATGAGACAAGCAGTTACCGTATGTACTCATGTATAGGTCGAATTTGGAAACCCATTATTTTTGGCAAAAAATTAAAGTTGACCTATACATGGGTAATACTTTTATATGGTTGAAATTTAGATATGATAACAGAGACAAGAAGAAACAGGTAGCTTCAAAAATTAATTCCATAATGGTACTGTTATCTTAAATCAAGAGTCGACTTATACGCGGGTAAAACTTTTGATAGAGAAATTTAAAACTTAATAGTAAGTGGCCTGTATCTCTGCAGAGGGGTAAGACCACCTCCCAACGAGTGTCCTGTATATGACGCTAAACCATCTGATGGCGAAGCTCCAGCCTTGAAGATTTGAGGAATGTTGAGGACTCCTTCATTGCCATTGTTCCATGGTCCACTTTATCCCGGAGGGGTAACTACTGATATGATCCCATCTATGACTGATGTAAAATTGTGACTTCTATATAGCAATACTTGAAACCATTTTATTTTGTGCAAAAAAGAGCTCAGGCACGTTTAAAGACGTTATCTACAAAATGCATTTACCATATTTACCAATCCCTCCGCTCGGGCAGGATATGACACAAGGTCATTTTAAAGCGGAGTTTAACAAATTTTAATTCAGAGTTTTCCTTCTCCTAGACTAGTTGCCTTACCAAGGCTGAAGAACCCTGTCTCTCCTACTATTTGCCCATAGCTGGAGGGAGAATAATTGGATTCATACCTTTTCCAAGGGTATTAGTGCTATGTGAAATGCAATCAGTCTCGTCCAGGATTTGAACTCGTGTCGCCGTGTCCATTTCCTACGACTATAACCATTACACCACGGGCACCTCCAAAATGCATTTACAAATCATGTATATTTAATATATATGTATAAACAGGATTTGGGATTAAATAACCAACAATGGTTGATATGCCACAAAACCAAACCAAAACAAATCATATATATTTAATATATATGTATAAACAAGATTTGGCTTTAAATAACCTTCAATGGTTGATATGTCATAGATATATCGCTAGAACTACGAACAATCCAAGGTTTCATAATTAATTCTATAGATTAATGTTTTATGACCTGAAATAAAGGGTTGACTTATACACGAATAATACTTTTGTAAGGTTTAAAGGGTAAGGAAAAATACATGGCTTCAAAAATAACTCCATAAATTTATGAATTATGCATTTATCAACCCCTCTGCACGAGTAGGATGTGAAACAAGGTCATTTTTAAGCTGGGTTTAGTTGGTTTGAATTCAGAGTTTTCCTTCTCCTTGACCAGTTGCTATGCAATGGTTAAATTAATGAATTTATGACTTTAAATCAAAGATCGACTTATACATGAGTAATACTTTTGTAAAATTCAAATTCATGAATTAGACTGAAATGGTCATGAATAGACTATAAGACAAGGGATAACTCTTGACTTCAAAAATCAATTACATAAATTAATAATTTTGTGAAGGATCAACTTATATGTAAGTTATGATTTTTTATTAAATGAATATAACAATTACTTGCATTCAGTGTTGAGGCTCTAGTTTTATAGCTTTGGGGAGCGTGTAATAAACCCTTAGTCATTACTTCCAGGTTCACTCTAACCCGTAGTAGTAGTAGTACCTTTTACGATCCTATCTATGGGTTAAATAGATCTGTTTGAAAATTGTTTGTATAGATAGGAATACTTGAAATCATATGCGTGTATGCAAATTATTCATATCAAGAATTGTTACTTGAAGCTATAATTGTTTACAGAGGATTATGGTCATTATTTACTTGAAACCATATAACTTATACAAGTTATTTGTATTAGATAAGAATACTTGAAACCATATAAATATGTTCAAATTATTCGTACTAAGGATGATTAATAGAAGCTATAATCATTTTAAAATTATTATCATTATCATTATCCACTTGAAATCATATGATTACGTATGGAAAAATAAGACTGACTTGAGCTTTAAATAACCCAACAACCCAATCAACAATCAATTACACTGTCTTCTTCTTGAGTACATGTATAATTTTCGGGGTTACTTTTTTCTGTTTATATTTTAAAATTGTCTAGCGGAAAAGTTTATTATGGTTATCACCTGAGAAATAACAGATAGCGGACAAAACTGACCTTTTAAAATGAAAAATCATTGTAAAGGGCAAAACCTACAATGGTCAGTTTGACATTTGTGTTGTCGGCATTTTGGTAAAGATTTTTAGCACATCTAATGACTGACAGAACATTTGCAAGTAATTCAGTTCTAGTCTCAACAATTTTCAACAAATAGTTCCTTTATCTGGCGTTTCTTGGAAATACACCTGCCCAAGCCGAATCTCTGCAGCGTACCCTGGAGCTGGCAGCAAGAGGCATAGGTTTTAATGTGAACTCGGATAAAATAAACTTCGGGTATTTTAATCAAAACGGTGTCATCTCCTTATTAAATGGTAAGCCTCAGGAATTAGTAGACGAGTTCCTATATCTCGGTATCAGTATCTCATCAACTGAAAGTGATGTTAACATTATTATAAGTAAAGTATCAACAGCTATTGACAAGTTAACAACCATATGGAAGTCTGATCTCTGATAAAATAAAATGGGAATTCTTCCAGGTTGTAGCCTTGTCTGTACTACTGTATGGTTGCACT
The DNA here is from genome assembly GCA_963585895.1 of Sepioteuthis lessoniana. Taxonomy (NCBI): domain Eukaryota; kingdom Metazoa; phylum Mollusca; class Cephalopoda; order Myopsida; family Loliginidae; genus Sepioteuthis; species Sepioteuthis lessoniana. The sequence continues at coordinate 47,871,175 of OY757938.1, forward strand.
GGAATGCTAGGAGAAAAAGCTTGATGAGAACTACAAAATGATACTATGTGCTGTTAAATCCTGGATTCAGAAACCGGAAATACCAGTGTTAGTCGACCAGCAAAAACTAATATGGATTGAATGAGTGCAATTTGTGACGTCCACAAGAAGAAGGTGGACGTGGAACTATTATATAACTCAGTGCACAGGAAATTCAATCAGTTAGAGACAAGATGCGGTTGAGAAAGCCAGCACCCAGCAGAGGGAGCCCTCAGGCCCCCGATTAATCAGTTGGGGATCAGACGAGTTGGAGAAAAGATGCGGTAGAGAAAACCAGCATCTAGAGAGGCTAGGCCCCCGGTTGAGCAGCACAGGAGAACGGGAAAGAAACGCGGTTATGGCCAATAGAGTGGGGGTCAATATGTTGCAATTCTGTTCGGTCTTCAACTCCCTCTCACACACAACCCTTTCAAATAAAGTGAGAGGTATATTTTTCTAAGAACTGTGTCGCTCCTATTTATTGTGTCGTCGTTATGATTCTGCATGCATCTGCATATGAGTATACAACACAAGGGAATGGGTCCTGTCTTTATTATCATGAACACTGAATAGGCGATAAGATACCATTCAATAGCTCGCGTTGACCAAGCATTTTATTTTCACATCACGAGAAATATTTTTAACAGAAACTCCAACCGATGTTAGGACCATAATGATACCATTAGAGAGAACAAATTTCCAGGATGAAAATACCATATTCTATACATTATCACTGGCTATTCATTTTTCCCAGTGATGAACAACACCCTGTGTTATATTGTCATCTACAGCATCATAACGACACAATAATTAAACAGACGCAGGAAGACTTCTTTATAAATATATTGTACCTCTCACTTTATTGTAAGGTTCGAAAAGGTTATTCAAGGTTTGCGTGTGAACAGAACTGAACTGAAATATTTTGACCCCCACTCTTATGGCCGTCAACGTTGTGTCTTTCTCGTTCTCCTGATGGTCAACCGGAGGCCCTGGGGTCCACTCTGTTGGGTGCTGGCTTTCTTTACTGCATTTTATCAGCAACTTCTCTGGTCCCCAAACTCCATCAGGGTTCCCGAGGGCCCCCCTCGGCCGGGTGTAGCTTTCCCTACCACATCTCGTCTATAACTCCGTCTCCAACTGGCTGGAACTCGAACTCAACTGTCACTGGCTTTACTTCTGAGTTATATAATAGTTCAACGTCCACTCGATCGCCCACTCGATCTTTGAAATCGCATGCTTGATCGTCATCAAGCGAAAATAACTGTCATGCAGTTCAAAGGTCACTCTCTTCCGGTGCGTCAGTATATGAGTGTACCCTGGGATTTTTTAGCTTGTCCCATTTTGTTAGCCAATTTCCACCCACGCGATTTCCTCTCCTAACTGCCATTGGAATGTGTCACTTCCTTCCGGTGCATCACCTTGAATGGCATTTTGGGCCGGGTCGAAGGTCAAAATATAACACCTGTATGTCATGCCCGTCAAAATCTATATGAGCAGAGACGACTCATTTTTTCACGATGACAGCCTCGTTGTCAATGGAATATTGTTCACATAGTCCTTCTTTCATCGGCCCATCGAGGCACTCAAATCGTAGTCGTCACTGCTGAAACGCATCATCTATCGTATAGCTGTGCTCTTGTACCTCGTTTGGTCTTCGTAAACTTTCAGTGAGTGTTGATGATTCTTAATGGGTTCAATTTTTTCTGCAAGGAGGAATTCAATGATACGTCTCTGCTTTCATATCAGATGACTTTTTACCAAACTGCCACCCAGCTGTTATTAGTAACAAGTAAAAAATGTTATTGACAAGAAGGTTCAACGTCTACTCTCATATCACCAACATTCGCCGCAGATGTGGGACCACATAACAATAAGAGGCATTAATATCGGAGGCACCCTTTTACTAACACATCATGCAAAACTGTTCATCACTGTGGAAAATGCAGTTCCAATCGTGGTGAAATGGGTGGAGAATAATGTTTCGTAGCAGAAAATTTGTTTTATCTAATGGTATTATTGTACTACTCCCTGTAACTGTTTTAGCTTTCGTAGAAATAGATTGTAGTCATTATCTTTCGGAACATCCTTTGAATTTTACAACTAGCAGGGGCACACGGCGATTCTCAGGAAAAAGAGACAAAACGGTATGAGGAAATAATTTTGATATATACTTTTGCAAGACTCGATGAACACACAGAAATAGGAACAGTGGGAGATAGATAGATAGATAGATAGATACTAGCCGAGGTATAATATAAGGTAAAACGATTTGAGGAAATATATTTTAGCAAAAATTCTATGAATACAGAATTATGAACCGACTGTGAATGATAGATAGATAAATAGTAACTGAGGTATTCAGTGTTGCTCGATAAAAAAGATGACAGACAAAACGATTAGAAGAAATAATTTTAGTATATATTTTAGCAAGATTCTATGGATACAGAAATATAAACGTTACATAAATATGTTTTAAACATAAAGAAAAAAATTGATTTGTTTCTGAAAGTCTTCATTCTTATTCTTCCATCAATTGCAAATATGTAGAGTCTTTTTTGTTTTTTGAGTAGTGAGCATTTAATATATCGCTGGCCATGTGAAAAACATGGGTCTGATTTAGTCCGTCTCACTATGAGGTGATTTACACTTCTGTATTTCATATCAACATGGTACGAAGAGTCATTTATTTGGGAACATGCAAACTTATAGCTGGTATAAAAAGGACTAGGGTTCAATCTCGTCCTCATCACAATTAATAAACTCAAAAATATTTTTGTACTTCATATCAAAGTCTCTATCTCACTCCGTTTGGCCAGAAATAGCATCTTATGTCGTTTCATTGCCTCCAATGATTTTGTTTGGTTTATGTAATGGCATTTCAAACCCTAATGGGTTATTTAATTTTATTCATTTGTAAATGTCTTATTATAGTCATAACTACATTTTCAGCGTTCCATTGGAATCATTTTTTACTCATGCTTTTTTGTTTTTGTACGGCCACCAGCCTTCTATCACATAAACCGCCTAAGTAAGATGACCAAGACATGCTTGATACTGCTTGAAAAGCATAAGTGAATTTATAAGCGACGTTCTGTTAAGGATTTCTACACATGAACGCACCCGTGCTGGCCGACCAGAGAAGACTTACATACATCAGCTCTGCGCGGACACTGGATTCAGTCTAGAAGACTTAACAGGGGCAATGAACCATCGAGGTGGATGGAGAGAGAGAGAGAGAGAGAGAGAGAGAGAGAGAGAGAGAGAGAGAGAGAGTCAATTGACACTATTATCAGCACGACTTGATGATGATATGATATCAAGTATTCCAATCTAACAATAATTTTTAAACAATTACATGGTTTAAATTACCCATTCGTATTTAATAACAACCATTTGTTTGCACATGATTATATGGTTTCAAGTATTCTTATCAAACACCAATAATTTGCACACACTAATATGGTTTCATATTATTATTGATAATAATGCACAATTAATCATTATACCTTCGAGCAACTATTCCTAATTTGAATAACATACACATCGTTATATGGCATCATGTATTTCCACCAAATACAAATGATTTTCAAGTAGATCTATTTAACCTATAGATGGGACTTAATCACTATAGATCAGAGTGGGTCTGGGAGTAATGACAATAAAGTGGTGACTCCACTCTCCCCAGAACTCTAGAACTAGAGCCTCACCATTAAATGGAGTTAAGTGTCATACTCTAGACACCCTTTTGGGGGGTTGTCTTATCCCTCTGCATGGGATGCTTTGGATGCATTCTAAGCCTTGCCAACAGGGGGATGACTTCTAATAACTTCACGTGAACCAGATAGCAAAATCGCATAGTTTATATTGGAGTCATGAAATACCCATGAAAAATATCAGGTCACTGGAACTCAATGTTTAACTGTGATCTTTGTTTTATCATTATAGATACTAAAATATCAGTTCACAACGATGACCAAATTTGATTCCTAAGGAATTCTGGAAAGACTCGCAAGTAGGCATTTACTAAGCTTTTTGCTAAGATGTGGCCTGTATGGTTGGTTGGTTTGTTTTATAGCGTATCAACCATTTTCGGGTCATTTAACGCCGAATTTCAAACAATTTAGTTTAGTGTAAGTGCACAATTTCAATGTCAAAAACAGTGCTATTTCAAACAATTCAGTTTAGCATATTTACACAGTTTCAATGTCAAAAACAGTTCTATTTTTTAAAAAAATTCAGTTTAGCATAAGTACACAGTTTAGTTTAATTTGACCCATAGTTAGGACCCTATCAGGTGCTACCACACCAGGTTAGAGTGGACCTGGGATCAATGGCAATGAAGGGGTACTCCGTATTCCCCAAAGCTCCCGCATTACTGGAACCCCACAATCAGATTCTTTAGTGTCATATCCAGAACACTCGTTGGGGGTGTGAGGGGTCTTATCCCTCCGCAGAGAAGCAGCCGGTGTATTCTATAGCTCTAGTTGAGTGGGCAAAGAAGTCCGTATGTATGGGGTACCTAATAAAACTCGAACTCACTTGTGAAGGGTTGCTAGTCTAGCTTGTTAACCATTACATCATCTGAGACTGACATGCAAGTAAGCAATATTAGAAACGTACATGCATATTGCACACGTGCAAAAATTAACTCCTAAAAGTATATATTTCGTAAATTATTGCTTATTGCCGAAAAGAATGCATAAAAAGACAACGTCCATTTAACTCGACCTCTTGTTATTTACTTTACACGTTTTGTTTTTGTTGTTTTTATAATTCATCCCAGAATTGATTACATCAACCCGGAAGACTCCTCTGCTGCAGTATTAGGCTCCATTTTATGAAGAATTCTTAAGCATAATTAGCTAAATTCACCTTGCCTTGAATGGATAAACTCACCACTAATTTTGGTCTCGACGCCATTTTCCTTCCGTTCAGTCGGACATTTTATCTAATGCTTTTATTCAGATGGAATAAGGGTAAAATCACGTGATGAGGTCATTTTTATTTCAGTGTTTTTTGTAGTTTCTCATCACAACTTCCAGTCCTACTTTTTATTTTATCCACTTCTCAATATTCTATTTTCATAACCAATTTGAATCTAATTTCGTTTTGTTATTACTTTCCTCACGAACTTATCTATCTTTCTACAATTTCCCAATACTCTTTTTTTGTCCATTTTTCTGTCATCGCGTAACTCGAGAACGGCTTAAACTATGGCTTCCAAACATGGTTACTAATTGAACTCAAGAACATACTTTTTGCCTTGTAGTTCTTGAAAATTCCAAAAAGCTTTTAAAAGTTTTTAGCGTCGGATTTAATTTACCCTGTAAGTTTTATCCGAGCGTTGTCCGCTGCGGAACACAAATACTGAGACGATTGATTTCTGGTGGCTTAACTAAGATATTATCGAATAAATACAACGTTACAATCTGTGATCGCCATGAACTAGTTTAAAACCCGGCCCATAGGGTTGTTTTTCAGTCAGTATCAATAACTGGAAAGATTTTTGTTTTTCCATCTTCGATTAAAGGCCAAAAAGCTTAATATAGAGCTACTCAATGTACTTAATGAACTCAGAGGAAGGCTTCAATGAAAAAATATTCCTTGTGTGGAAAAGGTAGGCTGTCATCGACAGATGGTCAAAGATGTAGACACCCGTTGACTAAAGGCCAGGTAAAGTTCTGATCAACCACTCACAAGTCAATACAGTCGTAAGTCGGACTGCTATATATACTATAGACTACTTCTGTTTTGTACACACAGTGTCTCGCAAGTCGATAGCTTTCCTTTCCTTGTTGGCTAGATCTAACCGTAGATGAAGACATTTCCTCTTTGGTCTACATATTGAGGCTTCTCAATAAAATTTCCAAACCTTAATTTATACTGAAACTGAACGAGTGATGAACCGTTGAGAGACAGAGACAGAGACGGAGAGAGAAAAAGAGTAATGCGTGTATGAAGAGGTATGTATTTACCAAACTCTGATACCACAAGCAGAATGAGACATAGGGTCAATTTGAATTCAGAGTTTTCCTTCTCCAATACTGGTTGCCTTACCAAGACTAAAGAACATATTCTACCCTACTATTTGCCCATACCTGGAGAGAGGAGAAATAATTTCATCCCTTTTACAAGAGCATTAGTACAAAGTGAAACACAAATTAGCACTCGTTTGCACCACCTGTAGCTGGAAATTTCTTATCTATTTTTGAAATTTCTTTCTTGAAGTGGGTGTCGTCGCGCCTTTTGATTGTAGTTGTAAATATGGGTCGTAAGTACGGGTCATAGAAACTTGTGATGATGACTATATAGTCAAATGCAAGTATTGACCAGAAAATATCTTCCATATTTCAACTGCTTTTATCACTAGCATTCATTTTGCGTTCTCTCTCTCTCTCTCTCTCTCTCTCTCTCTCTCTCTCTCTCTCTCTCTCAGTACCTGCCCCACACTTTTACTCTCTTTTCCTATCTCACACACTCCATCTCTCATGTATCTATTTCTTTTTGTCATCCTCTCTCTCTCTCTATTTCTCTCTCAGTTCCAGCCTCACTCTGTCAATGTCTGTTCCTATCTCTCCATTCCTCTCTCTCTCTCTCTCTCTCTCTCTCTCTCTCTCTCTCTCTCTCCATCAGTATCAATCTTGCCTCCTCTACTTATCATCCTCTCTCTCTTTCTCTCGCAATTTCATCCTCACTCTGTTAATGTCTGTTCCTATCTCTCAATTCCCCCCTCTCTCTCTATCTGTATTAATCTCTCCTCCTCTACTTGCCATCCTCTTTCTCTCTCTCTGTATCTGCTTCACTTTGCTACTTTCTGTTCCTGTCTCTCTATTCCTCTCCCCCTCTCTCTTTCTTTCTCTTTCTTTCTCGGTACCTGCCTCACTCAGTTATTCTCTCTTCCTGTATCTCTATCTCTATATTTCCTTCTATACTCGCTACCCCTTCTCTCTCGGTACCTGGCTCACTCTGTTACTCTCTCTTCTTGCTTCTCCAACTCCTCTGTCCATCTGTATCGATCTCTTTTTCTCTAATTGCCACCCAACTTTCTTTCTTTCTCTCTCTCTCTCTCTCTCTCTCTCTCTCTCTCTCTCTCTCAGTATCCCCCCCACTCTTTTTGATTATGGTCTTTAGTGTGATTCGTCGTAAGTTGTATATGTCGTAAGTCGACTACTATCCGTATGTGACACTTCCGAAGAATCAATACAGTGCTGACGCTGGGAAATTATATTTAGAGGGTAAAAAGTCAAACATTAGCAAATATTCTGACAAAATAATCAATTATTCAACAGTAAATGAGAAAAGAAAGCAACTCGTTTCAATACTTCAAGAGTTTACGGACCGGATAAGATCTTGAGTCTGGCCGGATGTGACTCGCAAGTCGTTGTTTGTAGACCTTTGCTTTTCAGCAACAAACGAAAGTCTGTCTCGCTAGAAAACAATGGTTACGAAGCTTATATCGTAAATGTTTCTCAACCTTTTGACGTTGGTGGATTTTTTTTTTTTATATTGATTCATCTAATTTTTTAAATTCTTAATTATAAGAGAAAATTTATTGACTCTCCATAGGAATCGTAACACCAGGAAAATAGGTGTTTCAGAAAACGTTTGTATACTGTACCTATAAAATTGCTAAAACATATTCTTTTTGCTGTCAATAATCTAATAAAGGAAACGTTCAAATTATCTTATCAAACACTTATCTTTAGAGGAGATTACTTGGTGTGTGGCGTCCTTTGGTTGCTGCTAGGTGTTGTTTAGCCGTCCTGTTAGGCTGTTCTCATTTGCCCTCGTCTCGTCGACGGAATAAATTATCGTGTCACTTCTCCGTGCTCCCCGTTTCCGTTCTCGAACTCTCGAGGTTAACGTGCACAGTGTTAGCAGGGATGACCCATATTTTTCAAAAAATTTATAAATGAGAGTCTAAAAGTCATATTTTTAGAGATAAAAATAATAAGAAATTTGATACTTTATCTGTTACAACCTTATCAATGAGTCTTGGTTGATCGCTGACAAACATATTTTCATTCTTCCTACCTTCTTTCCTCATTTTTCGTACTAGCGTGAAGGAGGATGTCCCCTTGGCGTAGTGGCTAATGTGCTCGACTGCGACATCGTACAAAGCGAGCTCGATGTTCAGTCGTACCTTTACATTCCCTTCTGAACTGATACCCTTCAGACAAGTTGGTACTCACTCATCCCCCAAATACCAACCAAAGTCGAGGGTGACCCGATGGCTCTCTTTTCATTAGCTACTACACTGTGATGTAAAGGAGGGCGCCACTCCTTTCCCTGGATCACTCCACTTACCCTTGATCTGTACCTTATAATGCTGAGTGTTAAGCAAGGAGCTATCAAGTACCATTTTTTTTTAGTCTTTGGTATGACTCGACCTGGGATTGAAGCCGGGTCTCCCGGGCCATTGGCGAACACTCTACCCGCTAGGCTAATGGACCGGTAAAGGATTAAATACTTGCACTAATGTTCTTCTGCAAAGTTGTTTTTAGCATTAAGTTTGGTTTGGTTGCTTGGGCTTTATGGCATATCAACCACTGCAGGTTATTTAATGTCAAATCTAGTTTATATATATATATTTAATATATACGATTTGTAATCCCATATTTAGTAGATAACATTTTTACTAGCCAAAGCTCATTTGTTAGTTAAATGATTTCAAATATCACTTTCGAGCACTAAAAGTTATATTAGATATTAGTATTTTGATTGTACCCAGGAAAGTAGTTTTGTTTGGTTTAGCTTTATGGCACATTAACCATTGTAGGTTATTAATGCAAAATCCATTTTTAAATATAAACAGTTATATTTCTAACAATTCATTTTAGCATACAAAAACAATTCTATTTTAAGCAATTCAGTTTAGCATAAATACACAGTTTAGTTCGATTTGACCCATAGATAAGACATTATAAGGTGCTACCACTCTCGGCCAGAGTGGACCTGGGAGCGATGGCAATGAAGGAGTACTCCGCATTCCCCAAAGTTCCAGCATTACTGGAGTATCACCATCAGATTGTTTAGTGTCATATCCAGGACACTAGTTGGCGGGGGAGTCTTAACCGTCTGCAGATATGCAGTCGGTATGTTCTACAGCCCCATTTGATTGGGCAATATTTGGCATTAAATAACCCACGAGTGATGATATGCCCTCAAACAAAGAAACCAAACTGTTCTGTTCTGACAGAGGTACAGGGAAGCCGAAAAGGACAAAAAATTCCAATTTGTTGAGGAATATTATTTGGATCTCTGGGTAAACGTTCACAGATAACCCACCCGATCGGTGGGGCTGACCGTACACCCTATAGAGGGGTAAGACCCCCACCAAATAATAAAGCGGCGTCCTGGATATGACACAAAACATCATTTGGTGGTGAGACTCCTGATCATGGACTCTGAAGAGTGTGGCATCCCTCCCTTAAATGCAATTACTACCAGGTCCACTTTCACTCCTGTTAGAGTCCCATCTATTGGTCAGGGAGATCTGTTTGAAAATTATTAGTATTAGATAGTAATACTTGCTATATCACTGTGTGTAAATCATTTGTATTAATAATAGTTACTTGAAGCTATAATTGTTTAATAAGGATTATCATTATTACTTACTGGAAATCATAAAACTATGTGAAAGCATGTGATTACTATTAAATAGAAATAATCAATTGAGACCATATAATTATTAGTATTAAATACTTAAAACCATTCAACTGTGTGTTTGCTTGTTTGGGTTTTATGACATATCAAGCTTTCTAGGCTACCAACGTCTTCAAAATGGGTGTCTAGGGATGCCGGATCTTGAGAGCCACAGACTCGCTGAAAGACTGGCTTACCTGAGCTGATCCTTGTTGAGGGACACGGTGTGGGGACAAAAGGTAAGAGTCGTCTTTCCTCTCTTGAAGTCCAATCCCGAAGCTGAAGGTCGTCGTAGGCCTAGGGATGAAGCACCGTTCGCCCGCGAGTGTCGTATGGCCCTCAGTAGACTTCCTGGGTTCAGTGACCTTTCTCAGCCTCGAAAGGAACTGTATCGGGAGTTAGAGGTGGTTTCCGCTTCGGATCCTCTTGTGGAGCGACTCGGCTGGTCACTGGGGGAGATTCGCTCTCAATGGAATTGGGCGCCAGGCTCGAGCTTCTTGAATAACTCCGAGTTCTCATTCACCTCAAACTGCTAACTAGCGGGTAAAGAAGTACAAGAATTGCTACTTATTGAGGCTTGGGAAAACAACGATGGACATAAGAACAAGTCTGTGTATTTAGACCATACTGTGAAAAAGAGGTTCAGATCTTGGCGTTCTCTTCTAAAAAATTAATTGAACAACGATTTCTAGTGATTACTAAGAGAAATTCTTTCTGTAAATGTTTTTCCAACGGGTTTCTTTTATTCCAACTTGTACGAACTTATTAAAGAATCTATTTGATATTTCATTTTTAACTCGTAAGAGCTTTGTAGTGAAGTCAAACATAGTTGTCCCACCCTGGATTATCTCACAATAAAGAATCTCTTATAAAATTGGACCACAGTTAAGTTATATCGAATAAAGCTTAAGTTCGTCTTTTAATAGAATTTATACAATATATACCGATATTTGAAATCCAAACGCTTGGATCTCAACAAATATGATTCGGACATTACTAATAGGAAAAATCTATTTGACAATTTTCTTGTCACTCTAAAGACTCCCTCATAGGAATATTTGCGATAGAAAAGCTAACCCTATTATTCCATCATATCTCTACTTAGGTTTATGAAAATATTTCATTGTGCTGGGACTATGAAACTGCCGTTGGCATTTCAAAAGGAATATTCGTAAAGAAAAGAATGCCATTTTCTTCCCGCGAGAAAGCATCAGTTAGAGAAAAGCCTGGAGCAATACTTATAGACCTTATAGACTCTGAGTCAGTTTTGTGACTTTAAGGCATAGACAGTATAAGGACGGGACGTGTTTATAACCGATGCCATTATTAACGGGATATCATTTCGAAAATAAAACTTTAGACTTCACGACCAGGCTCTCTTATTGAACATGACACAGACAACCTGCTTCTCACCTGCAATCTGAAGTTGCTGGTGATACATTACGTCCGCCTATAGCAGGTTCATAATTGTCTCTCTTCAAATCCTCTCGTTACTATTACCCTTCCCTCCCCTCACGATTAAAACCCTGTTCCTGCTGCTTCTGTCTGGGGTAAAGATTACTTTTGTGGACCCAATTATGACATCCATTCGTCCTGTCTGGCATATAGGTCGATATGCCGGTATATATCTGACACCCTAATATGCACAAGGCCATTTTATAGTGCGGGCTTCGCACAGGTTGAAACCCATGCGAGGCTGGGACAACAGTTCTTGTTCCCGTCGGAATTCCACTAATGAGGCGCCTCAGGCACCAAGAAATAAACTTAGTCCGACAAGTACGTAAAAACCTGTGGTGACGGCCCCCTGAGGTCATAGGCTTGTCGATCTCAGCCACCCAGGACGAATGCCAGGTGGCTCTCGATCGAGTTTAGTACATCCAGACACGGTATGGGTATCGACAAGACCTATTTGTGTTAGATTCCACAAATGATAGGGAAAAGGTCATCTTATTAAAGTTTGTCAATGTATATCTTCTCAACGTCTAAGAGTTTGCGCGATCAGTGTTTGATCAATTATGTTTGACTTCACCTAAAGGTTATTAAGGAATCTATTTAGTATCTAATTTTACGACCTATGGGTTAATTAGGGACCTCCCAGCTGCGCGTGAAAAACATCGTTACGTCATCAGTTTATGCTATAATTGACAAACCTGTCAACTTTTCATTTCGACTTTTATTTCAAATTTGCACTCTGCACCCAACCCCAAAATATCGGATTTAAAATTTACACGAACATCCGTTCTAGTTCACTGGAATTTTTTTTTTGTGATATAAACAAATTAGACCCTCAAATACACCGCAATTTTTTTTATTTTTCTAAAAAAAGGAAAACAGCAATAAACAAAACCCTCAAATCAATGACTTATTTTAAATTTTATAAAGTGGGTGTTCACTTTCATATTTTAATTCAATGCAGAATGATAACCCATTTCCGGAACAGTTAGCGTAGGAAAAAGCAAATAAACAGATTGATTGAATTATTTCATCATTTTATTTTACTTCTGGAGGCGGTTTTTTTTCTTTTAATACTTGTTCCGAAATTGGATAGCCACATTAAAAAAAAGAAAAGATTTTTAAACATCAAAAGATCAAAATTATTTCATTATATAAAAGAATTAAAATCCTTTAAAAATTCCTGTTTTTAAGATTTTTTTTTTCGTTGCAATTTAAAAGATTATATTATATATTAAGCGCGGAGAGCGATTAGAAATTTTCTAAGCATGAAATTATTACTTTTTTTTTTTGCACGTTTTATTTAAGAATTCATGGAAATTTTACCAAAAAAAAAGTCATTAAAACTTTTGAAAAATCGATACAATTTTTCAGACTTATCATAGAAGAACTATTAAAAAACCGACCAATTTCAATATATTTTGTTTATAAAATATATTTTCACTGATGTATTTTTAAGAAAACCCTATTTTAAAAATAAATTCATCTAAAAGGGAATAAGTACCAAAAATTTCGTGAAAATCTGACCGTTTAACTTTTTTTTATAGAATTTTTAAGAAGGTGAGTTGGTGCACGTAAAACGTAATTACGTATATTAGTTCAAAATGTAAAACACGGTTTTTTAAAAAAAGATTTTGCTTCATAATTTTCTTTATTTCCTTTGGTTGAAAAATTAAAAAAAAACATAGCCCTCCCCCCCCCCAAAAAAAAACAAAAAAAAAAAAATCCCCAGTCTATCAAGAGTTTAATGTTTTTTCTTTGAAATTTTCCAAAAATTATGATGACAATATTAACCTCTATTCAAGTGTTTTTTTGGTTTTGTTTTTTTAGAGGTGCTGGTAGTGTGACGGGTATTAACGTAAAAAATGAGCACAGCGGACCAAGATCAAACCCTGGACGATGTTGTTTGCATTTTTACATATCGCTGATTCATTCGGGAAAGGTATGTAACCAACTATTCTGTCTCCAGTCATGGGTAAATATTAGGTCAGAGAGTGCTCTTTAACCTTGGTATGTTAACAGGTCGAAAAGAAGGAAAACTCTTAATCTAAAACTGATAAACTCCGCTTTAAAAAATTCCCCCGATGCAATACCTGCTTTTCAGGGCAAAGTTCATTGTCTGGAGTCAAAGGCGCTCCAAAAATAGAAATGCCGACGGAATTAATTATTTTTGTTACGGTCACCCAAGAAGCTCAATTTATACGTGCCCCTACCCACGCAATAACAATGACCTTGTGTCAAATCCACCTTGATAAATATCAGACTCCGCTTAAAAAACTGATTTTGTGTTACATCTTGTTCATGTAGAGGGTTTTGGTTTGCTTTGGTTTTATGGCACATCAACCATTGTAGGTTATGTAATGCCAAATCTATTTTTATACATATAAACAGTTCTATTTCAAATAATTCAGTTTAGCATAAACTATTTGACTCATAGAAAGGACTCTATCAGGTGCTACCACTACGACAGGCCAGAGTGGACATGAGAGTGATAGCAATGAAGGGGTACTCCGCATTCCCTAAAGCTCCAGCATTACTGAAGATTATTTAGTGTCATTAGCAGGACACTCGTTGGGGGAGTCTTACCCCTCTGTAGAGAAGCAGTCGGTGTATTTTACAGCCCCGGCCGAGTGGGCTACAAAAATTCCGTGAAGTGGGAAGGTAAGTATACGTTCAAGTTTTATTTGTGTTAATATCAGGGTGAGGTACTTTTACACATCGCACTGGAGATGCCTAGGGTCTATTAAAGAATCTATTTAGTATTAAATTGACGAGAAAACATCTTTGCATTTCTCATTGTTGAGTACATAGAGGAAAATGTAAATAATGTTAAGCTATTATAGAACAGAATTTCATTGAACATTCAATTTGAGTCATGTAGTATTCCTGTTTTGCAACATGTTCGTATACACAGTTTGTTTCTCACAGCTAGTTTATAGTAAGGGGTTAAAATGATGACGTGAAGCTCATGATAGTGCTAAGTTTATAATATCTTTTTTATCATAACGATCTGATTTATGACTTTAAAAATCAATTTAGATGTGATGAGAAAATATTTGATCAAGTGAATTTCAGCAAAAGTATTACATGGATTGATTTTAACATCTGGAGTTATTTTATGCATTGAGGTAATGGAATGGCATTCATTGTGCACATATATTTACATTTTTTGTGTAGTTTTTTTAAAGAGGTTTTGCATACTGTTATGATATCAATCCTTCCTATCTAATACAAATATTTTGCATATAGTTTTATGGTTTCAAGTATTACTATCAAACACAAATAATTATATGGTTTTAAGTAATTATTTCTATTTAATAATAGTCATTTGTTTACAGACAGTCATATGGCTTCAAAAGTTCTGGCTGACCACAGGGTAAAACTGAAGGAAAGCGAAAAGAGAGATAAATACTTAGACCTTGTAAGAGAAGTGAAAAAACTATGGAACATGAAAGTGACGGTGATACCAATTGTAATTCACGCGATTGGAATAGTCACCAAAGGATTTGTTCAGGGACTGGAGTACTTGGAAATAAGAGGACGAGTGAAGACCATCAAAACTACAGTATTGTTGAGATCAGGTTTAATACTAAGAAGAGTACTGGAGACTTGCTGTTACTCAGACTCTCGTGGAAAACCATTAGCGAATACTGGTGTGAAAAACTCTCCAAAAATACTCTATAAAGATTATTATTCTTAATACAATTCACAGTTACGAATAATCATAAAACAAATCTATTTGACCCTTAGATGGAACCCAAACAGGTATTAACCACTCCGAGTCAGAGTGAACCTGAGAGTAATGGCAATGAAGGGGTACTCCCCAGTTCTTCTGAACTGGAGCCTCATCTTCTGATGCAGTTTAGTGTCATACCAAGGCGCACCCTTTTGGAGTGGGGGTCTTAACCTTCTGCAGAGGATATAGTCAGCGTATTCTAAGCTCACTAACAAGGCTCAAAAGTATTGGAATGTTCGTATAAAAGTTTTTAAAAACCTAAGGCTTCACGTCAAATAAAAATAACTTGAAAAATATTCAGAAACTATATTTAGCTTTTGTCTTAAATCTGTTATATATAATCATCAAGTCATGTTGACAGAACGGATTTACCTGTCTCTTTCTCTCTCCTTCTCCATCCGTCCCTATCATCCATCGCTCTCGGCAGATCTTTCAAGCTGATTTCAAACTACTGAGCTAATATAAAGAAATTCTTCCTCGTCGGCCAACACTGGCACGTCCATGTGTTGGGGTCTCTGGGTCCCGCATGTCTTGTTTGTCTTACTTCGATGGTTTTTGAGATGGTAGGGTAAGTGACCTTACAGCTGTTATTTCGTAGAGTGTTGCTTCTAGGATTTGTTCAAATTACCTCGTAGCATTCTTGTGCAATTCCCAAGCTTTTTTTCCCTATGCGCCTTGTTAACGTCCATGCGGTGCATCCATACAGTAATATTGGCCCGATTGCAGCTTGGAAGAAATTGCGTTTTATTTTATCGGACTTCTGTGGTATAGCCACATAATACATATACATATGCATGCAGAAATATAACGACGCAATGAAGACGAGCAAGACACTTCTTTTAGAAAAATATACCTCTCACTTTATTGAAAGAGTTATGTGTGAGAGGGAGTTGGAGACCGAACAGAACTGCAACATATTGACCCCCACTCTTATGGCCATAACAGCATTTCTTTCCCGTTCTTCTGGGCTGCTCAACCGGGGACCTAGGGGCCCAGCCTCTCTGTGACATGTTCCTCATTCCAGCATCTTCTCTCCAACTAACTCGAACTTCCTGTCGCCGGGGTTATATAATAATTTGATGTCCACTCCTCTTCCTGCGAGCATCACAATTTCGCACTCAATTCAACCCCTTGACAGTCAAGGTTATATTCTGATATTCCTCGACCGGATGCACCTGTTATTTACTCAGTTGCATTTCCTATTTTGACAGCTTGGCCAGGTCGGAGGTCAATATACAACACTTCTATATGATCGATAATCTATCGATAGTAATCTACGTCTCATTTTATTTTTTGTCTTGTGACTTCCTAGTCTGGTAACTTAAAATGCGTTGAATAGCCAAAAAATTAGTTATTAGAATTAAATTTATTAGATATAGTAAAAAGAATATATTTTTCTTCTTTGTCTACGAATGTTCATTCATTCTGAGACCATCATTCGATCGCGTTGCTAGCCATACGAAATACTTTATTTAATGTTTTATTTATTCATTTATTTATTCTTTATCTCGGTCATCAATCTGAGTGGTCATAAGTAACGTCGGTTGTAAGTCGATAACTATTTCTAATTATTTTAAAGATGAAAGGAGGAGATAAATCGAGGTAAAGGTTGACAGAAATTTATTCTTTTCTTGTTTTGATGACCGCCATGTCCAATTGGGCTGTCGAATACGCCGACTGTACCTCTGTAGAGGAGTAAGACATCTCTCCCAACGAGTGTTCTGGGCATGACACTAAACTACATCTTATGGTGAGGCACTAGTCGTTGAACTTTGGGGACTGAGGAGTGTCTCTTCATTGCCATTGTTCCTAGGTGCATTCTAACCCCCATTGGTAATAATATTAGGGTCCCATCTAGGAGTAAAATAGAACTGTTCTATCATTTACAAAGGTTTATTATTCGTAGTAGTTGAAACAATACTTCTATGTTTAAATTATTCGAAGAGGAATATTTCGTAAAAAGAATTACCAATGTTAAATGGCTATACTTGAAACTATTTAACTGTGTGCAAACAAATGAACTCTTGGAACTCGTTCGAAAATAAAGTTATCTACAAACTATTCGCTTACAAATCGTACTTGAAAACAGGATTTACCATTAAATGACACACAAAGGTTGATATGCCATAAAACAAACAACAATAGTTATGGCTATATGGTCAAATGAAGGCATTGACTAGAAAAAAAATTCGGGGACAAATTATGACTAAAAGATAACGAAAAATCCGTCTCACTTAATATGTACCATCTTAGTCAGCAAAGGTGTGGCATCACCCCTAGTTGATGAGTGATGAGGACAGGGTATCGCACGTGTTCTCAAACGTTGTATGATAAAATTTGAATATATATATATATATATATATATATATATATATAAAACCCCAACGAAAAAAATGTTACTTTGCAGACAAGTTTTATTAATTTGATGAGATAATTATTATCCAATCAACTGACAGCCGTAATACTGTTAATGATATTTTCTGGCTCTTAGTCGTTTTGTACAATTATAAAATAATTTTAATCAAATTTGAGTGCAAGTAGCAAATTCGCCTCAAAGAGACCATATTTGGATGACTTTCAACAAATGGAGTGTTGGGAGTAGATGATTGGGCTTTTGAGGCTCAGCCCAATGAGCTATTATCTCAAGTCTATTTCGAAGGAATAAATATTCTCTCAGAAAATGTCATTTGTCCTTGATTTTGATTGGACACGACTATCTGACTCCAACCATCACGAATAATTTTTACACACATTTTTGCTTTGTTTTATTATCCTGCCTTAAAATGCCAGTGTATATATATATATATATATATATATATATATATATATATATATATATACTCTAACCATTGGATTGCTATCGATAGTATGGAGAAAGAACTAGACGAGAATATAGGTTACGGTTTCTTAGTTTAATGGCATATCAAACTTCGTATGTTATTTAATGTCAAAGCTATCTTTGAAGAATAGTAGTGATACTATTTAACCCATAGCTGGGAGTATATGAGGATCCATACCTTTCTAATATATATATATATATATATATATATATATAAATTCATATATAAATATATATATGTATATATATATAAATTCATACATGAATATACATATGTACATATATATAAATTCATATATATATATATATATATATATATAAATTTATATAAACATAAATTTATATATATATATATATATATATATATATATATATATATATATATATATATATACGACTACTTACTCATGTTCATTCTTAAGAAGAAAAATTATTTTCCAAGTTATGGTAAATGATGGTATTTTTGTATCTTTACTGGAGCCGAAAATCACAATTTTCTAGTGTTTGGCGATCATATCGACATTATTAGGAAAAAAAGCGCATGTGTATTTTATTCCTCTAGTTCAGTTTTTTCTTCTATTTTTTCCCCTGTTATCTTATGCATTTTTCCTTTTACTTTTATTTCACCCCACCACCAATCTTCATTGTAAATATCTCATTTTATTACACAGACAAATGTACAGGACCAGGGAATGCATTTGAAGATGCATATAAAAAAAAGCATGCAAAATTCAAACGTCCTGTCCACTCGTCAACGGTCATTTTAGCCCTAGAGGTTAAGGAATCGCGATCATATTTACAATGTTTGTGTTGTTTCTTTTTGCAAACGGTCCTATCGAATTTGTTTAACGTATTCATTTAATCCAGTGGTAGAACTCAAATTGGTTCTACTTCTTCGGGTGTAATGACAATTAAGAGATATTCCACACTGTTCAAATCATTAGAACTGGAGCCTCACCACCAGATACTGCTAAGTATCTTACCCGGCACACTTTCTTTCAAGGCCTTACTCGTCGTTAACTTTTGTATGGCAGCCAGTCTTGGAGAAGGAATACTGAATTCAAACAAGTTGTACCCCACTTAAAAATTGACCGTAGGTCACATCTTGCACGTGGTGGAGGGTCTTGGTAAATACATACATACAGGCAACTAACAACTATGAGAACTCTTTTCAAATATGTAAGTCTTTCACACTTTGCTAACTCAGAGAAAATTCACATTTGGGACTCTTCTAAGGACACTCCTTCATTCACTTTTTTCGTATCTTATTTCTTTGCCTGAACTTCTATTTAGTTTGTTAAAGATTAAAACTTGAATTTTACGAATTATTTTTTTTTATTCATTATCTTTACCGAAATGATGACCATAACAATATTGCAGCATTTACCCAAAATAGTAATTCTTTTACAAAAGGAAACCTCAAAAATGAAATACCCTATATTAGCACATGTTCTCCAACAAACACACACACACACACACACACACACACACATATATATATATATATATATATATATATATATATATATATGTCTTACTGGGATAAGACAAATAGGATTATGACTTTTCGTTTTTTTTAAATTTTTTATTGTTCACAACTAGTTTCGACCTTAGGTCATATATATATATATATATATATATATATATATATATGAAGAAAAGCTGAAAAAACAAAATACTCGAGGATTCAATGAATTTATAATGAAAGAATATGAATCTTTTTATACACACTTTCTTTACTCTTGTTATTTCATCAACCATCCATCGCCATTTTAACAATATTTTACATTAATTTAGAGTCCTGAAGAAGGTTATTCCAACCAGAACTTTCAACGTCGACTTTCATATTAAATTCATCAAAATTTGAAGTATTTTGTTTTTTCAGCTTTTCTTCACACTGTCGGATTTATTTCCTTATTTACTTCTATATATATATATATGTGTGTGTGTAGTAGATGAGACGCTGCTTCCGAGGTACGTGAACTTGTCCACTGATTTCAGAGAACCACCATTTAGAGTGGAAATGTCTCCTTTTTTATTAAAACACATGTACTACGTTTTGTCTGAATTCACTTGGAGGCCAATGTCACTTGCTGCCTGCTTCATACTATGCATCAGGGATTCGGCTTGGGTAGGTGCATTTGCAAGAAGCACTATGTCATTTGCATAGTCAATGTCCTTAATAGTTTGATCGGTGTATCGTTTACTTCTTGCCTTTTTTGTGTAAAACCATTTTTTTTCATAAGATCTATCGACGTTAGAAGTACATAGTGTAGGTAGATTATGAACAAATATGCAGCTAGTGTATGCCCTCGCAGAGCACCAGCAACAATGTCGATGAAGTCTGTGTCTCCATGCAGTGAGCGAACTTTTACTTTCATGTTTTTCTAGCACATGATTATGGCTGTGACAGTTTCTTTGGGGAGACCGTAGGCTAGTTGTATTTGCTCCATCTTCCCTCTATGTATTGAGTCAAATGCATTGGAGAAATCTACAAATAAGAGTGTCGCCTCGAGGTTTGTCTACCGATTGCCAGGATCTGTGATGTGGATCGGTTTCTCCGAAAACTATTTTGATTCTTTCTATGAATTTTCTCAATATCTGGTTCTATGCGGTTGAGTAGCAGGGCATTATAACTCTTAGCCGCAGTGGAAGTAAGGGTTATATCCTGGTAGTTCTTGGCATTCTTAGGTCATCTTTCTTGCAGAAAGAGAGGATACGGTCTTTTGTCCATCTCTCTATTGTGTTCTGGCTATATACGGCATTGCAGTATCGGAGCAGTATGTCATCAAATTTCCTTGTTTTCCATACTTCCAGTGGTATTTTATCAAGACCTGCTGCTTTCCTGTTTTAATTTTGTTAGTACTACGTCGAGTTCTTCTGGAGTAAACTGTCCTAGTTTGATATCTAATTTTTGTGTTAGGTCTATCTGTAAGTTTAGGGGATTTTCCAAATAGAAATTTTCTTTCCACGTCTATATTCATTCTTCTTGGATGGCAGCTTTTAGTTTAGCTCTGTATGTGTTCTTCGTTTTGCTCACTTCATTTACTGTCTGCTACGCTATTTGAGATGATCTATCTTCGACGCAATTTCCAATTTTATTGATTTGGTCTTGAATTTATTCCATTTGTTCTTTCGTAATGTGTTAATTAGTTCTCTTTGTAAGTTTCTGAGAGTTGACATTAGTTGGGTTCCTTTTATAATATAGAGATGCTGTTTTTACGTTGTCTCGTTTTTTTTTTCTAACTGCTAATGTCTCCCATGGAATTCTATGTTTGGCTCTTAGTTTGGTTAATATGCATTATGCTGCTGCTGCTTCCATGTGGGCATTGACGAAGTTTTTATATTCGTCATTCGGTGAAAGTGTTTCGGATATCTCCTGAAGAGCATCAAATTTTTTCTAAGTGTAATAGTATATTTATTACTAATATCTCTATTGTAAAGTAAGGACCAGTCATCGTGTGTTTGTGTCGTATTCCTGCGTTGGTTGAGAGGTATATTTGCTGGGACAATTCTTTGATCGGAAAACAGACATTCAAAAGATGAATATACCACACAATTCAAATTTATTATTAATGAGGATATAATCAATATGTGCTTTAGAATAATTTGCGTAGGTGTCGGTTCATAGTTTTCCTTTCCTTTTCTGGAATTTAGTATTAAGGCATGTTAGTACATTTTCAAGAGAGAACTCAGATATTCTCCATTTCTTTTTGACGAGTTGTGCCAGCAGAATTTGTTACTTTCATCTTTATCTATTTGAGCATTCATGCCTCCTTTGATGATTAGAACGTTGTATTTGAGGATGCTACGGATAAGAGAGGAGAGCTCATTGTAGAAGGTGATAAGGTCCGTTTCATCACTAGTATTGGTAGGACTGTAGCAGTAGATGATTGTTGTGCTGGGGTTGCTGTTAGATGTAGCTACCATCATTCTGGGTTGTATTTTGTCGATGCTATAAAGTGATTTTAGGGCGCGAGGACAGAGAAGCATTTCTACATCCCCTATGTCGGCATTAACAGAGATTTTCCATGCAAATGCTGAGATATCCATCTATCGCCAGTATCGTGGTATTTTATTTCTTCTTCGCTTTAATGGTATATATGTTCTTCTATGCATATTATGTCTATAATATACTCAGGCACAGACACTGTCAGCTCCGGTAGTTGGCTTATTCTATTTAAAGTTATAACGTTAAGTGTCACTATATGTGCTGTGCTTTTGCATTTAAGATATATATATATATATATATATATATATATATATATATATATTTGCTTCCACAAAGTAATCATGCTTCAGCCCCTGAAAGAAAACACCAGAGTCATCATTTGATGAAGGCGCTGAAGGTGACAGCTGCTTTTATTCGTTTATTTATTTATTCATTTTCCAGCCGCATGTGTATAAAATGATTTAAATAGATTTACGTCAAATCATTTCCGAGATTTGATATAAATAGATTTGATATAAATAATATGATTTATATGGGTTTATGTAGAAGATTTACAAGATTTATATGATGCGATTTTAAACAGAATTAGATAAGATATATCCATATTCACCATGATGGACAGATGTTTATCGTAGGGACTCTCCCTGGAAGTGGCCCTTTTGAGTGGCTGGTAATAAGGATTGTACTGCTCCATCGATATCCTCTCATGAAGGAAGCGTCCTTGGCTATAAATCTGCCACTAATTTTTTGGGTTTTAGAAAAAGGTTCTGTCTGAGTAGATACCTTCCTTCTCAAGACTAAATTCATTAATTCCATTAAACTTATTTAAATAGATAGGTAGTTCGCCACGGGGATTCCTCCTCCTCTGACCAACGTGTGAGATTACGACATCGTAGTGAGTGAGTTCGATCGCACGTCGAACAGTGACATTTACTTTCAGACTAATTCTCTTGGGAAAGGTATGAACCCCCTTATCCTCCAGCTATGGGTTAAATAGTACCACAGTTGTTTTTTTTTTTACAAAGATGGCTTTGGCATTAAATGGCCCGCAAAGGCTGATATGCCATTAAACAAAGAAACCAAACCATATCATATAACTCATATTGATTCCTACGGTTTATAATTATGTGATAGTGTTGCACTGTTATCGTAATTGGAAATAGACACGGTGATCCGCTTTCAAATCCTGGTCTTGGCTGCTTGCGTTTCAATTTGCGCTAATGCCAAATGGAAAAGCATGAACTCCACTCTTTTCCCTCCCTGGCAATGGGCAAATAGCAAAGCAGTCTTTAGTTATTTTGGTAGGTAAATCGGTCAGGGAGAAATACAGCTGAATGCCCCCACCCCATCATCGAGTCAGTGTGCCAGGGTAACTTGCTCTCAGATCAGAGATCCAGGATCGTTTAAGACATGCAAAAGATAATTCTTTATAGTAAAATTTAAAAAAAAGATACGAAAATAAAATAAAATCAATTAGAAAAAACGAAAATAAAATCGGTGGTGTAATGGTTAAAGCGCTGGACTGCGGAATCGTAGTATGTGAGTTCGAACTGCAGTCGCGCTACAATGTTCACTTTCGGACAAATACTCTTGGGGAAAAGTATGAACCTCCTTATCCTCCCATCTATAAATAGTACCACTATTGTCCTTATAAAAGGTTGGATTTGATATTAACCCGAGAAGTTTGATATGCCATTAAATAACAAACAAAATAAAAATAGCCCATAAATCCTTTTCCGCCGGAAGTTTTAACTGAATTTCTTTAGTGCCTTAACAGCTCATTAGATGTACGTGCGTTTGTCGTTCATACTTTTAGAATATTAATTCATTAAGTATAATAAAAAGATCCTCAAGAGAAGCCGATAGACAATGGGACTATAGCAATTATAATTATGCGTCAGGGGTTATGATTTAAATTTAGTTTTTTTAATATATATATTTAAAATTTTCTGTTAAATACAACACAAATAATTAAAAGGAGAGAATCCTTGTGGCTATCATGTTGGACTGTTACATCGTAGTAGGCGAGTTCGAACACCAGTCGGGGAAAAGGCATGAATTTCTTTATCCGTCAGCTATAGGTTAAATAGTACTACTACCGTTTTTTGACACGTATTAGATAATCCACAAAGGTAAACATGCTATCAATGAAACCGAACTAAAACAAATGAGTAAAACAACTTTTTAAAAACAAATTGTCTTGAAGAGATACTCGAATAGAAATATATTCTTTCTGCGTTTCTGGTTAAAGATTTTTCGTTGAAAAAATTACTACTATTCTACGCTCAGTACTTTTGGTCGGCTGACTGCCAATTTACAAAATGTAGGGGAAATTTTAAAAGCCTTTTTGAAAAATATGTTATGGTTATCGTGAAAGGAAATGGAAACGGTGTCATGAGTTCAAATCCTGGACGAGGCCGATTTAATTTCTCATAGTTCGAATACCCTTGGGAAAGGTATGAATTCACTTATTCTTCCTCCAGATATATGTAAAAGGTTGGGCAAACTGGGTCATTCAGCCTCGGTTCAACAACCATTCTAAGAGAAGGAAAACTCTGAATTTAAACCTGTAAAATACTGCTTAAAAATTGACCTTGTGTCACATCCTCCTCCTTGAGGAGAGGTTGATTAATACAATAAATCATTTCTATTATCGCTGAATGTTATTTCCTTAAAATATGTTATTTGTCGGGCTTCCCACTAGCGCGTGAGTATGGTACAAAGCCGTTTTTTGTGGGTATTTTCTTAAAAGATACAACTGACCTATGTTACGGACATGCATCTGACAAGCCTCGTAGATAACATGCAATATATATATATATTTCTGCGTAACACTTACATAAACCGGTATAATATTGCCATTTGCTAAGCTTAGTAAGAAACCAAAAGTATGGGATACTCAGTGAGAACCCAGCCCATTCAGTTGTAGATGAAAATATGCCGACTGCACATTTTACAGAGCGCTAAGACACCCTAACTAGTTTCCTGAGTATGACACTTTGCCATCTAATGGTGAGGCTCCAGTCCCAGAGCTTTGGGAAATGTGAAGTATCTCTTTATTACCATTACTCCCGAGTCCACTGACCCAGATTGGTGGTATCTGAAAGAGTCTAATCTATGTGTGAAATAGAAATATTCAATTATTCACAATACTTGGAACCATTTTACTGTGCAAACAAATAAGTAATGTTGAATATAATTGCTTGTGTTTAATAACAATACTTGAAACCATTTAACTGTGTCCAAATAAAACTATTAGTGTTTGATAGCAATACTTGAAACCATTTCACTGTATGCAAATAAATGAGCTCAGGCTAGTTTAAAAATTGTTACCTACAAATTGTTCGTTTACAAATCCTATATATTTAATGTATATGTTAACAGGATTTGGCATTGAATAACCTACAAGGGTTGATATGCCATAAAAGACTACCAACTCAATAGGAATCGAATTTGTTTACTGTTACACCACGCTAGGCATCGCTTTTTATTCAATATCAAATACAACTTAGGTTCTGGCACAGGGCGGTGAGGACCGAATTCACTATTCAGTAGCAGTGGACATGAGAGACAAACTTGGTAATGTTACATTGTGGTTGACTTAATTTCTTTCACTTGATCCCGATAGCGGAAAGGAGCAACTGACACATTGGTCACAAAACCCATCATGTTTATTTCCAGATGTTACATTCTGTTCAAGACAGACCCCAATAAGGTGTTATCATTTCCAACCCAATGGGCGGGATTTCAATCAAGATTTAACTACTCAAACTTTACCGGGTATAGCTCTAAACTGCGACCAGTAGAGAGGTTTCAGTTCTAAAGCTCTTGGCAATGTGAAATACCCCTTCATTGTCATTACTCCCAGTTCCGCTCTGACCCAGAGTAATATTACCTGTTCGGATCACATCTATGCGTCAAAAGAATCTGTTTTGAAATTATTTATATATAATAGTAATACCCATTAACTCTATGTAAATTTATATTAGATTATTTACTTATTTTCATATGTTTCTAAGCAAATAGAAGCGCTATTTTTTTTAAATGCAATAGAACACTGAAAATATTGTTATTTCCAGAATTTACAAATAAATCAAATTTTGGCATGAGATTATCCAAAATGAGTTGACATGCCATTAAACAAAACAAATCAAATCAAACTCTCCCCTTGAAGGCCCTTTGTCAACTGCTAGGAATTCGCGTCTCTACAATGTGAGATCCTCTAGCTAGTTTACGAGCGCCTACTCGATTTACACTTTTAACGGGCTTTTGTTTCGGTTGTTACGACCTTTGACATATCACCTGTCAATCACGACTCTGCAAATGTTTAATACATTCGCTGTTCCAAATACTGAGAGAAGTGGAGTTTACTACGACATACTAGCCATTACAACTCTACGTCATACCAATGCCTTTTATCTACAGTTACTATTAACTCTACTGCCAACATTTTAGACTAAATGAATATTTTATTCTTATTGATTTTGATAAGCCATTCAATGGAAATGTTGAATATTTTGCTGAAAGTATTGTGAATAATGAATTCAAAACCTTTTATTTTTGGCATTTCGACTTCACAAAATTTTATTTTTTAAGTCGTTGTAGGAATATTAAAAAGAATTGTTTTCTGTGCTATAAAATGGGATGCATGATCTACCCAGCTAATTAATTGTTGTATTATCTTGAAAAAAAAAATCTGATTAGCAAATACATATTGCAGGAACCTGTGCTTTCCGTATGGCTTGACCGTTGGTCAGTTTAGCTCCATATTATTCCGTGTAGAAGACGATTTTAACCTTGTAGATATCTCGTGTATAGGTCGAACAAGATTGATTTCTTGACTATAAATCAATCGTCAGTCTAGACACAAGCTCGATTCGTGCATCAGACAAATCACTCTTCTTCGTTTGGCCTTTTGCCATACAATGCTAAGCTTTGCATTGATCGAGATCACCTTGTTTGCGCGCATTTATGTTACATCGATACATTTTAAATTATTAAAAACAACGTAGCAGAGGGGGTAAAGATAGGTCCAGATAAGTCGTCACATTCAGAAAGCCAGTCTGGTTTGCGTGGAATCCAATTCTTCTCATGCTTTACTATTTGTGAATGAAGTAAATCGATAAGTGAGGCTGAATTCGGGTTATTCGTTAGCTGCCGTCCACCGTCACAGAAGCCGAATTGATTTTATTTTTAACTACCAATACGCCCCGCGACAAAATTGCCTTAATAAATAATTGCTCCAGTTTAAAAATTGTTCGAAGTCACTTTTCCGAATGTCTAAAATAAAATATATTCATCTGCAGACTTCAAATATTTTTGTGAAGTTAGCTGGATGGTTAATTGGTTTGTTGGTTTTACGGCATGTAAACCCCTGTTGGGTCATTTTACATGAATGTTAAATAATGACCTTCAACTATATACGGTACAAAAATATAATAATTTCGGCGGAGCGTAGAATACGCTGTCTCCCTTGCAAAGAGGCAAGATCCCTTACAAAAAGAGGTGTTATAGGTATGTTGTGTATCCTTTCATTGTTAATACTCCTACGGCTATTCTGACCCGGAATTGTAGGGTCTCATCTATGAGTCAAATAGATTTGTTCGTATTCGATCGTACCTTGAACAAAAAATCTTTTAAAAAATGCGCAAAAATGTAAACTGAACACGATTCCCAAACCTCTATATATAAAATAACCTTTGACGGGTTGATATGCTGTTAAAATCAATTAAAAATTTATTTTCACAATAATTTGGAACTGGCAAACACTACATACTTAGTTGCTGTATGTTAAGAGCCAACATCATAGAACACGAGTTCGAACTCCAGTCGCGCTATTACGTTCATTTTCTGACAAATACTCTTGGAAAAGGTATGAACCCTCTTATCCACCCATCTATGGGTTAAATAGTACTACTACGGTCCTTCAAAAAGGTTGGATTTGGCATTAAATAACCCGAGAAAGTTGATATGACATTAAATAACAAACAAACAAACAAAGCATCATCTCAAATAGACATTAAATAACAACCAAACAAACAAAGTATCATCTCAAATAGATCTATTTGACCCATACATGGGTCCTGAACAGGAACAACCACTCTGTGTTAAAGTGGCCATGGGAGTAATGTCAACAAAGAAGCAACTCCACACTCCTCAAAGCTCCAGAAGTGGAACCTCAACACTCGATGCCGTTTGGAGTCATACCTAAGAATGTTTTGGTCATTGGATGATCCAAGTGTTACCTGGCGTGAAGCTACAAAATCGTAAAATCATTTTAATGAATTTCTCTGTTTTATCATCTACTATATCACTATTTTTGCACTCATTAAGTTGGTTGGAAGGTTGGTTTTATGGAATGTTAGTACCTTTTTGCCTTATTTTATGCCAAAGACATAATTGTTAAAGTATATTCTCCAATTATATACGGTACAAAAACGCATCTTTACAATTGGCTAAACACTTCCTATCAAGTTGCATTAACAAAATTTTAAGAGCCAACGTATTAATGAGTTTTAAAATCATTTTAAACGTTATCTCAAACAAATCTATTTCACCCATAGACCCTAAAATGTACAACCACTCAAGGTCAGGGTGGATCTGGGAGTAATGGTAACGAAGTGGGTGACTCCACACTACCCAAAGCTCCAAAACTGGAGCCTTTCCACTTGATGCCATTTAGTCTGTTACACAGGACGCTCCCTCCAATTTTAGAAGATACCATCAGCATATTCTAAGCCTCGGTATCGGGGCAAAATATTTTTGAAGCGCACGCCAGTATTTTAAAGAGGGACTTAAAATAGCTAAACGAATTGGTATGCCTTTTATTTCAAAAGCCGCCCCAACCCCACAAAGTTTATGGCTATCGTAGATTTTATTACACGACGGATTTATTAGTAAATGAGTATAATGAGTGAGAAGTATTTCTTTGAATTTTACCTATCAAAATCAGGTCTAATATACCTGGAGTTGTAGTTGTTTTCATTAGAATCTATACTGTATTCACGGAAGTGACAAAAATGTCTAGTTCCGTCGACATTTTCCTGTGCAACATCAGAGATTGACCTTGATTTTACTCTTTTTATAGTAATGTTACGTTGCAATAAGTTAATTCATATAAAGAAAAAAAAAAAGACTCCCGACCACTGTTTTATATTTCTTGGTCAAATTCGGTTTGGTTTCTTTGTTTAATGGTATATCAACCTTTGTAGGTTATTTAATGCCAAAGCCATTCTCCTAGAAGAACAGTAGTGGTACTATTTAACCCATAACTTGGAGGATAAGGGGATTCGTATCTTTTCCAAGGGTATTTGCCCGAAAGTGAACGTAATAGCACGAACTCGCTTGCTACAATTCTGCAGTCGATCGCTTTAACCATTACACCGCGAGGACACCCCTCTGTTCAAACTCGGCGTTGCTATTTGTTTGTGATCAAAACAAGGAAACTAATTCAGAAATACTTCACAGACTCTCTTATAACTGGTGTAATTTTCCCATGACACGTCAAATTTTGACTTTTCGCTCTCAACCTGTAGGGTCAACATTTTTCAACCCATCGCACAATATCGATGCTTCAAAATAATAGTTTGACACAATGGACCCTAATATTGACCCCATCCGTCATATTTCACCGATGTTCTCTTACTGTTCGCCTGAAAATTTGGCAACCGTTCAGTTCCTTTCAGCAAACGAAATTCATTTTTCCGAATAATAAAAATGAATTACAAGTTTGAATTAAAGAAATATATAATGATGAATGCTGCCTCAAATTCGAATGTAATCTTCTCAAATTTTCTCAAATAATAACGAAGACAATTTATCTTAGCCCTTTTGGATATTCACCGCTGCCCCAAGAAGCGCTGTATCCTGAAAGTGACAATAAACTGCATCCGGTATTGAAGCTCAGTTTCCGGTCTTCTGTGTAGTGTTGAATGTCTCTTTATTGCCATTTCTCCAAGGTTCACTTTGTGTGGGAGTGTTAGTACCTGCTTGGTCGAATAGATGTTTTTGAAAATTATTCCCTTTGGATACGAATGTGTGAAATCATATAACAGAGGTCAAATTATTTTTCTTAATAAGAATACTTAAAACCATATAATTGTGTATAGGTTATTACTATTTGATAGGAATACTTAGACCATATAATAGTGCAAACAAATGAATCTATACTGTATTCAGTATAGATTCATATAACCCCAGTCAGATTCTATAACCCCAGTCATATCTCGGAAATGACACTATACTGCATCTGACGGGGAGTCAGACCCCACTCCACGACGAACGTATCAGATAAGACACTGTACTGCATCTGATGGCGAGTCAGACAAAAGGGCTATTTAAAAAGATTGCAATGGAACGAAAAAACAAATGTTTATAATGAAAATTCAAATTTTTGTACAATTTTAGTACAAAATAACCCATGAGAAGTTGGTATGCCGTTAAACAAATTTAGGAAACGATCTAGAACCATCATTCCATCTTTCCAAAAATCTTACTGTCTCTTTAAAAAAAATATACAAAAAGCAACAAAACCTGGGATGTACAAACCTGTCAACCATCAACGAAATGCTTTCCATAAACTTGATCGATGGATTTTAAACGGCATATCAACTCATCTTGAGTTATTTTATGCCAAGAGGTTAGGGAATTGCGTTCAGAGTGCATTCATATTAACCTTTTTGTGTCGTTATTTCTAATGAGTTTTTTTAAAACGCGTTTGTGATATCAAGTATTCCTATCTACCCGATTTATTTAACTCATAGATAGGAATCTAACCGTTACAACCACTTCAGGTAGGGGAAGCTCAGTCAGCTGGGGTTATAGAATACGCCGACTGCATCACTGCAGAGGAGTAAAACCCCACTCTACGACCAATGCCTCAGATATGACACTATACTTCATCTGATGGCAAGTCAGACCCCACTCCACGACCAATATCTCGAAAATGACACTATACTGCATCTGATGGCAAGTCAGACACCACTCCACGATGAACGTATCAGATAAGACACTATACTGCATCAGATGGTGAGTCAGACCACACTCCACGACCAATGTCTCGGAAATGACACTATACTGCATCTGATGGCAAGTCAAACCCCACTCCACGATGAATGTCTCGGATATGACTATACTGCATCTGATGGCGAGTCTCCAGGAGCTTTGAGGAATGAGGAGAACCCCTTTTTCTCATTACTTCCAGGTCCACTCTGATCCGGAGTGGTTGAACTTGTTAGGGATCCAGGTATGGGTAAAATAGAATGGTTGAATCATTTTCTATACTTGAAACCATTTAACTATGTGCAAATAAATAAGCTTTGGCTCATTTTAAAATGTTACTTGAAAACTATTTGTTTACAAAATCTCGCGTGTCTAGTCACACTGAAGAGTTGTGATACAACTAAACAGTCTGTCTAGATGACAATATATGCACCCCAACTCCCATGAGGTTGAGCTCTCTAGCGAAGGAAGTAACGGTTGCCATCCGTGTAAGGCAAGGCTCTTCGAATGAATTGTACTCTCTGTATCCGTTAAGCAGATATATGTAAAAAATAAAACAAAAGTGATACGTTAGCGTTTAAAATTCCTCCGCTTACGCTAGTTTCTTCGTAGCTGTGCGGTAGAATCTTCGGTTGACGTATGAGTCAGCCGGGTTTCGATCCCAGCTTTGAGGATCTCGCGTGTCTAGCCACACTGAAGAGTTGTGATACAACAAAACAGTCTGTCTGTTGATGACTATATATATATATATATATATATATATATATATATATATATATATAAACAGGATATAGCATTAGATAATACCCAAAATTTGAAATCCCATAAAACTCAACCAACCAACCAGGTAAGGGGGACCCAGGAATATTGGCCATTAAGAAATACTCCACACTTCTCAGATTTTCAGAACTGGAGCCTCACCATCAGAAGCAGTTTTGTGTTATATCGAGGACACCGCCTTTTTTGTGGGGTGGAGTCTTACCCTCAGTAGGAGATACAGTCAGTGTATTCTAAGCCTACATCTGATGGTGAAGCTATAGTTCTGGAAATTTGGGAAGTGTAGAGTAACTTTTCATTGTTATTATTCCCCAGTCCACTTTGACCTGGAATGGTAACACCTTTTAGGGTTCTATCAATTGGTTAAATAGATCTATTAGCAAATTATTTGTATAAGAAATACTTGATATCATGCAATTTTATACAAATTCTCTTTTGAAACTATACAAAAATTTAATTGTACTATGTCTGCTATTCCATTACTTCTAAGCATGAAATAACCCCAGATCGGTAAACATGCCGTTAAATTAAATCAGTCAAAAATCCAAACACAATATTATAATGAATGGACAACAAATATTTCATAAAAACAACTAAATAAACAAAGTTGAATATCTAATTAAAACAATTATTGCTTGATTGAAACATTCCCTACTGACAGAGAAATACCCTACCCTTAGAGTGCCCTTCTCGTGTGTGATCCTGAACGTCACTTGGTTGTCGTACACAGAGGTTATGAAATGGTCATTTTAAAACACTTGAATACTAAAAAAACAACAATCTGCATCTGACGCATTGGGATGCCACGCTTACTGGTTGATTTATAGTCTCTTCTTTTGTGACATATCAATTTATTAAAACTGTTTCTCCAGATGAAATTGAGAACAAATAAACATTAAAACGTATTTACGAAGAAATATTCCCGATTATCTGATCACTTTTCATCACACACACGCGTGTGCGCACACACACACACCCACTGCCCAGTCGGCTAGGGCTTTAGAATACACCGACTACATCTCTGCAGAGAGGTAAGACTCGCCCAAAGAGTGTCCTGTATATGACACTAAACAATCTGATGGTGAAACTCCAGTAATGCTGGAGCTTTGGAAAATACGGAGTATCTCTTTATTACCATCGCTCTCAGGTCCATTCTGGCCCGGAGTGGTAGCACCTGATAGGGTTCTATCTATGGGTCAAATAGAACTAAACAGTGTGCTTATGCTAAATAGAGTTGTTCTAAATAGAACTGTTTTTGACAATTAAACTGTGTATTTATGCTAAACTGAATTGTTTGAAATAGAACTGCTTTTTGACATTGAAACTGTGTACTAATGCGAAACTGAATTGTTTGAAATCGAACTGTTTATATATATATATATAAATGGATTTGGCATTAATGACCTAAAATAGTTGATGTGCCATAAAATCAAAACCAAACCGAACCAAACCACCTACACCCACACCAGCCCAATCGTCTCGGGCTGTAGAAAGCACCAACTGCATTTCTGCAGAGTGGTAAGACACCTCCCATCAACGTGTATCCTAGATACGATGCTGAGGCTCCCACCTTGGATCTTTGGGGAATATGGTTCACCTCTTCATTGTCATTGCTCCTAGGTCCAATCTGACCCGGAGTGGTAGCACCTGATAGGGTCCTCTCTACGGGTCAAATAGAACTGTTTGACCATTTAACTGTGTGTAAACAAATGAGAGATATTTAATTGAATTGCAATACTTAGAACCATTTTACTGTGTGCAAACGAATGAATAATGTTGACTAGAATTATTAGTGTTAAATAGTAATACTTTAAACTCTTTGTGTGTCTAAATTGAATTATTTGCATTTCATGTCAATACTTGGAAACATTTAACTGTGTACAAATAAATGAATAGTGCTGAAGAGAATTAGTGTTAAATAGCAATACCTGTAACCATTTCGCGGTCTGCAAAAAAATGAATTATATCGAATAGAATTATTAGCAATAATTGAAACTATCTGTGTCGAAACAATAGCAATATTAGTGTGCAAACAAATTAGTTTTAACTCATTTGGAAAAGAAATTACCAACAAACTATGTGTGCAAACAAATGGCTGATATTAAATCATCATTGTTATATATCAATACTTGAAACCATTTAACAGTGTGCAAAAAAATGAGCTCAGCCTTGTTTAAAAATGTTATCTACAAAATAGGTTGACAAATCATATATATATATATATATATATAAACAAGATTTAGCATAAAATGACCCACAAGGGTTGTTATGCCATAAAGCCAAGCCAAGTCAACCAAAACAAACCGACACGCACACACACACACACACGCGTGCGCATATATATATATATATATATATATATATATATATATATATACAAAAGTAAGTAAAGTTGGCGACCGTAGTCGAGGGCGACCGGAAGGCCCCCTTGTCAAGGTGTAGGGGAGGGCGCTACTCCTTTGCCTAGATTGTTCCACTTTACCCTTGATACGTACCTTATATTGCTGAGTGTTAAGCAAGGCGATATCAAGTACCATTTTTAAAGTCTTTGGTATGACGCGACCTGGGATTGAACCCAGTTCTCCCAGACCATTGGCGATCACTCTACCCACTATATATATATATATATATACGTATATATATATATATATATATACGTATATATATATATATGTATATATATATATATATATGTATATATATTGTCGGAGTAACAAATACAATTATTTCTTTTATGTTGTATATTTTTGGGTATTTTTTCGACCTTTTTCATCGTCAGAAGAAAAAGATTTTTGTGGAAAAAAACTATTTTTGAAAAATTATTAAAAAAATTTCATCTGAGTCGACATGACCCAAGAGAAGCAACGAAGAATGGACTGGTGACATGGAATGTCAATTTGTTGAATGAAAATCATCTTTTGGTTCAAACTGTCTTCAATTGATTTTTTATATATGTATATCTGTAGGGAAGGCACCTGGCTACTGAGTTTTCTCATTAGGTTTGGGAGGGAGAACTTTTAAATTAGCAGTGGAAGACTGACGTATTTGCTTATATAGGTATTTGTGACAACCAAGTTTTATTCCCAGGCAAGGTGATTAAATTTCATATTATAAATCAAAATGGCGTATCTGCAGACTTGTTTATTCATTCGTTTTTTTTTTTTTTGTTTTTTTTTTCAATTATTGATTTTATGTTTATATCTTTTAAAATTCTTTATACCATGGTGAATTTGGCATCTCGGTTAAAATCGTGACTGAACGAAAGTGTTCCACAAATATTAAATTTCGGTGATCTATAGATTTGATACTACGTCTATAGTTATTTAGTCTAAAATAAAATGGCCATCCTGACTTTATAACATATTGTTTTTGGCAGCGTACGCAATCCAATAAGTGAATTACATTTTTCTTTTGCAATTTGGTTCATGGTGAATTTTAAGTCTTTTTAGTTTTTAATGAGTTGGTTATATATAACAGTGTTGTGTAATTACTAGAGAGTAAGGCTATCAGACTACTCT
The DNA here is from genome assembly GCA_963585895.1 of Sepioteuthis lessoniana. Taxonomy (NCBI): domain Eukaryota; kingdom Metazoa; phylum Mollusca; class Cephalopoda; order Myopsida; family Loliginidae; genus Sepioteuthis; species Sepioteuthis lessoniana. The sequence continues at coordinate 47,906,112 of OY757938.1, forward strand.
TAACGAGTTGGATTCTCACTGGGTGCTCATTTTGGGCCTTATGCCAAACTTATTCAACAGAGGCTTGGTAAATGACAACATAGAATATAGTTGTCAAACAATAAAAAATGATTGAGAAAGAAAGAACTATGAAAAAAAAAAACAAATTTCAGTTAATTCTGCTTTTATTCTAATGCTGATTTGTTATATAATTTGAAAACTATTGCCAGAGGATTAAATGGAAAACATCAAAATATCGGAGGGATGTTATGCGTAATCATTCCTGATAACATGTTGAGTAATTCCTCTTCATGTAACAATCCCCAAATAAGCAAACTCATATATATATATATGTATATGTTTGTGTGTGTGTGTATGTGTGCGCACGCGCGTGTGTGTGCATGTGTGTGATGATATATATAGTATAACTAAAATATATATATATATATATATATGTATGTATAAAGTGTAATATGACATATATTAATATAGTGATGATATATATATATATTGTAATAAATTATATATTATATAATGATATATATTTATATGTATATATGGAGTTATGATATACGTGCATATATATTATAATAATAGATATATCTATAAATACTGTAATGATATATATATATATATATGGTAACGATTATGTATACGTATTGTAATGATATACATATTGTAATGATGTATCTATGTATATATATATACCTATATTGTAATGATATATATATATGTATACATTGCCATGATACATATATATATATATGATAATGATATATATTTATATTGTAATAACATATATATTTATATTGTAATGACATGTTTATATGTATATATTGTAATGTTATTAATGGTATATATGCATATCAATATATGAAATGATATATATGAATGATATATATGTGTACATATATGAAATGATATATACATTTGAATATTGTGACGTAGTCTGCTCCTGAGAGGAGAGAGGTGAGATCAATTTCCCAATACCCCTCCGTGTTTGAATTAACAGACCTCAAAGATTGACCGTTAAAAGAGGAATAAGGAATGTAGGTCAACTCCTCGACCTGCCTGTTGAAGGAAGTAACGAATCCAGGTCAGAATGAAAGCCAAGAGATGTTTACACTCTGTGACCGGATGGATAGAGAAGGGGAAATAGAGGTCATGAGAGTAGCCCGAATGAATCGCATGACAGGGTGAGGAAGAAGAAAGAGGCCAAATGATTGGCCAGAACCCTAAAGCCGGAAGTAGTATCCTTTTCGTCAGAGGAAATAGGAATAAAGAATTCAGTTTTTAGGACGGAGGTCGGCGTGAAAGGACGTGCGGATCTCATGCCAAAACTCCGGGCGAAGAAACAGAAATAGAGTTCTTGGATAGGAGATAACAGATGCCTTCAAGCCAAGCTGTACAGAATCCCGCTAACCCGTAAAAGAAAGGAAATCCCAGAAGAAACCCGTCGAAAAAGCTAAGTAAACCTTAAAACCGTTTTCTCCAGCCACCCTTCCTAAGTATTGCAATTGTATGCTCTCTCTCTCTCTCTCTCTCTCTCTCTCTCTCTCTCTCTCAATTTAAAGAAAGAAGAAAAAAAGGAAAAAGGAAGAAAGAAAGACATTTGTATTTGATATTGTCTGCTGGTAATATAGCCGGCATCTTAAATATTTATTTGGCCTGCACGTATTAAAAACTTGTTATATTTTAAAAATCCCCACGTGTCGAAATTTATTCGTTGTATTGTTTGCTTATCGAGTTGCCTTCTTTTGCATATTCCTTTTCAGCGTCATTCGCTTCAATTTATTCTCGCTAAATGTCCTATTCGTCTTTAAAAATATTACATGGGAAATTGGAATTGTGGACAACGATAAATAATATTATATCTAAACCTAGAGGTCCATGTCTTCCGTTAGCCTAGTGGGTAGGAAGACGAAGTGGCCTGGTGGGTGTGTGTAACGTGAAATTTGGAAACCCCTTGCCAGCGGCGGTCAGTCTAGCACCAAGTTAACCCCCACATTATCTGCCAGTTCCCATATGCCCGAGAAAGGACTCTTAACTAGGACTTATTTTGCGAGGGATCAAGTGCCAGACTGTCCCGACTTCACACGTGCGAAAAATAAACTCCGTCCCGGGAAAAATATTTTAGGCACCGTCACAATATAAATATATGAAATGATATGTTTATCTAATCATATACGAGGATCATTAAATAACTTTCCAGACTTTTTTCGTATGGGCACTTTTATTGATAGTACATACATGAAACTCTAGTCCCCTTCGAAGTAATCTCCTCCGGCTGCAATGCACTTGTTGTATCGTTCCAACAACTTCTTGAAGGCCCCATGAAAGTCCTTTTGTGTGAGCGTGTCAATGACCTTCGTCACAGCCTCTTTCATTTCCTCAATTGTCTCATAACGACAGACTCTGAGCTTAGGGAATCACCAAAAGTCTCAGGGAGTAAGGTCTGTTTTACAGAATGGTGAGGAACTTTGTTGATGCCCATCGTGATCAAATAGTCTGTGACAAGGATGGAGTTGTGGACTGGTGTATTGTCCTGGTGGAATTGCCACTGACCCGATTTGAAGAGTGCTGGCCTCTTCCGACGGAATCTCTTGCTGAACTCCCTTAAAACCTCAACATAGTAACCCTAAGCCTAACCCTAACCCTTTGGCCAATTAACTCTGGTGTATTGACTTCCTTACTCATCCCACACCTCTCATCATCCCTCACAGACTCCCTGCCTTCCCTGAATCTCTTATGCCACTCAAAAACTGATGCTCAATTCATGCAAGATGGTCGAAAAGCAGTCTGAAGCATTCTATACGTTTCTGTGGCATTTTTCCAAATTTAAAACAGAATTTTATTGCATATCGTTCTTCTAAAGTGTCATCACGTCCAGATTGCATTTTTGAAATTCACCAGCTGTGACAGACAGGTTTAGTTGGGTGAAGTCATAGAAATTGGTCAGTCATCTCATAAGATGTATAGCAATAACATACTGAACTTTCAAGTGTCTACGACAATTTTAAATGCCTATAGAAAAAAGCCTGGAAACTTATTGAAGGCACTACGTATATACGTATATCATTATAATATATATATATATATAGTTTGCAATATCTAAAAATAAATACCTGAATATTGGTGTTAAAGTATTTATTTCTAAATTATAATGGCGTAGACAAATGATATAGAGTTTTTAATAAGTCTAGATTTAAAAATTTTGACATATAGCTAAAAGCATGGAACACAGAGTAAAAATCTAACTCACTCGTAGTAGTCTGATATCCTAACTCTCTAATAATTACACAACACGACGCTTCTCTCCAATTAGAACAAACCGTAGATTATATATAACCAACAAATTCACTAGCTTTTCAACTTAAATGAATCAAAATTTAACGTAAACCAAATTGCTGTAACGTGCCATTTAGTTTCAACTCTTAGAATTGCGTAGTCGAGAAACCGACTGTTACCAAGCGCCGTTGACTTACTGTCTACGGCGTCCTTACTTGATATTAATATATTTACTAACCCTTCAGTACGAGCAGATTATACACAATGTCCAGTTTTGAAACAGAGTTTAACAGGCTGGAATTCATTTTTTCCTTCTCCTCGACCGGTTACCATGCTAAGGTCAAAGAGCCAATCTGCTCTACTATTTACCTATCGCTGGAAGGAAAATAGTTCGCTTGGTTTCTTTGTTTAATGGCATATTTACCTTTGTGGGTTATTTATAACAAAGCCACCCTCATAGGAGAATAGCGGTGATGCTAATCTGACCAATTGCTCCACCTTACCCTTGATACGTATCTTATATTGCTGAGTGTTAAGCAAGGAGGTATCAAGTACCATTTTTAAAGTCTTTATTATGACGCAACCTGGGATTGAAACCATGTCTCCCAGACCATTGGCGGACACTCTACCCACGAGGCCAATGAGCCGGGTCTACACTACTACAAATTTTTTTTTACAAAGTTAATTTTCTTCCAAAGCAAAGGTTTTATTATTTATATTGGAATCATACAATCAAAACATATTTTTAGACATTACCTATTAATTAAGTCTACAACGCTTAAACTCTCTAATCATGAAGAAGAAGAAGAAAAATCTTGTTTAAAAATATACTTACTATACAGAGTTTTATATTAGGGGTTTCTTTTAAAAAAAACTGCTTGCCCAGTCGGCTGGGGCTGTAGAATACACTAACTGCACCTCTGCAAAGGGGTAAGACTCCCTCCAACGAGTGTCCTAGATATGACACTAAACAATCTGATGGTGAGGCTCCAGCAATGCTGGAGCTTTGGGAAAACCCTGGCCCGGAGTGGTAGCACCTGATATGGGTCCTATCTATGGGTTAAGTAGAACTAAACCATGCTTCTTTCACTATACTGATTTTTTGCATTTAAACTGCGTATTTATGCTAAACTGAATTGTCTAAAATAGAACTGTTTTGACATTAAGACTGCGTACTAATGCTACACTGAATTGCTCGAAATAGAACTGTTTTGACGTCTAAACTGTGTACTTATGCTAAACTGAATTATATGAAATAAAACTTTTTGACATTTAACTCTGTGTATTGCCCAGTCGGCTGAGGCTGTAGAATACACTGACAGCACCTCTGCAGAGGGGTAAGACCACCCCCAACGAGTGTCCTAGATATGACACTAAACAGTCTGATGGTGAGGTCTCAGTAATGATGGGGCCTTGGGGAATACGGAGCACTCCTTCATTGCCATTGCTCCCAGGTCCACGCTGGCCCGGCGTGGTAGCACCTGATAGGGTAGCACCTGATAGAACTAACGTCATACTTACGCTAAACTGAATATCTTGAAATAGAAATGTTTTTTGACAATTGAACCGTGCTTACATTTGAACTGCGTGCTTGTGCTAAACTGAATTATTTCAAATAGAACTGTTTTTTGACATTGAAACTGTATTTACACTAAACTAAATTGTTTAACATAGAACTGTTCTGACATGTAACTGTGTGTAAACAAAATCTGTACTTTTTACTAAACTGAATTAGCTGAAGTAGAATTGCTTGACTAAACTGAATAGCTCGAAATAGAAATGTTTTTTTTACAGTTAAACTGTACCTACATTTAAACTGCGTGCTTTTGCTAAACTGAATTGTCTTAAATTGAACTATTTTTGACATTGAAACTGTACTTACACTAAACTGAATTGTTATATGTAACTGCTTGAATAGTTTGAAGTAGAAATGTTTTTGACAATTAAACTGTGTACTCATGCTAAACTGAATTGTTTTAAATAGAACTGATTATTTACATAAAAAAGGATTTGGTGTTAAATAACCTACAAAGGTTGATATGCCATAAAACTGTAATATAATTGCGGAGGGATTTTTTTTATATTATCATTTTTCGTTTTATATATATTGCCTTTCGGTTTAGTTAGGCTGAGAACCTTTCGCTTAGTACATGGGTTAGTTAGGGCATGGGTTAGTTGAGTGCAGGTGTTTATGCACGCGTGGGGCGGATGTGACAATCAGAGATGTCACAATAAAAACCCCAGAGAGGAAAATGGAACCGGGGACGTGAATGAAGTCATGCCCGGAAGCGCTGAGGATGTGGGGGATTTGAAAAAAAAGCAGTAGTTGAGTTTCGGACTTAGACGGGGCAAGTTGATTTTTGGGGCTCGCCGAGGCGAGATCAGTTTGGGTCTACGGGATGTCCGCGCGTTGGTAAAGTTGAGATTTAAACTCCGAACAAGCAAGTCGATTTTCGGAGCTCGCCGAGGCCAGACCAGTAGTTTGCGGTGGGGGTGCCGCACGTGGTGGAGTCCGATGGAAAAGTCAGGATAGAAAGAAATTGTGTCTCTCTCCCCTCACGTCGAAAAACCTTAAACTCAAAAATGTAAATAAAAGTTTCGTACCTGCACCAATTTCGTGTTTTCGGATTCCTATATGAGTATGAACATTATATGTTTATGAATATTTTATGGGTCAGATAGAACTATTTAATCATTTTCGATACTTGAAAACTCTTAACTGTGTGCAAACAAATCATTAATGTTGAATTGAATTATTAGTATTAGATAGCAATACTTGAAACCATTTAGTGTCCAAGAGATAATATTAAACTGTATCTGATAGTAAGGCTATTGTCTTGAAGTTTGTGGAATGTGAAGTATTCCTTAATTACCATTATTCTCAGGTTCACTCTGAACCAGTGAAATTACTTCTTAAGGTTCATCTATGGTCAAATAGAACAGTTCAGTTTTTTGCTAGGGATTATCATTATTGGTTGGTTGGTTGTTTGAGTTTTATGGCATATCAACCTTTGAAGATTATTTAGCGCCAAATCCTTTTTATACAAATAATCAGTTCTTGTACAAACAATTCAGTTTAGTACGTGTACACAGTTTAAGTGTCAAAAACATTTCTATTTCAAACTATTCAGTATAGTTCAAGAGTTCTAAATCAAACGATTTAGTTTAGTATAAGTATAGTTTTTGTTTATACACAGTTAAATGTCAAACAGTTCTATTTCGAACAATTCATTTTTGCTTGAGAACAGTTTCAATATCAAAAACAGTTCTCTTCCAAACAATTCTGTTTAGCATAAGTACGCAGTATAAATGTCAAAACAGTTCTATTTCGAACAATTCAGTTCAGCATTGAATACGTCGTTCAAACGACAAAACAATTTCATTTCAAACAATCCAGTTCAGCATAAATACGCTGTTTAAATGCAAAAAAAACAGTACACTCAAGAAACTACGGTTCAGTTCTATTTGACCAATCGATAGGACCCTATCAGGTGCTACCACCCCGGGCCAGAGTGGACCTGGGAGCGATGGCAATCAAGGGGTACTCCGCATTCTCCAAAGCTCCAGCTTTAATGGAACCTCATCATCAGAAACTCGTTGTGGGGGGTACCCCCTCTGCAGAGAAGCAGTCGGTGTATTCTACAGCCCCAGCCAAGGGGGCAAAATATTATGGATGAGCTGCATGTAAATTGTTCCTATTAAATAGAAATTCTTGATATATAGAATTACTGACGTTAATTAACAAAACTTGAAACCTTCTAACGGTTTCCAAACATAAAATTATTAGTGTTGGATAGTAATACTTGAAACCCTCTAAAATCATTAGCGTTAGCAATACTTGAAACCACCTGACTGTGTGTAGACAAAGGATTAATATTAAATAGAATTTTTAGTGTTGAATAGCAGTAATCGAAACAATATAAATGTATACAAAATTATGAGCTCTGGCTCGTTTAAAAATAATGGTACCCATAAACTATTCTCTTACAAATTATATATATATATATAAATATATATATATAGCATTTGACCTTAAATAACCGACAGGGGTTGATATGCTATAAAACATAACCAAGCAATTTGCTGGTTCTCCAACATTTTAATGGCGTATCTATTCCCCTCCCCATAAGCATTACCAAATCTAAAAATAGAAAATGATCCACGTTTGTAATGTTTTCCAGAAATAACTTTTCCCTATTTTACCGCCAAAACGTTATTGAGTATAAATAGACCAAAATCACCAGCACTAGTCAGTAGTAATTTACAAAGCTCTTTGCTTCGATGTGGCACAAGGCCGAATGAATTGGACACCCAATGAGAATCGAACTCACTCGTGTAGGTTTGCTAGTCAAGCTTGCTAACCGTTACACCACCAAAGGCGCCCTACAACTATCTCAGTCTACTGACGAATCAAAAGTAATAGTCCGAAAATTTCACGACAATAAATAGGTTTTATCTTCTAAGAACTTTAGAGATCGACACGAAAGTAAACGTTCAAAAATAAAATAAAATAAAATAAATAAATAAATAAATAAAATAAGATAAATAGATAAATAAAAATAAAACATTTAAATACATTGTACTCTTACAAGATAAAGATACCCATAACATTTCTTTTGTAAGCTGTTGCTAATTATCAAAAATTATATATAAAAAAGAAAATGTCTGTTACTACTCAAATTCCTGTTGTTTGTTTTAAAGTTTGCTTCTTTTATTTACGATGTATTTCAGCATTTCTATTTTATCATAGAACCCGGAAAACTCTTCTGCTAGAATACCGAGTTACATTTCGCAACGAACTCATTATAGAGGCAGGCTCCGTGGCGTTGTAACGAACGTACAGGACTGCGACATCGTAGTGAGTCCGAGCTCCGCGCTATTACTTTCACCTACGGACTAATACTCTTGGGGAAAGGTATAAATCTCCTAATTCCTTCTCCCCAGCAATTGGTTAAATAGTATCACCGCGGTTCTTCTATAATGATGGTTTTGTAATTAAATCATCCACGAAGGTTGATTTGTCATTAAACCAAAATCGAACTTATTAACGTAATTCACTCCAATATTCACGCGACTTTCGTAACATACACACACACACACACACACACACACACACACACACACATATATATATATATATATATATATATATATTGAACACTTTTAGTTTTTAAATACTGAATAGCATTTTCAAACCTTTTCCCCAAAAATTCAGTAAAGAGAATGAAAGCAAAAAAAAAAAAAACTTTCTTGGTTAGCCCGATAACTTTTCAGCAGATACTCGTATATTTTGTTAATGAAGCTGTATTTTTAAAATTTGCGTTTTGAGTCATGATGTGTGATTAGAAACGCCCGAGATTCAATCGTGAAATTTGAATTCCACCCAAAATCGATTTTGCATCTTAATGTCCAATGTAGTGTTCCATTCCCAGTAAATAAGTTGGTTTTATTTTGCATAGAAGTCTATTTAGCTGACAGAATATGGAAGCCTGTTGCAGATTACATAAATACTGCGCAGACAATGAACGTATTTTGTGTACATGTGCGCATCAATGTATTATGCTCGTGTCGGGTTTTATCTGCTACTTTTCTGATCTTTTTCTACCGAAATCTCTGCGTCATATGGGGGACCTTTTGACTAAGCCATACAGCGACCTTGTAGTCATTGATGACTTTGTAAGGTCGAAAACAGAGGCAGATAATAGTAGAGAAGAAAGAAAAAAAAAACATGAAGAGAAGAAAATAAATGTAAAACAATAGAAAATCAAAAGAAATCTACACTAGTGAGATTGATTTATGCTAAGAGATCAATAGACTGACAGATAGATTGATAGATAGAAAGAAAGAAAGAAAGAAAGAAAGAAAGAATTAGATATAAGAAAAAGTTCCACGGTTTTATAAGTACTTATAAAGGGTGATTAAAAAGTAACTCCCTATTTTAAGATAAAATAAAATTCACTTATTGTAAAAATCACAGCTAAGAAATAAATTATAATCACTTTATTTATTTTTATTGTATATGCGCACACGCGCGTCTCGTAACGGTTTTCGTGATAGAAAATGGACTCGACACCACGAGTTCAAATCCTGGACTCAGCATTTCACTTCACGATGATGTCATTACGAAAGGCATGAATCCATCTCTTCTCCCTCGTAATTATGAGTCAATAGTAAGGTATGCTTGGTCCTTTATCTTTTGTAGGCCAACTTATCTCGGAGAAGGAAAAACACCGAATTCAAACTAGCTGTACTTCGTTTAAGAATTGAACGTGTGTTGCATCTTAGGAGGGTTTGATGAAAACACACACACACACACACACACACACATCAGGGGCGGAGACAGGACTAGTGCTACTCGTGCCCGGCACGACCAATAATTTGGTCAATGTTATTCAAAATGGATTAAAAATCATCCATTAATTTCAAGCAAACATACTTAGTCTGATCTCAATTAAATTACGTATCTATTCAAGTTTCGATAACTAAGTAGCCAAAAGTTCATAAATATATCTGGTAATAATACAACAATGCTGTTTTGAACGGATGGTCCTTGTCCGGCCACCGTCAGATTCATTGAACATCCCATAAAATCGGCTATAATGTTGAACGCGCAATCCATGCCCAGCACTAGACCCTTATAATAACAGTAATGTTAGAGAAATACGCTTTTGGCTGTAGCCAATAGCAAGAGCAACCCTAACTCCGTGCTCAAAAATCTTAGCACATTTTGACTGCTGATTGCTGACAGCTGTCTTGGGAAGAGGGAGAGGAACCGAGAGAGAGAGGGAGAGAGAGGGGGGGAATAGCAGAATAGAGCCGTCGCCGACGTCATCATCATCGCTATGGTAAATGTTGGTTAAACGGCGTGTTTTAATTCGTTTTTTCACTAACAGATGTCTATTTCTTTAATGAATGTTGCATATATTACATTCTGTAACTAAAATTTGTTTATTTGAATACATTTTCAACGAATAATCTTTATTTTAAGCGAAATTGAAACTACTAGCTATGTCTGTGTATATTGTCATCAGTTTCTTTATTCTAATAAACATATTTTTTTCGTCATAGTAATCAGCATCTTCTCTTTTCTTCTATACTTTTGAAAGGAAAAAAAATTATCTTATCTACTGTATTAACAAGACTACAAATTATATAGTATCTTGATTGTTTACAAAAAAAAAACACCTTGCAAGGTACGTTTGTCAATCTGTGCTATACAATGGAGAATCACGCAATAGCAACAATGATGACTTACTTTGGGTCCACAGACCACGGGTTGGGAACTGAAGTTGACAGAGGGCGGGGGGGCACGAGTAGCAAAAATAGGCTTGAGTCGCCACTGACACACACACACACACACACACACACACACATATATATATATATATATATAAAGAGATGAAAAGTTGCTTAAAAAGTGTTCAGCGCTAATATAACAGAGCAGGTTTAAATCCAAAAATATCAAGATCGTACTAGTTGAGTCCTTTACTTCATAGCCAGAACACAATCATCAGACAGAAATAAATAAGTAGGAGAGACTATCGGAAAAACAGCCTCCGATTTATTTTCATAGAATTTACAATAGATACACTGTTGGCTCGTGCAAAATTTCAGCACCTCTGGTGGTGTAATGGTTAGCAAACTAAACTAGCAAACCTATACGAGTGAGTTCGAGTCTCATTGGGTGCCCCATTCATTCGGCTTTGTGCCTCATCGAAGCAAAGAGCTTCATAGTTATTTTACCCAGACACGCACACACACATATTATACTAGAGAGTGATTTAAATTTTTTTAAAGCTTCTTATTGGAGTACCTTTGATATAATAATGGGTGATAATGTATATGTGTACCTGTATAAAATTAGCAAATAAAAAAATTACAGAAACAAGTGTGTGACACCTTGTGAGAAATGAACTCAATACAGTAATAGCGAACAGTTAGATGAGCTTCTTAAATATTGCTCTGTGCCAATTGCCAGGGGTGTACTTGTCAATGGACGATGCCGTATATATGCCAATATAGGCACACACACACACACACACACATATATATATATATATATATATATATATATATATATATATACACTACGTGGATTCCCTAATTGTTGGCTTTATTTTCAATGCGTTTTTTTTTCTTTTAGTAAAAAAAAAGCGATCTAACAAGAGTAAGTAAAGTTGGCGACCTCAGTCGAGGGTGACCCGAAGGCTCCCTTTTCAGTATTTACTAGGGGAGGGCTCCACCCCATTCCCTGGATTGCTCCACTTTACCTTTGATCCTTACTTTATAGTGCTGAGTGTTAAGCAAGGCAGCATCAAGTACCATTTTTTGAGTCTTTAGGTATGACTCGACTTGGGATTGAACGCTGGTCTTCCTGGACCATTAGCGATCACTCTACTCATGATGACAATAACATGATTTTTTGTTATAACAAAAAGCCAGCCCTGAAATTATCTTTTTTTATTGAAAACATATAACGATTGACTGATTTTAATGGCATGTCAACTCGTCTAGAGATATTTTATGTCTAGAGGAGTAGGAATCGCATTCATGTTAGTTCATATTTACATATTTTGTGTATTTGTTTGTAAAGAGTTTTTTTTTTTATATACCCAGTTCAATCGAATACGAGTATTTTTTAAACAGATCTACTTGATCCATAGTGGGAACCCTAACAGGCACTACCACTCCAGAGCAGAGTGGACCTGGGAGTAAGGAAACTGAAGAGGTACTCCATACTCTCCAGATCTCCAGAACTGGAGCCTCACCATCAGATGCAGTTTAGTGTCAGACCTAGTACAATCTCTTTTTTTTGTGTGAGTTCTTACTCTTCAGCTTGGGATACAGTCAGAATATTCTACCGACAGAGCGAACATATAAAATAATCTGATAATACTGAACTGATATCTTCTTTACTTTTTAATGATTTTCAACGAAGAAAGTATGTTCCAATGAGTTGATTGAATGTAAAAATATCTGAAAGAATTAAATAAAATGAATAGAGATGCTGAGCTAGACCCGCCCAACATAACAATGGGATCTTTAAGTTTATTTTACTGTGTGTCTGCTGTCATTGTTATTATGAAGAATGACTCTGTTGATAAAATCCAAGTAATTTTTACGTCGAATTTCACTCTTCATTCACTCATTCTTAACGATGAAGCTCTACTGTGATTCACATACTTTATTTAAAGAGCTGGTCATAGACAAAACCTACAACATTCCGTCAACTACTCACAAAAACCTTACGTAGGTGGAGTATTAACTTACTTCATATATTTGTGTAATAAACAACTTTTTAAGACCAATATTTGTTTCTAAAAAACAAGGTTATTCATTGCAAGAAATATGTTTTTGAAACTTACCTAGTTTCTAGTTCGAACCGTGCTGTAAATTCCATCCAAAGTATCCTCATAGAGCTTATACCTAAACAATGACTATTCGTTAAGATAATAAAGTTTCTACATTGTTTACTATTCATAACACCCGTGCATATTATATTTACAAATGATATTGTCAACAAATTTACGTAAAAATTTAATTATCTGAACGATATTGCATTAATTTTGTTTGTAATACAGTCGTTTTGAAAGTGAATGTTTTCTCTTTATGTCATTGGATATGTTGAAAAAATATTTTGTTGGCTAGCATGACTAAAAGTTATAGTTCGTTCATTACACGCAATATGTAATACAAACTATTTATAACACCTGTTTGTAGCTAAAACTTAGGGGTTGTTCAATACACGAAATCATTCATTACTCAAGTATTTACGATAGAAATTGTCCGTTTTTATTTGTAAGAAAAAAAAAATTAACAAAAAAAAAATTAGTTTCATGATAGATTTTTGCTTGACAAATAGAGTAATTTTAGTTAAACTTTTTTTTCACACTCTGAAAACTAGGACATCACTTTCCAAACAACTTATTATTTTTCTAACATAATCTATATATGTTTCGTGAGTGGGTAAGGGCTAAGTTCAATTTTTTGTACAGTTGTCATTCACGAAACTTAGGAATGTTACTGAGCTGAGAATACAGGAGTATCTGTCCACTGAAATCCTTTCAAGTTACAAATAGATAAATAAGGGATGAGAAGTAGAAAGTGGAGATAAAATAAATTGGAAAGAATGAAAAATGTAAAATGAGAAGGAACGAGATAGATAGATAGATAGATATGGAAAGGTGGAGATAGATAGATAAATAGATAGATAGATAGATAGATATGGAAAGGTGGAGATAGATAGATAGATAGATAGATAGATATGGAAAGGTGGAGATAGATAGATAGATAGATAGATAGATATGGAAAGGTGGAGATAGATAGATAGATAGATAGATAGATAGATAGATAGATATGGAAAGGTGGAGATAGATAGATAGATAGATAGATAGATAGATAGATAGATAGATAGATAGATAGATAGATAGATATTGGTGTAGAAATTGAGATTGAAAAAAAAACCTGAGAGATAGTATTCGGAAACTTTTTTTAAACAATTCGTGAAAACGATTCCATGTAAATGTGATTCACAGTCATCGTTCTAACGAAGATTAGCGAGTGTTTTATCTAACGATTTCAAAACGATAAAAAAGACATGTTTGTAATAGAATTAGCTGGGTGATGACATTACACGAACTGCTTGTCTACAATTTGGTTTAAGAAAAAAAAAACAGTGGAAAAAACAGGAATACAGCACATTGTTTGGTTTAAAAAATAACTCTATTATTATCTTAGTCCGTGTTGATAGAATCACTAAGATGTTTATTTTTGTTATAGTTTTATATTCTGTATCGATAAATAGAGAAGGAGGAGGGGAAAATGAAGTAATGTAGTCTATTGAATTACACTATTTGGGTTTGTTTTTTTATTTAAAGGCATATCAAACTTCGTGGGTTATTTAATGCCAAAACCATTCTTATAGAAGAACAGTTGTGATACTATATAAGGTTTGGTTTAGTTTATTTGTTTTAATGGCATATCAACCTTTGAGGATTATTTAATGCCAAAGGCACCCTTGCAGAAGAACAGTAGTGATGTTATTTGATTCATAACTGGAAGGATAAGGAGGTTCATACCTTTTCCACGAGTATTTTTCCGACAGTAAACCTAATTGCGCGCGACTGGAGTTCGAACTCACTTACTTCGAGGCTGTAGTCCAGCATTTGAGCCATTACACCACAGAGATCCCCCCACTCTTTTACTAGTGTTGAATAATGCTTTATTTTAGTATAAGAGAATTGTTCATTATTCTGTAGTGAGATCATCATACATGACCGATATATTTGCAAGCTCGGTCTATTGTTGCAAGTTTTCAACAGTTTTTTTTTTACTGACGACTATGGAGCAGGGTTTTGAATTTTTGAAACAGGCAATAATTACGAAGATTCATATAAGAAGAGTAAGGAATATTATTTGTGTCAAAAAAAAAAAAAAATGTGTAAAAAAAGTAATGAGACAATTTTTTTCTGGTAAACAACCCTGATTGAAAATCACCACTAATCATTTTCTCCACCAAACTGTTCAGATGAGTCCTCAATTTTGTCGCATTTTCCTCAGCCCATGGAGAGGCCAGTCAATCATTAATGAAAATCGTATATTCTAACGACGTTTCATTCGGTTACGAGAAACTTTATCATTTTTTTAAAAGTATAAAATAATTTTACCATATTATTAAATGGATAGAACTTGTTAAAAGATACGATATGGTGTAATGGTTAGAACGCTGGACTGCAGAATCGTAGTACGCGAGTTCGAACTCTCGTCGCGCTATTACGCTAACTTTCAGACATATACGCTTGTGAAAGGTATGAACCCATTATCTTCCCAGGTTAGATAGTGCCAATACTGTCCTTCTTAAAAAAGATGGATTTGGATTAAATAACTCGAGAGGGCTGATATGCCATTAAATAACAAACAAGCAAGCATATCAAACGGTCACACAGTGAATAAACTTGTGAAAAGTTTTCAGTGCCATTTAACTAACAAATGACTGATATCAAATCCCGAGTCATTAAAGATTATATAGGGTGTCTCAAAATAGATGCAAGCCATTAATATGATAATGATTTATTACTGAGACAAGCACAATGGCGATCATTTGAAACATATCCCGTAAAAAATGCATCCTTTTTAAATTGTCATTATATCAGCTTCCAGGACATGCAACCTTTTGTGAGTTTCTAGTCTCCGTAATAAACCATTATTATATATTAATATAAAAATGATTTGCATCTATTTTGAGACAGTTTTGAAGGATTTTTTTCTCCAAATAAGCAATGACGAAATACATTTTTCCTCTCTTGTCCAAGCATTGTGATCGAGGTTATAGAATACTATTTTCAAAAAAACAAAAAAAAAAACAAAAAAAAAAACATTATTAGTAGAGTTATTAGCAGTCACATGGGCCCCATGTTTATTGACACTGCCGATATAAATGGGCTACATCTATTTTGAGACAGTTTTAAATGATTTTGTCTTCTAATAAGTAATGAGGAAAAATATTTTTCCTATTTTGTTCAAAACATTGTTGTAATAGTATATTATTTTCAAATGTGAAACAAAAAAGAACGCATTATTATTAGTAGAGTTATTAGCAGTCACATGGTTCCCACCTATATTGAGACACCCTATATAATTCGGCTTGTATTAAATCCAGAAAGGGTAAATCCGACATAAGCAAGATGTCCTTTATCTTGCAGGAAACGTCGCATTTAAATGGCTTACATGAGTTAGGTTTTATGGAGGAAATGGACACGGTGACATGAGTTAAAATCTTGGATGATGCTGTTTTCATTTCCCATAGCGCTTATACGATTGTGGAAGGTATCAATCCAATAATTCTCTCTCCAGTTATGGCAGACTGGGTTCTCTAACCTTGTTATGGCAACCGGTCTAAAAGAAGGAAAACTCTGAATTCAAACCTGTTAAACTCCGCTTAAAATTGACTGGTGACGCATCCTGCTCGTGCAGGAAGGTAGGTAAATATATGCATGATTTAAGTTTTAATTGTAGCAATAAGAAGATTCATTTTTCTCAGAATGCAACATCGATGACTATTCATTTCATACAGTAAGTTGTTTATGGTTAATCCACAAGATAAACCCCTTGATAATCCAAAAGAACTTGGTTTCCATTGCTGAGTTGTCACTTGAATGAATATCTGTTGGGTGGTCAGCAAACGTATATCTATGGTATATTTCCAGTGGCTGCAATGTTGGTAAGGCTACTTGCCGGCTGGTGAGGGAAAAATTCGTTGCTTTACTTTTACTCCGTGTAGTCTCAAAGACCGTGGAAATAAGAAGAAATGGGTAAGAGACACCACATGGAAGTTTCTTCGTTAGTTGAGAAATATTTTCATCTTGAATCTTTCGTTCCACGCTCTCCATTCACACTCTAGCTACCAAAGGAGAAACAGAGACCAAATCATGAAATACTTGTCTTATATACTGGGGTTCACGGAACACCCCGCCTCTACTTCTGCCTTGGATACGTGACACTTTTGAATTGTCACCTCTGCAAGATCGCTCACGTAATGGAAGATCAAGCTTATCATATTACGACTAGCGAAGTAGAAGAGAGAATGAACACTGTGAACTCCCGCGCCGATGTCACTTAAAAAGCTATAACATAAGTCTGAGTTAACTTATTTAATTTTTCTGTTACATTCTCATGAATTTTGACACAGAATTAGAACGATGTTGAAGGAGATAAAGTTGATTTATTATCAAGTTGAAATATTATACAATCATCCTCTTACTTAATAAGCCGTGGGAGTCTCCGTGACTAACGTGCTTGACAGCAACACCGTTGTAAGCGAGTTCGAACTCCAGTCGCGCTATTACGTTCACTTTTGGACAAATACCCTTAGGAAAAGCATGAACTATCTTATCTTTACCAGCAATGATTAAATAATACCACTACAGTCTTTCTGCCAGGAATGGCTTTGGAATTAAATATACCACGTAGATTGACATGTCATTAAACAAAGAAGCCAAACGAGACCAAATAGGCTGAATATATATATGTGTAAATATTAAAGATAAGAGGAAAAAATTCAGAGAATGTGTTTTTCATATATGATACTGAATGTATATATTTCTTATATTTACATACCTCAGATTTATTTAAATTCTCTCTCTCTCTCTCTCTATATATATATATATATATATATATATATAATGTGTGTGTGTGTGTTTGTACTTTTTTTGACAAATACGTGAAATTTAGTCATGAGAATGATATTAGGAGGTGAGAAAATATTTATTTTAGGTTTTATCGTGCTTTACTCGCCAATATTTGAGTACTTTTCTAATTTAAGAAAAACCTATTTATATTAACGTCACTCTCTCTTCCCATACGTCCCTATCGGTCATCGTTTTTGGCGTGTCCTCTAGACAGCATCCAGTGTCCACAAAGAGTTGATGAAGGAAAGTTCTAGCTGATCACCTAAAAATGGTGTGTCCATGTGTTAGAGTCCACTGAAAAACGTCGCTCATGATGTCTTACTTGGATAGTTTGTGTGAGAAGAGGTAAGTGTTTGTACAGCTGCTGTTTTGTAGCTTCCTTCCAGGATTTGTTTAAAACAGCACGCTGCCTCCTTTTGTAGTTCTCACCAAGCTTTTTCTCTAGACGTTTCCTTAAAGTCCAAGGAGTGCAAGCATACTGTAGTACCGACACCGTAACAGTTTAGAAGAATTGTTTTATTTTTATCAGAGATCATTGTTTTGTTTTGTTAGGTTTTATCGCATATCAACTATTTTAGGTTATTGTTGTGGGAGCCTTACCAATCTTACCATAATGGACTCTTCTCATCGTTTGTAGTACTAGAGATTTCGCTGCGAGAGGCAGATCAATATTGGTGTTATCCGAACAGTACGAGACTTCTTACCTTTTCTATGTAACTCTATCTTTCTTGTGTAATATAATCTGTTATCTAATATCCGTGTTTGCGTTTTCATTAGTAACCCTTTTCGAGGCCACAAGAGTTATTCAATGCCAAATTCTGTTTTTACACATATAATCAATATATATATATATATATATATGATTTTTAAACACATTTTGTTGATAACATTTTTAAACGAGTCTGAGATCTTTTTTGATCACAGTTAAATGGTTTCGAGTATGGCTATTGAATAGTTACAATTTAACATTAGTCATTTGTTTGTACTCATAGTTTATTCTATTTGACCCATTGATAGGACACTATCAGGAGCTATCACTTCGAGGAAAATGAACCTGGAAGCATTGGTAATGAAGGGGTACTCCACATCCCCGCACACTCTACTATTACTGGAGCCTTGCCATCAAATTGTTTACTGTCATATACAGGACACTCGTTTGGGGTCTTACCCCTCTGCAGAGATGCAGTCGGTGTATTCTATAGTCCGTGCCGACTGGGCTAATCTGAGATCAGATTTCAATGGTGGTTAATAATAAAAGAAACATTTCTTCATAAATATCCCCAGTAGTGTATTTATTTGCATTGTAATCGATATTCTTCTGGTAATATACATGAGAAGAAGCATCGAAAACAAATCAAATAAACACTTTCGTATCATTTAACAACGATACTGCATTTAAATGCGGAATTATTCCGCCATTTTGTTTTTTTTACTACATTTCTTTTTCTTTTCTTGTTTCTTTCCGCCTTTTGCTGTCTTCGTTCTTCTTTGAAACTCAGTTCATTTTTCGCCCTCCAATCCTCTTCGTTTGCCTGCACCAACTTTTCGCTGGCGTCCATCTTTTCTCGTGATTCTTCAACAAACAGCTTACCCCAATCCCATAATTCCCTCAGTTTTTACATCATTTTCACTTTTATTATTGTTTTATTTAGTATTGACTTTTTCTATCCCACCTCTATAATCGGTAGCGATGTGTGGTGATTAGAGACAAGCCCTACCTCGCTCTCCTCAACACACACACACACACACAAAGCACAAAACACTCACACATACACATACACACGCATATGCGTGTGTAGATGTATGAAAAATAGAAAAGTCTGTATGTGTGTTGATATAAATATGGACGTACGTATTTTTAATGTATTTACTCGGCACAATATAGAAATAATTGTAAATATTCTGTACAGGAATAGAAGCGCATATTTTATGAAAGCTTCATCTCTAAATACAAGAAGATCTATAACACTACTTTCCAATCATAAAATAAGATAATATGAAAACTCACGACTCAAAGTTTTATGTTGTCGATCCTCAGGTGAGCTTGCATTTAACATTTCTGCTAGTCATCCTACTCAACGCTTCGGGAGTTACCTCACCAATTTTTGGTGTTAAAGGAGTAACATTTATTTCTGTAGTCTAATTAATCTAATTAATCCTTTTTCATATATATATATATATATATATATATATATATATATATTATATATATATATATATATATATATGTATATATTAATCTAATTAATCTAATTAATCCATTTTATATATATATATATATATATATATATATATATATATATATATATATATATGTATATATTGATGCAAGCACGAGTCATTTCACGTTCTCGATCCTCAAGAGGGATAGTATTCAGTACGTCTTCAAGAAAACGTGAAACCTCTGAGTCGTAGGTTCTTTTTTTATCCTGTTTTATTACCGTCTTATTTTATACTTGAAACATGTGATATTGCTCTGCATTCTAATGCATAGAACACTGTAAAGATCTTACGGATTAAAAACGCTTTCAGTGTTAATTTCAATATATATATATATATATATATATATATATATATATATATGCCAGATGTTTCAAGCTAGGATCGAAACTTGGCTGACTTTACGTCAGTCAGATACCTTACTCGACATCCTTGTAAAAGAACCGCAGTGATATTATTTAATACATAAACTGGAGGAATAAGGGGATTCATACCTTTCCCAAAGGAATTAGTCCAAAAGTGATCATCATAGCGCGACTGTAATTCGAGCTTGCTTCCTACGATGTCGTTGTCCAGTATGCTAGCTACAATATATATATATATATATATATATATATGTATATATGTATGTGTGTTTGGTGTGTGTGTGTGTGTGTTTGTAAACAAAAATAAGGCAAGCAGGAATATCTATTTCTAAAAGAATTTACTACTGTTATAACTAGTTTTAACGATATGTTTATCGTCATAAGAATGTAATGTTTTCAATATTTTTTTAAATTGGTAAACTATAAAATCGACAAACCACAAAAAATGAAGAAGAAAACTTAATGTTACGTATTCAGAGCGTTTTTGTATTATGATCTCCTAACAACATAAAAATAAGTTGTTCCTTGGAAAAATACCGCAATCAAATCTTAACTGGGGGAATTCTTATAGTATAATGACTAAAGTGGTGGACAGAAGCCTCGAAGTGTGAGCGAGTTCGAACTCCTGTCACACTAATACGTGTCCTTGAGAAGGTATGAAACAATCTTATCTCCATCCTACTCCCAGCTATGGGTTAGACAGTAGCACTGCTCTTCTTCTACAAGGATGGCTTTGGCATTAAATAACCACCGAAGGAACCGAACCAAATCAAACCAAACCAAACCAAAACGTAACTGATAAATTTTCATATATATATATATATATATATATGCATTCAGACACATTTTTAATTAGTTTTTAGAATAGCCTTATGTTTATTATGAGTTTACTTCGTGTGGATTTTTCAAACCAGGTCTGACAAGAGTCTAAGAGACAGCAAGTTTCCTTAGATCTCCAGGACTCTTCTCAGTATCCTTGCTGATTTGAACAGTGCTATGGCCAAGACGGCCTCAATTCTTCCGCTAATCTCAAGTTCACACAGAATGTTTTCCAGGTTCTTAGGGGCTGTTCCAATTGCTCCAACTATGATGGGTATCACCGACACTTTTATTTTACACAACTTTTTCAACTTTTTCGTAGGTTTCTCTTCTTGCTAATTAAAACTAGATCTGGTCTTCTGGCCTGGATTGGGTGATCCGTTTGTATCTCACAGTCTCTGGTAATTTTATGAATTTCAGTTTCTAGGACAGATTCTGGTTTGTGTATATAATTATTTTCATGGAAGTGCCTGTGGTGTAATGGTTATCGTCGCAGGTAATAGACACGACAACACGAGTTCAAATCCTAGACGAGACTGATTGCATTTTCACATAGCACTAATACCCTTGGGAAAAGATATGAATCCAATTATTCTCCCTCCAGCTATGGGTAAATAGTAGGGCAGACTAGGTTCTTTAGCCTTGGTGAGGCAACTAGTCTAGGAGAAGGAAAACTCTGATTCAAACCTGTTAAACTCCGCTTAAAAATTGACCTTGTGTCATATCCTGCCCGAGTGGAGGGTTGGTAAATAGGAAATATGATATAATTATTTTCACTTTATGCCAGTTTTTCACACCAGTTTTAACGGGTGGTTTTTCATTGGGTCTGAATGACAGCAAGTCTCCACTGGTCTCCAAGACTCTTCTAATAATTCTAGCTAATCTTAACATTGGTGTGGTCTGGATTGTCTCGATACTTCTGATCTCCAGTTCTTCCAGTTTTCGTTTCTAAGACTTTTTTGGACTGTTCCATTTGGTATCATCGTCATCTTTTTGTTGTTTAGCTTTCCCAGCTTTCAGTCTAGATCTAGAAATTCATCTATTTTTTCGCTGTTTTCATTTTCACTTCTATGGTACACTAGAATGGCAAAATCCCACTGGGTGACAAGTTCTTTTCTCTTGTTAGCACTAGTTTTGGCTTTTGACTGACATCGGGTGATTTAACACACCAGTTTTAACATGATTTTTCACTGAAGTCTGAATGACTGCAAGTTTTTCCAAATCTCAAGGACTCTTTAAGATTTTTACCTGATTTTAACAGTGCTGTGGTTTGGATAGTCTCGATTCTTCCTCATCACTTTCTTCTGTTTCTCTACCAGAACTTCGTAGATCCTTCAAATGAATGCATCTCCTATTTATATTAACGTCACCTTTATGTTCCACTGTTTTTTAATCTTTCTGGCAAGGTCCAGGTACGAGTAGTTTTCTATCTTTTCCCGTTCTCCATGTTTCGTCCATTGGAATTGCATAAACTCGAAAAAGGTTCCTTTG
>OY757938.1:47933459-47963459 GCA_963585895.1 Sepioteuthis lessoniana
TATGTATAAATATGTGTATATATATGTGTGAGTATATATATGTACATATATATATATATATATACGTATGAATATGTGTGCGTATGTGTATACATTTTTTTTCTTATGATTTCAGGTTCAAATGAACAGCTACAGCAGCAATTGGAATACACCCTATTAAAGCCTGATTGTCACTACTGGTGAATTTCAAAAATGCAATCTGACACTTTAGAAGAACGATATGCAATAAAATTATGTTTTAAACTTGGAAAAAATGCCACAGAAACATATGGAATGCTTCAGACTGCTTTTCGACCATCTTGCACGAATTGAGCATCAGTTTTTGAGTGGCATAAGAGATTCAAAGAAGGCAGGGAGTCTGCGAGGGATGATGAGAGGTGTGAGAGGAGTAAGGAAGTCAATACACCAGAGTTAATTGGCCAAAGGGTTAGGGTTAGGCTTAGGGTTACTATGTTGAGGTTTTAAGGGAGTTCAGCAAGAGATTCCGTCGGAAGAGGCCAGCACCCTTGAAATCGAGTCAGTGGAATTTCCACCAGGACAATGCACCAGTCAGTCCACAACTCCATCCTTGTCACAGACTATTTGACCAAGGTAGGCATCAAGACGGTTCCTCAGCCTCCCTATAGTCCAGACCTTACTCCCTGTGACTTTTGGTTATTCCCTAAGCTCAGAGGCTGTCGTTATGAGACAATTGAGGAGATGAAAGAGGCTGTGACGAAAGTCATTGACACGCTCACACAAGAGGACTTCGATGGGGCCTTCGAGAAGTTGTTGGAACGGTACAACAAGTGCATTGCAGCCGTAGGTGATTTGTTCGAAGGGGACTAGAGTTTCATATGTGTACCATCAATAAAAGTGCCCATACGAAAAAAGTCTGGAAACTTATTTAATGATCCTCGTATATTTGTGTGTGTATGTGTCTACATATACGTACACAGATATTAGTATGTTCGTCTGTGTATGTGTATATGCATGGGTGTGTGTTTATAGATATATTTATGCGAACATTTCTGTATATATATATATATATGTGTGTGTGTGTGTGTGAATGTATATATATATTCATGTTAGTGTATGTATATGCATATATGTTTGTGTATATATATATATATATATACGTACGCATAGGTGTGTGTATACATGCATTTATAAGCACATACATATGTATGGATTTATGTGCACGTATACGTATATATATATATATATATATATATATATATATATGCGTGTGTGTCTGTATAATTCTGTCTGTGTATATATGTATGTATACTTATGTTAGGTTTAGTTTGGTTAGGTTTGGTTTAGGTTTATGGCATATCAAGCATTGTTGGTCATTTAATGCCAAGTCCTGTTTTGACACTTTTTTGAAGGGTGGGGATCTTACTGTTCAACAGAGACACATTCGGTGTATTCTACACCACAGCCGATTGGGCTTATGTGTATCTGTGTGAATATATATATATATATATATGACCTTTGAAAAGGGTATAACATCCTTATCCCTCAAGCAGTGAGTTAAACAGTATCACAACTGTTCTACAAGGATGGCTTTGGCACTAGATTACCCATGAGGAATTATATGCCATTAAACAAAGAAGGAATATATATATATATATATATATATATATATATATATATATATATATATATATATATATATATATATATATATATATATATATATATATATATATATATATATATATATATATATATATATATATATATATATATATATATATATATATATATATATATATATATATATATATATATATATATATATATATATATATATATATATATATATATATATATATATATATATATATATATATATATATATATATATATATATGCCACCCTGGTAGAAGAAGTTACCGGCTCATTGGCTTAGTGAGTAGAGCGTTCGACAATGGTCCGGAAGATCTGGGTTCAATCCCAGGTCGCGTCATACCAAAGACTTTAAAACTGGTACTGGTCGTCTAGCCGAGATTAGGTGATCGGTTTGTATCTCAAAATTTCAGAGAATTTTGTATGTCTCATTCTCCGGTACGGGTTCCGGTCTGTACATATACCACTTGTTCGTATGGTCAAATTTAAATTTCTTGCACAATTCTCCGAGGATCATCTGCCCCAACCATCCGAGTCTACCCTTATACTCTTTTTTTAAGCTAATTTGCTACATATAATTATTATAATTATTCTATTATTATTATTTGATTTTCTATTTTACTTTCGGTTTTGTACAGTCCTTTATCACGTCTTTACCCGAGATCTAGCACGAGTGAAATTAGAGATTATATACTTCCTGGGGTATTTGTTTTTTGCTGTCTCTTTTAGGCATTATTTTCCTATTTGCATTTGGCCCAGTCGGCTGGGGCTGCAGAATACACCGACTGCATTTCTGTAGAGAGGTAAGACTCTCCCAACGAGTGTCCTGTGGCCCAGTCGCATATGGCTGTAGAATATACCAACTGCATCTCTGCAGAGGGATAAGATCCCCCCAAAGAGTGCCTTGAATATGACATTAAAAAACTGGTGGTGAGGCTCCAGTAATTCTGGAGCTTTAGGTAATGCGGAGTACCCCTTTTATTGCCATCGCTCCTAGGACCACTCTGGCTTGGAGTGGTAGCATATGACAGGGTCTTATTGTACTATTGGTAGATACAGCTATTTGGAAAATAGACATGTAATGTTCATAACGATAGAACATATAAATCTCGAAATTAGAAAACACGTAACGACTTCTTGTTCAGGTACGAAACCTTTTTATTAACTTTAAGTTAAAGGTTTCGACGTAAGGAGGAGAGACACAATCTTCTATGCTGTCCCCGTCTCGAGCGGCCCCCATAGGGCGCAAGTTCGCCTCGCGTCTGCGAGCTCCAAAATCGATCCTTCTCGTTTGGTGTCTAGTACTCAACTCTCAACTTCCTTCAGATTCTCACACAAACCTCCACGCGCTTCCGGTGCGTGACGTCACCCGCACCCTGTCACTCAGTTTCGTCTCGGACTATTATGACATCTGAGTGACACCTCCATCCACCGCGCGCGCCCGCATTAACACCTGCCTCAGTGTTGCACCTAACTAACCCATATGCTGAGCCGAAAGGTTCGCAGCCTAACTAAACTCAAAGGCATGAACCGAAATCCCTCGGCTATTCCATAACACTATCTATGGACCAAATAGAACTAAACAGTATACTTATGCTAAACTGAATTGTTTGAAATTGAACTGTTTTTGACATTTAAACTGTGTACTTATGTTAAACTGAATTGTTTGAAATATATATATTTATAAAAATGGATTTGGTATTAAATTACCTACAATGGTTGATATGCCATAAAACCAAACCAAATTATTCGCATTGATAGAACTCTCTTAAGGAGAGGAGCAGTTTCGCAAGATGCAATCTTTCGTATTTCATGTCGGCTGGGTCTGCCAGGTAACCTGTTAATGATTTTATCTATCTCTATTTTGATCACACCCAGAGCTCCTACTATTACTGGTACGGTGGTGCCACATTTTTTTCAATTTCTATTTCCCAGTCTTTGTATTTAGTCATCTCATTATATACTTTGAGTGATATATTATTTGTTGGCACTTCCATTTCATCTAGAAGGCATATTTTTATTTTGTAGTCCTTAACCACTATTCTTAGTCTATTGCTCTTTATTATTATTATTATTATTATTATTATTATTATTATTATTATTATTATTAAGTAGGTGTATTATCTATATAATTGTATAGGAATTATTCAGAATAGAATGTTAAAGCTATAATAATTTGCTGAAGATTATAATCATTCGTTACTTGAAAGCATATAATTGAAAAAGAAAAACCCTGAATCTGGCATTAAATTACCCAGCCCAGATTGACATGCTGTAAAAGGAACCAACCAACTAAACATATACTAACAGAAATACACATACGTATAAACATTAAAAAAAAACATCTGCAGAAGCCATAATTTGTCCCGCACTATTAACTCCAACTGGAAATTTACAGACACAAATTCGGGAATTAAAAAGAACCACAACTCTATCAAAAAACCTTTTAAAAGCCCAAAGAGGACGTTCAAATCACCCATTAACTTCCTGAATACGACTTAAAACGTCAGAAATACGGGTAGAAGTAACAAAAAATAACTTAAAAGCAAATTCACTTGCGTACCTATTCCTTTTAAAGCCCCCCCCTATATATATATATATATATATAAATATATATATATATATATAGAGAGAGAGAGAGAGAGAAAGGAAGAGTGTGTGCACGTGTATATACGACAAAATTAAGTTCTTATATGTATTTGGTTTTGTTTGTTTGTTTGTTTGTTTGTTTGTTTTTGTATATATAAAGCCATTTAATAATTGAGCTTTTCGTACTTTCCCTATTAATGATGGAAGAACAAAATTATCTTTGCTTACCTCGCAGCATATTCATAATATTTTTCCCTAAACAGAAAGAAAACCTCACGTTTTCAATGCATTGTAAATATAGCCCATTATATTCACTCTTTTTACTTATTCTTGTTATGCCATTCTTTCGCTCGTTCGATTCATCAAACTTCCTATTTTTTTTTCAACGAACGCTGACTGACACTCGCGCATGCGCACACTCTTATTAGAAGTCACGTCAAGTTTCTTGAGCTGCATAATCTCATTTGATTTTGAATAGATGTTGCATAATGTCGTGTCAAATGATTTCTTCAACTTTATCTTCACCCAGCTGTAAGACGATACATGCAAAAGTTTACACGGTATAGGCTATTCCGACATAAAATTACAATGGAACAAAATGTCGGATTTGCTGTCATCTGCAGCATTGCTCCACGAGTCTATTAACCTTTTTTACGATAGGTGACCTTAAGAATGTATACATGTATATATACTAACCTACTTATACGTATACTAACCTTCGTAAATGGACATAGGTTCTAAAGCCAGAAAAAGATTTTAAGTCAGTGGTACAACTCTGACACACATATCAGCGACATCTCAATGAGCGAGTTCAAACTCTAGTCATGCTATTACGTTCACTTTTTGGACTAATACTCATGAAAAAGTCATGAACTCTCTTCTACCCCAGCTAGGAGTTAAATAGTACCACTACTGTTCTTCTTCAAGGATGATTTGGGTCTTAAACAACCCACGAAGGTTGATATGCCATTAAAAAAACGAAACAACCCATCATCTCCTCAATCTGTGTTCCTCTCTTTTCTTTCTTATCTTCTTAATTTCTCTTTCTTTTAAATGCTTAAAATGAATACATTGAGCCCATAAGTTCCATTAGTTAATAAGAGACTTTTATTTTCATTAAAATTCTTATTTTTAAACTGATGTAATATAATAACAATGATATCAATAATAGAAAATAGTTTAATGAAATATCTACAGAGTTTAAGCGTCTAAGTTTGCTTTCAAATGTAACGAGATACCATGTAATATAGCATGTGGAATAACATTGTTTATATAACATTGAAATGTGTCTAACTTAAAAACGTGACGAGATGGCTAAATTCTGACTTCAGATTTGAATTCAGGTGTTCGAATTCAGTTAAGAAGATATATTTTTTTAGTGTTTTTTTTTTTTCAGGTTTGTATGTTTTTGTTTTTAAGTGCTATAAAAGTTGATAAGGTTTGACATGTTATAGATATGAGAAAACTTTTACAATCCTTGGTAAGAATTATAGAATCAGCACACTTAGATGATGTTAACTTATTTTTATTTATTTAGCAGTTGATATGCCATTTAAACAAAGAAACCCAATCTCTTCGAGGTGACAGAGAATTGAGTTCTCGGAAGATATGAGAGCACTTTTGTTTTAAAAAAGATCTATTCTCATAATTTTCCTTTCGCTCTGTTAACTTGCTTTTTCTAATGTAATCTCATGTGAAGAGCTGGGGTCTCATATAAACATTAATTTTTACTTTATTGTTATTAGTTGTTATTTCATACATTTTTTTTTTTTTATAATTTCTTAATTTTGTAAATAAAATTTCATCATCCGCCCCGCACATATATTGGATTTGTTTAGAACTGAGCGATTGATTTGTTTTGATGACTGCAATCTGGATTTTTTTTTTTTGTTTTTTAAATTTTTATTTTAGAAGTAAATGATATCTTATGGTTTGTTTTAATTTCTTTGTTTTAATGTCATATCAACCTTTGTGGTTATTTAATTCCAAAGCCATCCTTGTAGAAGGACAGTCGTGGTAACTATTTAATCCATTTCGTAAGAGACAAGGGCGCCTCAAGTGGTGTAATGGTTAGCAAACTAGACTAGCAAACCTTCACAACTGAGTTTGAATCTCATTATGAGCCCAATTCATACGGCATTGTGCCAAATCTAAGCAAAAAAGCTTAGTAAATCATACCATGGTGGGGATAAGAGAGTTCATAGCTTTTCCAAGGGTATTATTTCAGGAGTGAACGAAATAGCACGACTGGAGATCAAACTCGGTTCCCACGATATCACAGTACAGCACTTTAGCTACTACACAAAAGGGACTTGCCTGGTTTATATATATATATATATATATATATATATGTGTGTGTGTGTGTGTGTGTGTGTGTGTGTGTGTGAATGTTGGTGTGTATATGCATGTGTATATATATATATATATATATATATATATATATATATATGCTTTGATTTGGTTTGGTTTGGTTTTATGACATATCAACTGTTGTGGGTCATTTATTGCCAAATGCGTATTTATACATATGTACAGGTCTTTTTCAAACAATTCAGTTTAGCATAAGTAGACTGTTTAAATGTAAAAAATATTTCTATTTCAAGCTATTCTGTTAAGTCCACAAAGTTAAATGGTTCCAAGAATTGATATGTATCAGTAACAATTCAATTAAACATCAGTCATTTATTTACATAGTTAAATGTAAAAAAAACCCAGTTCTATTCCAAACAATTCAGTCAGGCATAAGTACGCAGTTTAGTTCTATTTGACTCATAGATAGGACCCTATCAGGTGCTACCACTCCGGGTCAGAGTGGACCAGGGAACGATGGCAATGAAGGGGTACTCCGTATTCCCCCAAACTCCAGAATTACTGGAGACTCACCGTCAGATTGTTTAATGTTATACCCAGGACACTCGTTGGTGGTGGGGGTCTAAGACCTCTACAGAGAAGCAGTTGATGTATTCTATAGCGCCAGCTGACTGGGTCATATATATATATATATATATATATATATATATATCAGGAAAATATATAAGAATATGACGTTTCTGATTTCTTTATTTAATGGCATATCAAACTTTATGTCTTATTCAATGCCAAAACTATCTTTGTAGAAAACACTGAGTGGTTCTATTTAACTGGCATGAGATGTGAGATGAAAGGAATAATAAAGTAAGATTGGGTCAGTGAATGTGCTAAGATAGTTCGAGACCTGCATATTCCTTCTACAGGGTGGAACGATAAAATTGTCGCCCTAGAAAAGACGACATGATTCCATTTCCGTTTAATGAAAACCAGTTTTCTTTTTTTTGTTGCAGACCATCTACTAGTTGGCCAGTTGTGTAGAAATCCCAAGAGCGATAGGAGCCTTCTATCATGTCTGAAAGTGACACAATGTTCAACGAGCGAGATCGGGGATGCGCCGCTGTACAACTCATGCTCTCTACCGATCCAAGTTATGACAGCCAGAACAATCGCTGGATTGCCACGAACAACAGGGACGTGCCCAGGGAAACGAAAACAAAGTTTCCGGCTCAAAATGCAAATCGGGACGGTTCAACGCTTGAGGGCACAGCTCAACGCATCGGACGTCCCTTTGGAGGTGATGGAGCGGAAGGCCACATCCTGCCACCTCACATCTTCGAAGTCGGCTTGAAAGTCAACACCAAAGTGTACCTGGATGTGCTGAAGAGTGGTGATCCCCTGGTGCAATCAGGTGACCGGTGGCAGACCCTGGGTGTGGCAGCGAGACTCGGCGCCGACCCACAGGTCCAAAGAGACACAGGTTGTCTTCAGAACGAGTGCTACGACTTTGTACCCTTCTCTCACGGGCCCCCTCCTCCCCCGACCTGAACCCGCTGGACTACTTCGTTTGGTCATACGTCGAGAACATCACCAACATGACCTCCCACAACACCAAAGCCAGCCTGATCGCCGCCGTCCGCCGAGTTTTCGACGCTTGTGGAAAAGGCATGCTCCCAGTTCCGGATCCGTATCAAGGCGGTGATTGAGGCTGAAGGCGGCTACATTGAATAGATGTCAGCTCTACTACATAATCAAGTTACCTGAATTGATTTTTTCAATAAAAGTTTTAAAATAAAGCTGTAGTGTTTTTTTCTTTAGGACGACAATTTTATCGTTCCACCCTGTACAAATCGTTAGCCTTGTACCACATGTATATGTATTCATACATAACGTACTTAGAGGAGGAGCAAAGGGAATAGTTATTCTCTATGAACACATTCTTAAAAAATGATACTTTTTGTAATTGTTTATTTTCATTTTCGCTAACGATGGTCTGCTAATCTATCGTGTTAAACATTACATCACGTGAGGTGCCTACGACCAAAACTTGTCATGTATTGATTTTATTGTAGTAGTTATACACTTCTTTTAAAAACTGTATCTTCTTTCTATTTTCATTTCAAATACTACATAATGATAAATAATGAATTTAAAATTAATCAGTATGTGACACAAAGCTTTTTTTAAATGAGCTCGACGCTCGCTAACTTCAAACTCAGCCATTCTAGCTCCACCATTATCATTCATACCGGCATGGAGAAAAAGTCTCTATGAGAACGACACAAAAATCCTAGGTTCTGTTTTAAACAAACCCTGGAACCAGCACCTCACAGAACAACAGCTGCTCGGCTACTTACCTCCCGTCTCATAAACCATTTAAGTCAGACGAACAAGACATGCTGGGCACTGCTTGTGAAATGAGGACTCTTACACTGGTCGCTCCAGGGTTGGCCGACCTGCAAAGATTTACATACATCAGTTCTGTGCGAACACTGGATATAGTCTTGAAGACCTACCAGGAGCAATAGACCATAGGGACGGGTGGCGAGAGAGTTAGGAAACTCCGTTCTATCAGCACGACTCGATGAATTACAATGTACAAGCGAAAAGTTCGAAGAAAAAATTAATAGAAAATGAGGGTTTAAAAAATTCTTGGTAGATTGATTTCAAGTGATATTTTAAATGTCCGGTGAGATGAGACTGTAAGCAACTTGACACATGAGCTGACTGAACAATCTGGTCAAATTATCCGAATCCTTGAGTTAGGCTAATTATGCAGCTTTTTTCACACATCACTTGACTAGTGTACTGAGTACAATCTTCACAAGTGCTCCACAAATGTGGTTTCCTGCTTCAAAAAGCCTAGCTTTACATAAACAAGACATTCTTTCCATTCATTTTATACATGATATCAATTACTTAGAAATTTACATTCTCCAATTTTCTTCAGATACAATCTACACTTCAAAGAGGGCAATTTCCTCAGCAGCGCAAAAAAAAAAAAAAAAAAAAAAAAAAAAACGGTATCAAACTGTTTCTTTACTGAAGAAGGTCGGGACATATATCGGTTTGGTTGGATTACTTTGTTTTTAGGACATATCAACATTCATGGGTTATTTACAGCTAAATCCATCTTTGTAGAAAGACTGTAATGATACTATTTAATCCATTGCTAGTCGGATAAATGAGCTCATACTTTTTCAAAAGCTTTTAGTTCGAAAATGAAAATCGTTGAGCAACTAGAGTTCGAACTCGCTGGATTACGATCGATTAGCCCCACACGTTAGCCATTAGGTTGCCTCCCAGAATATATCGATCAAATCGTGTAAACGATAAAAGTAAGGACTTTTATTATCTGAATAATTCTTACTGACTTATAATGTTAGTGACCTATTTCAAAACTGTAGACAGTATATCATGCTAATTTTAGTATATGTTGATGCCAATCAAGTCATAAAGTTAGGATAGCGTAGACACAGTGACAACGGCGATTGGTGACTGTCAGTTTCTCACCAGTGTAAAACTTGGTTTGATGATCAAAAAAACGATAAACTGACGGTCACTTAGCGCCGTTGAGTATGTTTAATATATTCTCACTTAGATATAAATACTCTATCACCGATATTGAGCGCTCCTTATTTATAAATATACGAAACTCCAAATGTGTGTAAATATATATATATATATATATATATATATATATATATATAAGTATATGAGATGGAAGAGAAGATATTTTATTTGTTGGTTGCAGAGATTTTCTTCCTTTGAGAGTGTGGATATATATATATATATATATATATATATATATATATATATATGGATAAATATCTGATCTTCCATCTCCTATATATATATATATATATATATAGATGAAAGAAAAGATTATATATAGATATATATGTGTGTGTGTGTGTGTGTGTGTGTGTATGTGTGTGTGTGTATAATCTTTTCTTTCATCTCTTATTTATATATATAAGGATGGAAGGGAAGATATTTTATCCATATATATATATATATATATATATATATATATATACATATAAAATCTCTGTAATCAACAAAGTCTTCATCAGATGATGACTGCGACTATGCAATATATATATATATATATATATATATATATATATATATATATATATATATATATACCAGAGATGCTTTTTAAATATATTTAAGAATGTATGCTATTTTAATTCTTTGATAATGTCAATAATCTATATTAATGTCAACCGAAAATAGTTTGGTCGCTGGAAGAGGTTATTTCAACCATTTAATGCACAAATTCTTATGCGAAGTGACTCTAAAACAGCATTTATTTTTAACATTGCGGCTGCTTCAATCAAACCCTTTCTTTCGCAGCTTATTACAGACTGATATTTTTGCGAGGAAGTGTCTGTAAATTTTTAACATCACAAAAATGATCAATGTTTTGCTAATATTTTGATAGATACCAATTAAACTATACTTACGTTTAAACTGCGTGATTATGCTAAGCTGAATTGTTTGAGGTTGAACTGTTTTTAACATTGAACTGTACTTACACTAAACTGAATTGTTATATATAACTGCTCGAATAAACTGAATATTTTGAAATAGAAATGTTTTTTGACAAACTGTGTACTCATGCTGAACTTATTTGTTTGAAACAGAACTGATTACGTAAAAATGGATTTGGCATTAAATAACCAACAAAAGTTGATATGCCATAAATCCAAACCAAACCAAACCCTTTGATAGATACCTTATCTAATCATTAGGATCCCTTCGTTAATACAATTCTCATTATTCTTGCAAGTAACCATGACCCAGCAACAAGCGGCATGTCGTAGAGAAATCTTTATAAGAGCAATACGTTGAAAATGCTCTAACTTAAAGAATAACATATTTTCAAGTCCAATCTGTAAGTGAACGACGATATTGATCGTAAGCCTCTGGTGGTGTAATGGTTAGCAAGCTCGCATAGTAAACCTACATGAGTGAGTTCGAGTCTCATTGGGTGCCCCTTTCATATGGCCTTGTGCCACATCTAAGCAAAAAGCTTAGTAAATTTCCAAGAATGACATTGTTTCTTTTGTAACAATCACATATCTCCCTTTTTTCGTTATCATAAAATGCAGATTAAAAAAATGATCTTTTTTATCACTTAGAATATTCAGACTATTGTCTCCATCTTCGTTGTTATACTCACAATGTTTCAGCTGACATATCCCTCGGCATTCTCCAGGTGTTTCATATTGAACTCGTGAGCCCACACAGAGCCTCGAACTGAACTCTTAATTCAATCCACGCAGGGTAGATTTTTTTAAAATTCCGTTAACCATGTCCGGGTACAAGTGCTAAGCTATAGAAAGTATTCTTTGATATTGGCCTGTTGTCGAGATTGAACCCGCAATCTCCAGATTTTGAAGCACTTTTCAACCAAACGACTGTATCCGTTGCTCCATCTGTTCGATAAATAACAAATTTAGGACCATTTCATAACAAAGTAGAATGGATTTTCAGACGTTATTTTTAAGATTCTTGGTGTGGGTCAGTGTTGGGTGGATAAGGAGGTCTGATAATAAAACGAAAATTATATTCTATATTGCACACAACTCTGTGTGACGTCATTCTGTGTTACGTATGGAAATATGTTTTTGACTTAAATGAAATCGAAAGACAAAATACATTATAAACGAAGATAAAAAAACAGATTATTTTTCAAGAATCGGACAATTTTATTACAAAATTATATGCATTTTCAGGGTTTTTTTGTTGTTTTTTGGGGTTGTTTTTCACTTTTGAAATCTTTTAAGGGTCTACGTGTGACACGATAATTAATGCACATTAATGTGTGCATGTATATATATGAATGTATATGTATATCTTCGTGGATGGGTGGCCAAAGAAGGGATCTTATCTTCAGCATCTTTGACCGACGTCAGAGAGTCTAGAAAGAAATCCCTTTGTCTACTTTGGCGCGAAGACGACACAAAGAGCTATGCCCGCGAAAACTTTCGAGACCGGAAGAGATGACGAAGTACAGCAGTCGGATAGGAGTGAGACTCCAAAGCAGTCAGTCAGACAATTCAAGCCCAGAAAACGAGGCAGTGAAGTCAGAAGGAGGACGTTGAGCGGTGAAGACAGTGACCAGATGAGTCAGCATTTTTGCTAGCGGTGTAGGATTTTTGCTGAGTTCTCGTACAGAGCATGTAAAAAAGTGCCAACTTCACCTTCTTACGTTTTGCAGTTCTGAATCCATGTTTATTTCTTCCGTCCACTCTCTGTTTGTTGTTTGGTTTTTATTTTTATTTTTGTACAACCTGTGAGAATTAATAACTGGGTCCACACTACTAGACGAACGGCAAAACCAACAAACCCAGCATGTGGATTCTTTCATATACAAAACTCATGAAGTTGAAAATGTTCGTTATTAAGGTTGGCAGTACATAGTTGAGAAAGAGATCAGGATTAAAAAAAAGGTTAGTGATTTTTCACATTTAGTCAAATTTTGTTAACTATCACTGTTATATTGTTTTATGTTTTGTTTACCTTTTTTTATCTCATAAGTCTTTAATAAAATTTTCTCCTTTTTACGTGACACACGTCTCTTGTTTTCCTCTGTTTGAGTCTGTCAATTCCTAATCCTTTTCCCGCCGCAGAATAACAACTTTAACAATTGCGTTTAGTCAAATTTTGTTTAATATTACTCCTACGCTGTTTTATATTTCCGAGTTCTCATCAAATCAAAATCGAAATCAGGACTTTTTATTGTTAATGGGGTGGGAGGAATTAAAACTCCCCCGTAGACGTTACAAAAAAAGCTCGGTTCCTTCAGCATTCCTATTCAGGAGAACCTCACTGTTATGATGTTACTGAGTAAGTTTTCCTGATTCAAGTCTTTTTTGCTGTAATTTATAAAGCGTTTTGCTCAGATGTGGAACAAAGATGTATGAATTGGGCACCGTTGTAAGGATCGAACTCACTCGTGAAGGTTTGCTTGTCTTGCTTGCAAACCATAGCACCATCCGAGGTGATCAAATCGTCTTTTTGTAGTAATTTACTAAGCTTTCTTTTGTTTAAATGCGACACAATGCCGTATAAATTGGGTACCCAATGAGAATCGAACTCACTTATGAAGGTTTGCTAGTATAGCTTGCAAACCATTACACAATCCAAGGTGTCCAAATCTCCTTTAGTAGTAATTTACAAAGCGCTTTTTGCTTCGATGCGGCACGATAAGACAATTTTTCTTTTTGTAGTTGCAATTTACAAAACTTTTTGTTTGGATGTGGTACAAGGCCATATAAATAGGGCACCCAATGAGAATCGAACTCACTCATGAAGGTTTGCTAGTCTAGCTTGTAAACCATTACACCACCTAAGGTGTCCAAGTCTTCTTTTTATTGTAATTTACGAAGCTTTTTGCTTCGATGTGGCACAAGACCGAATGAATGGGGCACCGAATGAGACAAATCTTTTTGTATCGTTCCATTTTTCTCCGCCAGATTATATATCTATTCTATTCATATCCTTCATATGCAAATCACATACCCTCACTGACCAATACGATTAAAATCCCACAATCCGAGGTCTATATATCAGATTATGTAAAGCTTAGTAAATACCTCCACGTTTATTGTGGGCACCTCTGGTGGTGTAACGGTTAGCAAGCTAGACTAGCACACCTACACGAGTGAGTTCGAGTCTCATTGGGCGCCCCGTTCATTCGGCCTTGTGCCACATCAAAGCAAAGCGCTTTGTAAATTAGGGCACCTCGGGTAGTGTAATGGTTAGCAAGCTTGACTAGCAAACCTGCAAGAGTGAGTTCGAGTCTCATTGGGTGCCCCATTCAATCGGCTTTGTGCCACATCGAAGCAAAGAGCTTCGGAAATTACACCTCCACCTTTATTGTACCTCTCCAGGTGCTGAGTAGCACTTTGGCCAGCCGTGCTGTCGGGGCGCGGATCTGGACGAGTGTGTCTCGCTGCCTGGGGAGTATTTCCTACGGCCTCAGGGGGCCTTCACCCCAGGCTTTTACTCCCTTCGGGGCGGTTTGGTTTATCGCCCGGCGCCTGAGGCGCCCCTAATAAGGGGAATGCCGACGGGGCCGTAGGCATTTTTGGGAACTCCGGCGCGTGTGGGCTACGGCCCTGCGCCCGGTCCCACCTAAAAAATGGCCTTGTGCCATACTTGCCCGTAAGGTGGGGCGGTCGACAAATACCTCCACCTTTATTGTCCAGGTTAAAAGTTCCTTAAGGCTAATCAGAAACTGAGCTTTTTTAGAACACAGTTTTCAGATGCTAGAATCATTGAGGAACGAGTAAAGTTTTGGTATACAGCCAACCAATGATATATATATCATCATCATCATCATATCGTGCTGGCAGCACGGATATCCCTGACCCTCTCTCGCCACTCCTCCCTATCGTTCATCGCCCTAGGCAGGTCTTCAGGACAACAACCTGTATCCTCACATAGCTGCTGAATGTACGTTCGTGCTGGTCGTCCTGCTTTTGCGCGGCCATGTGTGGGGATCCATAAGAGTACAGCTCTTATGAGTTCATCTCTGCTTCTCCAGCAATGTCCTGCATGTCTGGTTCGCCTAACTTGAATAGTTTTCGTGATAGGGGGCAGGTGGCCGTACAGTTGGTGTCTTGTGGGGTGTTGCTGCCAGGACTTGTTCAGGATTGCACGCAGCATTCTTGTGTAATTGCCATCTAGTTTCTTCTCTAGCCGTTTTGTTAGCGTCCATGTAGTGCATCCATATAGCAGTATCGATGTGACCGCTGCCTGGAAGAAACTGCGTTTCATTTAATCGGTTAGGTCTGATTTCCATATAGTCGATAGCCTATTGATAGCTGTCCATGCTTTCGTTAACCTCGTTTCGATGTCCTTTTCGGTTGATTCGACGCTGCTTCCTAGGTACGTGAATTTGTCTACTAGTTTAAGAGGGGTTCCTTTTAGAGTGGAGATGTCCCCCGTTTGGTTATAGCACATATATTCCTTTTTGTGTGCATTAACATGGAGGCCTATGATTGCTGCTGCTCGTTCCAAACTATGCAGAAGTGTTTCGGCTTGGTCAGGTGTATTTGCCAGTATCGCTATGTCATCGGCGTAGTCGGCGTCGGTAATTGTTGTTGCGGGGTATCTTCTGCTTCTTTTCTTCGTCAGTTCGAAGCCATTCTCTTTGATTTTGTCAATCGGTGTTCTAAGTACGTAGTCTAGACAAATGATAAAGAGGTACGGAGCCAGCGTGTCCCCTTGTAGTACTCCTGCTACAATGTCGAAGTATTCTGTGTCTCCATCTGGTGATCGTACTTTTACTTTAGTGTTTCTATAGAGAATCGTTATTGCCGCTACGGTTTCTTTAGGTATGCCGTACGCTAGTAGGATTTGTTCCATCTTTCCTCTGTGAATGGAGTCGAAAGCCTTGGTAAAGTCGACAAATATTAATGTCGCTTGTAGGTTCTTTGCCCGTACACCTTCAAGGATTCTGCGGATGGTTAATATTTGTGAGGTCGTGGATCTATTTCTTCGGAAGCCATTTTGGTTTTTTCTAAGTATGTTGTCGATTTTGGGTTCTATTCGGTTTCGTAGTAGGGCATTGTAGATTTTGGCAGCTATGGATGTAAGTGTTATGCCTCGGTAGTTTTTGGCTAATCCGAGGTCCCCCTTTTTAGGGAAGGGGAGTATGCATCCCTTCATCCATCTATCTATCGGATTTTGATTGTATACTGCGTTGCAGTATCGGAGCAGTATGTCGTCGAATTGTCTGGTCTTCCATACTTCCGGGGGAATTTCGTCCAGCCCTGCAGCTTTCCTATTTTTAATTTTTCTGAGAACCGAGTCGAGTTCTTGTGTGAACGGTCCAAGTTTAATGTCTAATTGTTTGCTAATTATTCTGGTGATTGGTTCATGCGTTATTTTTGGTGGGTTTCCAAGTAAGTTTTCGAAGTGCTGTTTCCACAGTTTTATTCTTTCTTGTTGGTTTGCTGCTTTAAGTTTTGCTTTGGCTGTGTTCTTTCTTCTGCTCACTTCGTTTATTGTTTGCCAGGCAATTCTAGATTGTCTATCTTCCACCGAGTCTCTAATCTTATCTATCTGATTTTGAATGTATTCTGTCTGTTCCTTTATATATATGCCTGCTAATTGATATTGTGCCGTTTTTAGTTTTAAGGCATTTGTGTTTGTTGGGTTTTTTCGATAGTTTTTGGAGGCTGTTTTCACTAGTGCACGTTTTTCTCTCACCGCTAAAGTTTCCCATGGGACTCTATATTTAGTTTTAATTTTTGTTGGAATGTAATTTGCTGCTGCCTCGAGGGTGTATTGACGAAATTTTCATATTCGTCGTTTGGTGTACTTTTTTCCGTCTTTTCTTGTAGTGTTTCGAATCTGTTTCTTAATTCTAATACGTATTTATCTCTTATATCTTTGTTGTTTAATAGGGCCCAGTCATAGTGTTTGGTGGTCGCTGTTCGTTTGGCGTTTTTTCGTAGGCTTAACCGTATTTTCGCTGTGACTATTCGGTGATCGGTTGACACACCCTCAAAAGAGGAGTATGCCTCGCAATTCAATGCACTATTCTTCCATTTCTTGTTTATAAGGACGTAGTCTATCTGTGCTTTAGTATTGTTTGCGTACGTGTATGTCCATAGTTTGTCCTCTCTTTTTTGGTAGTTTGTATTGAGGCATGCTAATCTATTTTCTATCATGAAATCTGTTAGATGTTGCCCATTTCTATTTGACGTGTTGTGGAGGCTGTATTTGTTGTTTCCGTTTTTCCCGATTTGTGCATTCATGTCTCCGCCAATGACTAACATGTTGTGTTTCGGGATGCTACGCACTAATGAGGATAACTCATCGTAGAAGGTGACTAGTTCAGTTTCTTCACTAACATTGGTGGGGCTGTAGCATGAGATGATTGTTGCTCTGGGGTTTCCGTTAAATGTAGCTGCCATCATTCTAGGTTGTATTTTCTCGACGCTATTAAGCGTTTTTAGTGCTCTAGGTCCTATAAGCAATCCTACCCCTCCTACTGCGGCGTTGACAGAGTTTTTCCATGCGGATACAGTGGCGAGCGACCATCCATTGCCAGTTTCGTGATATTTGATATCTTCTGTGTGCGTGTATCTGTGTTCTTGTATGCATATTATGTCTATTTTATGTTCTTCGGCCGATGCGATTAGCTCTGGGAGTTGTCCTATTCTATTTAAGGTTCTTACGTTAAATGTGGCTATTTGTAGTGTTTGCTTGCATTTTAGTAGTTTTGATTGTTTGAGCTCTGTAGCTGATTTTTCGAACACCGAGGCCAGGGCTCCAACCTCAGCAGGACGCGCCCCTTTTTTACCCGCGCGAAGAGCGATGCGGTTTGTGTAAGTGGTTTGAGTGTGGGTCATGGCTATCTTTCGATGGCTGTTTTATTCTCATCTATAGAAGCCACTCTTATAGAGGAGCAGCAGTAGTTCCCCGATCGAACTGGCGAAAAAAAAACAAAAAAAAAAAAACGAATTCTCCCCTCCACCCCAGTAGACCGCCCCCAAAGCTACCTAAAATTTCAGTAGTAAATAAAAGTCCAAACGAAGAAGAAGCATTTGAACTCAGGAGCCAAGTGGAAGAAATATGTCAATATTGGTCAGTATGTCTTTAAGTCCTATCAATTTAAAATGCTGAATTTTACAAAATGTTATGCTGTATTTTGTTTGTGAAATAATGCTTAAACTATGCGTTTTAAATGTAAAGGCACGCTTACTCTACTATAAAGCCAATTTGATATTAGCCTATCCACATGTCAGCGAACAAGGCAGAATGTTTTTGAATATCCTCTATCGAATAATTTAAAAATTCGTAAAGAAAGCCCTAACAGTAGTTTAGAAGAAGAAGCCTAGAACGCCTAATGCTACCACAGCCCCCCCCCCAAGAGAAAGGGAAAAAGGAAAAGAAAAAAAAAGCACTATAATTCCTGAAGCCTGCTAGGTCCCCAACTCTAGGGAAAAAAAAATGAAAAACCCAGGAAAAGTCCCAATACAGCAAAAAAAGTATAAGTCAGTACTAGTGAAAGTCATACGGAAGTACCTTAATGTTGGACTTTAACTAAGTTAAAACTTAAAACAAATTCCCCCCCCCCTTTTTTTTTTTTTATATATGTACACATGGGAAGCAGCATGATGTACGTAAAGGTATTTGAATAAACCCATGGACGACCAAACTCAATACCCAAATGGGTCCTGGATATATATATAGCCTAACCATAACGCGTTTTCACTTGGACTATATATGTATTTACCCAACCCCTCAGCACGAGCAGAAGGCGACACATGGTCAATTTTGAAGTTGAGTTGAAAAGGTTTGAATTCAGAGTTTTTCGAGACTGGATACCATACCAAGATTAAAGAGTCTAGCCTGCCCTGCTATTTTCCCATAGCTGTAGGGAGATTAGTAGGATTCATACCTTTTTCAAATATGAAATGCAAACATCCTCGTGCTGGATTTGAAAGTGGGTCGCATATTCATTTCCTGCGACGATGACCATTACACCTCGAACGCCTGGACTACAGAAGTTGTCAGTTCGCAGTTCATTTTCACATCTTTTGTTTTAACGTTTTTTTTTTTTCATTGGATATTAAAGTTATATATTAAAATCAACTGATATCCATACTAAAGAATCTGTTAATTTTTAAGCAAAAAATTGGCTCGAGAAACTATAATTTTTGTATCTGTATTTTTACATTTATTGACCAATCGACGCTTACGTTCTGGTTTTAAATTTTCTTTGAGATTTGCAAACAACAATATTTGACTTGTCACGCAAAATTTGAAGGATCAAAACCCAAAATGATTTAAACCTTTTTCCGCCTAGATTTTAAAAAATACATTTTTAAACAATTAAAATGATAGATAAATCATCAACCATTTTTTAAATCATATTTCGAGCCCACCTCAATCTTACAAATAAGCCATGAAATAGATTCAGTAAGTTTATATATTTATTTTTGTAAATTTACTTTACACCTTTTGAGTGAAAATCTAACATTCTGTTCCTTTAAGTTGGCATTTAATTTCAACATTGCTTAATTATCTTAAACTAAACGAAAATATTTTTGTTTACAAAAAATATATGTACTGCAATTACAATTTTTCCCCTGCTGATGAAAATGCTTGCTGTATCCGCTTACATGATAGAGCATGAATAGACATTCTCTCCAACATAATGACATACTCACATAAAGTTCTTTTTTTGGATACACAAAATATATCATCTTGATTTAGGCAATGCAAACTACTACATTAAATGTATCGACTTGTCTTTCTTGTAAATATCTGGAGAATATTTAAGGTCCGACCAATATCTTTTCTGACAAGAAAAGATTTTGTAATTTCTATTTTTCAACAAACTTTTTACTCAAATTAAAGAAATAAAATTTATCAAATTTGTAGATTGGAGTCTTATGCAATCATTTACACACACACACACACACACACACACACACAC
The DNA here is from genome assembly GCA_963585895.1 of Sepioteuthis lessoniana. Taxonomy (NCBI): domain Eukaryota; kingdom Metazoa; phylum Mollusca; class Cephalopoda; order Myopsida; family Loliginidae; genus Sepioteuthis; species Sepioteuthis lessoniana. Next base: position 47,953,444 of record OY757938.1, read on the forward strand.
ACACACACACACACACACATATATATATATAAGTTCCTTAAGGCTAGTCAGAAGCTGAGCTTTTTTAGAAGAGTTTTCAGATGCAAGAATCATCGGGGAAGGAGAAAAGTTTTAGTATAGAGCCAACCAATGATATATAAGGCCTAACCATATTGGGGTTTTGACTTGGACAATATATATATTTACCTAACCCTTCCGCATGAACAGAAGATTTAGTAATTTCTGTATTTTAACAAACATTTTTCTCAAGCTAAAGAAATCAAATTTATCAAATTATTAGATTGGTGATTTTTTCAATAATTTTATCCGCTGCACACACACACACACGCACATACACACACACACATATATATATATATATATATATATACTCAACCCCATCTCATGAACTGGATACGACACGAGGTCATTTTTAAGCGGGGTTCTACAGGTCTGAATTCAGTGTTTTCTTTTACTTAGACTGGTTTTCATTCTATTTGTCTATAGCAAGAGGGAGAAAAGTTGAATTTATACCTTTCCCAGGTATATTAACGCTATACGAAATTCCAACCTAAAACCAAGACATTTATAAGAAAACTTGAAAGGATCCTAATGAAATTATATTGACAAAATATGTCTTCATTATTTAATCAAACATGCTTAAATGAAAGACTGCTACCCAACCACACACATACACACACACATACATATATATATATATATATATACTCGGTAACTTTTGTTTGCTTTTGTTCAACTTTTTAAATATCAATATGTTTATGATATTTTTGCGACAAAGTTCTCTTATTCTTTATTCATTTTGCAATATTATGATATTTCTAAGTTATTGTTTCCCGTCGGTAATTCAATGTCTTGTGTCCTTTTTTCTCTCTGTAAGTAAAGTTGGTGACCTTAGTCGAGGGTGACCCGAAGGCTCCCTTTTCATTAGCTACTCCACCGAGGCGTAGAAGAGGACGCTGCTCCTTTCCCTGGATTGCTCCACTTTACCCTTGATCCTTATCTCATAATGCTGAGTGTTAAGTGAGGCAGCATCAAGTACCACTTTTGAGTCGTTGGTATGACTCGACCTGGGATTGAACCCCGGTCTCTCGGACCATTGGCGAACACCCTGGACAGGGTTGAACGATAAAATTGTCGCCCTAGAAAAGACGATATGATTCTATTTCCGTTTAATGAAAACCTGTTTTCTTTTTTTGTTGCAGACCATCTACTAGTTGGCCAGTTGTGTAGAAATCCCAAGAGCGATAGGAGCCTTCTATCATGTCTGAAAGTGATACAATGTTCAATGAGCGAGATCGGAGATGCGCCGCTGTATAACTCATGCTCACAACCGATCCAAGTTATGACAGCCAGAACAATCGCTGGATTGCCACGAACAACAGGGACGTGCCCAGGGAAACGAAAACAAAGTTTCCGGCTATGGTTATGGTCTTTGGTGTGGTTTCAAGTGAGAGCCACATCATGCCACCTCACATCTTCGAAGACGGCTTGAAAGTCAACACCAAAGTGTACCTGGATGTGCAGAAGAGTGTGGTGATCCCCTGGTGCAATCAGGTGGCCGGTGTCAGACCCTGGGTGTGGCAGTAGGACTCGGCGCCGGCCCACAAGTCCAAAGAGACCCAGGCTTGGCTTCAGAACGAGTGCTACGTCTTTGTACCCTTCTCTAATTGGCCCCACTCCTCTCCCGACCTGAACCCGCTGGACTACTTCGTTTGGTCATACGTCGAGAACATCACTAACATGACCTCCCACAACAGCAAAGCCAGCTTGATCGCCGCTATCCGCCGAATATTTGCCGAGCTCCCGCCGGCGCTTGTGGAAAAGGCATGCTCCCAGTTCCGGATCCGTATCGAGGCGGTGATTGAGGCTGAAGGCGGCTACATTGAATAGATGTCAGCTCTACTACATAATCAAGTTACCTGAATTGATTTTGTCAATAAAAGTTTTAAAATAAAGCTGTAGTGTTTTTTTCTTTAGGACGACAATTTTATCGTTCCACCCTGTAGCATGACTACATATCTATCCGATTCCTTTATAAGTAAATTATATACAAACACTATTCAATATCTTTACAGTTGTTACCTTTTTCCAAATGAATATAAAAAATGAAATAGATAAATATATAAAAACCCACTTAATATATCCATACTACTTGTTTAAAATAGGAATCTATTCAGGAATTCGTAGAAGTGGTCATAACACATCGTTATGTACAATATAGTAAGCTATATTTAACGTAAGTCTCGAGGGCTCTTCTAAATATCCTTGCTGATTTTATCAGTGCTGTGGTCTCAATGGTCTCAATTCTTTCTTTGATCTCTTCTTTTTTTTCCCCCCAGGTAATCGAGGACCGTTTCAAGAGCCCCAACTATAATTAGTATGAATGACATCTTCATATACCTCAGTTTTCTGCTCTCGGGAAAAACCTAAATATTCATCTATCTTTTCGTGTTTTTTTTTTTTTTTTTTGTGTTTTTTTGTTCTTTTTTTCATTTTCACCCTGTTAGCCGCTGGAACAGCAAATTGCACTAGATGACAAGTTCTTTTATTATGGTTAATTAGCATTAGTTCTGTTCTGGCTGCTTGTATCTCAAAGTCCGAGAGAATTAAAAGGATCTGAATTTCTCGACAGATTCTAGTAAGTGTATCATCTATTAATTAGCATAATCATATTTTAATCTCTTGCACAATTCTCAGTGGGTCCTTATTCCCACCCAATCGCGTATACCATCGTATTCCTTTTGTGAGTTTGCTGTATTGGCGTATTTTGTGATTAAACGTTTATCAATGCATAACCTGCATTTGTTATTCTTCATCGTATTATCAATTTTTGATTAGACAATAAGTTCTTATAGCATTATTTTTTCTGCAATTAAAACAGATTCACTTTCTATCTTCAAAATGTATCTCCATAGTGTAGTGGCAAAAGTATTGGTTTGAGAGATCGCTGTAAGCGAGTTCAGGCACCAGTCGAACGATTACGTTTATCTTCGCGTTGATAACCTTGGGAATGAATTGATCTCGTTAGCTATGAGTTAAATAGTACCACTACTGTTCTTTTACAACAATGACTTTGTCATTCAATAACCCACGAAGATTGATATGCCATTAAACAAAGAAACCCAAACTGAAACCTCTCTTCAGGTTTTTTCTCTTTCTCAACCATGCCCAAATCTCACTCACAATTTCCTTTCTTTGTCTCTTGAAGTATCCGTACTGTTGTTTTTCTTCCATTTTTTTTGTTTTCTAGATTTTTTTTATTGTTGCTTTCCTGTTTGTCCTTCGACTATTTATGGTGATATTGTTGTTACTGGTTGTAGGAATCTGTCTTTCTTTTCTCGTTTTTTGTAATGTTGTTATTTTATACTTTTGAGAGCTTTTCACGCCAGCGTTAGCTGATGTTTTTCTACTGGAGTTTGAGCGACAGCAAATCTTATATCTCCAGGACTCTTCTTAGTATTCTGATTGATCTCATAAATGCTGTAGTTTGGATGGTCTCCACTCATCTTCTTCAGTCCCTGTACCAATCCTTTGTTGACTGTGTTAGCGCACCACTTACCGTCACTTTCATATTCCATAGATTTTTCAGTTCTCTAGCAAGGTCTAGATAACTTATCTCTCTTTTCGCTTTCTTTTATTATTATTATAATTATTATTATTAGTTGTAGTATTAGTAGCAGTAGTATACAAATAGTGATGAATATCTCTTTGAGGGATCATATGACCCATGAAGCTACCTAGATTTTAGACAAAAATGCTTGAGACTTGCTGACACCAAGAGAAAGATGGTTTCAAATTAACGTTATGACAACCAACTTAAGGGAAAGTCTAAAGAAATCTGTAGATTACCGACTAAGCAGTGACATTTTCTCCTAAGAAGCAAAGTACGTATTGTACACACATCATCATCATCATCATATCGTGCTGGCAGCACGGATATCCCTGACCCTCTCTCGCCACTCCTCCCTATCGTTCATCGCCCTAGGCAGGTCTTCAGGACAACAACCTGTATCCTCACATAGCTGCTGAATGTACGTTCGTGCTGGTCGTCCTGCTTTTGCGCGGCCATGTGTGGGGATCCATAAGAGTACAGCTCTTATGAGTTCATCTCTGCTTCTCCAGCAATGTCCTGCATGTCTGGTTCGCCTAACTTGAATAGTTTTCGTGATAGGGGGCAGGTGGCCATACAGTTGGTGTCTTGTGGGGTGTTGCTGCCAGGACTTGTTCAGGATTGCACGCAGCATTCTTGTGTAATTGCCATCTAGTTTCTTCTCCAGCCGTTTTGTTAGCGTCCATGTAGTGCATCCATATAGCAGTATCGATGTGACCGCTGCCTGGAAGAAACTGCGTTTCATTTTATCGGTTAGGTCTGATTTCCATATAGTCGATAGCCTATTGATCGATTGACAAAATCAAAGAGAATGGCTTCGAACTGACGAAGAAAAGAAGCAGAAGATACCCCGCAACAACAATTACCGACGCCGACTACGCCGATGACATAGCGATACTGGCAAATACACCTGACCAAGCCGAAACACTTCTGCATAGTTTGGAACGAGCAGCAGCAAGCATAGGCCTCCATGTTAATGCACACAAAACGGAATATATGTGCTATAACCAAACAGGGGACATCTCCACTCTAAAAGGAACCCCTCTTAAACTAGTAGACAAATTCACGTACCTAGGAAGCAGCGTCGAATCAACCGAAAAGGACATCGAAACGAGGTACACACATACAAAACTTAAAAATATCTTATTACGTTTAACGTATTATCAGTCAGCAATTAGTAGGTACAATTTTTGTTGTACAAATTAGTTAACACACGCACACACACTCAGAAAAAAAAGTAATTGTCAGTTGAATTTCATACAAACACAGAAGACTTCCCCAGCCAAACACACACACACACACAAACACACACACACACACACACACACACACACACACACACAAACACACACACACACACACACACACACACACACAGAGAAAAAAAAGTAATTGTCAGTTGAATTTCATACAAACACAGAAGACTTCCCCAGCCACACACACACACACACACACACACACACACACACACACACACACACACACACACAATGACCCAGAGAAAACTACTAATAAACTTTATGGCATATCAACTATACATACACCGAGACAAAACACACACACACACACACACATATAGAAGAAAATGAAAAGCAGTTAAAATTCAAATTCAACTAGATTTAACAGAACTAAACTATACATATACAGAGAAAAACTTCCCAACACACATCCACTCACAATGACCCAGAGTAAAATAACCCATAAACTTTATTGCATATCAAACATCAAAGACTAATTAGGGAAAAAGTAGCACATCCATAAAAAAACCCACATAGAACACAATTTTAGAAAAGGAAAAGAAGAAGAAAAGAGAAAGAAACAATCAATACATAAAGAGCAAAATAAATAATCTAAAAAAATATAAATCTCTGTGGACCGATTCATTTTAAAATATTCAATTTTTTTTCCTCTTTGAACCGACAAAAAAAGAAAATCATATATATATATACATATATATATATATATATATATATATATATATATATATATATATATATATATATATATATAACACTTGTACGTAATTACTTACACAAATTATCTTGAATAACACTATTTGAAACCTTTCTTCATTCCTTCCAATCAAAATCCTGTCTTGTTATACAAGAAATAGGTTTTATATTTGAACGTAATCCCTGATTTTAGTTTGATAGAATATAATTGAATGTTACAAATGACAATGAATCTCTCTTGAAGGAACCATATGATCAATGAAGAACTCTACAGAAGCATCCAAAAATTATCCACGAAGGTTATCGAAAGAAGCTTGAGGCTTGTTAGACAGTGCATATGCCACAAGGTGGAAAAGGATTTCATATTCGTGTTGTTCGGTTAATCCGAAAATAATGGTAATAGCGAGAGTGGAAATCGAACTCGCTCACTATGATGTTGTAGTGTAGCACGTTAACCACTACGCCACGGGAACTTCCTCCTTTCGTCTTGTAGCAATCAACTGGTGGGAATGCTGTACATTACCTATATAGACGGCCCCAGAGAAGACACTGACCAACAGACAATTGATGAAATAAGAACAACGATGATAGATAGGGAAACCCGGAGAGGATCTTTCAAGATAGAAATTAATATCTCTTCCAAATCTTGTTAATTTAAAACCATGTGGCTATTTACCCCACACCTCAGCCCCGAGAAGGATTTGACAGAAGGTAAATTTTGAATTAAGAGTTTTCCTTCAAGACTGGTTGCCTTATCGAGGCTAAAGATACCAGTCAGTTCTACTATTTCCTTATAAAGAAGAGATGGATTCATGTCTTTATATATATATATAAGTGTGTTAGAAGATATAATAATTGTAAAATGAAATAAACAAATTTAAAAAAATCAATGAATCTTGAATTATTATAAGATTCAAGTTTTAAAATCTAATTTTTTAAAATTTCTTTATAATTATTATATCTGCTATTTTCTCGAAATAGTCCAGATTTCCAGGAGTACTGGATGGGGGGAGTCGTAATGGCTAACGTATTGGACTGTGACATCGTCGTAAGCAAGTTCGAATTCTATTCACGTTATTATGCTGAATTTCAGATGAAAACATTTGTGAAAGGCATGAACCCACTTATCCACCCAGCTATAGGGTCTCTACTACTCCTCCTACTACTACTACTACTCATACTACTTTTCTACAAAGATGGCTTTGGCATTAAATAACCCAAAAGGATTAAACAAAGAAATAAAACCATTCAGTTGTGCTGATGTAACTCTTTAATCTTAGAAGTATCGATCTGAATACAAAAAAAAAAAAAAAAAAATTGCAGGAACTTTCCCAGTTCATTTAGAAAACTAATTTTTATCTTCTCCCTACAAAATGTATAAAATATAAAATATATTATGCGGCCCTAATAATGAAATGTTTAGAGACCGGTGCAATATCGAAAAGATTGCCTTTTTTATTTTATTTATTTTCATTTTTTAAGACTTGATTATATAAAACCAGTCATCATTTTCTGCTTACAGCATTTAGCAATCTTTAATTAAAAAATGTTCAATCTTAGAAAAGGTTAAACATCACTTCGTCAAAGGGAATTCCTATTGTGGCTTTTTTTTTCTCACTGTATAATGCGTGGGCGAATGTTGATTATATATGTTTTGCCCTCTACTCTAAAAGAAATCTCTAATGTCAATAAGCAGCACCTCATTTTCGCAGTAAGAAATCCATTTCTCACATGAATTGACTTTAATTTAGCCTCAGAAAACCCGTTATAAAAAGCTGTTACTTTCATTAATGTTAACTCTTTAATATGGAACAGCTAACTCTAATAAACAAGATCATTAGAACGTATATGAATGATGTGATACTTCGTTATCAGTGGAAAGGAAGAGAATACAAAAAATTAGATTAAAATGTTTCGTTATGAGGATAGCTTCATCAGATTTATAAATTTTATTTCACTGAAACGAAGTTTACACATAGAAAAGCGGGGAAAAGCATGTCGATATATCTAATGTGTATTTGTGTATGTATTTGTGTGTGAGAAATATTCTATATACAAGGTCGTTCAAAAGGTAACACACTACCACTTCTTATAAAACTAGAAAAACTAATAGTTTTCTTGTTTTATAAGAAAGAGTCATATGTTGCCACAAAAAATGTTCAGCTATTCTTTTCTTTCTGGATGAGGCGCGTGTGTAGGGGGGGGGCAGCATAGTATGGTTAGAATAGGCTTTTAAGAATTGTGTTTCTCTCCTCGTGTCATCAAAGACCGAAGCCAGAAATTAATAAAGCCGTTCGTATCCGAAACAACAGAGTCCGTCAGTATTTGTATATGTATTTGTATTACCGTTGTTATTGATATCTTTATGAGTATAAAACACAGATTACTTATGTACGTTATTACCGGTATAACAATTTTGTCCACCTATCTATTTGTAGATTTTTCAGATGTTGATAAGGCAACACACACACACACACACACACACACACACACACACACACACACACACACACACACACACACAAGCACACACGTAAACACACACGCACAGAGAGAAAGAGAGAGAAAAACAATAACGAAGAAATGAAAGAAAACAAGTATTAACATTATAACAATGAGAAATCTCTTTGCTTAGTACGTACATTTAGTCATAAAATAAAAGAAATACAAGGTTCATACAATAACTTTCCAGACTTTTTTTGTATCTGCACTTTTATTAATAGTACACACACGAAACTCTAGTCCCCTTCAAACTAATCTCCTCCGGCTGCAATGCACTTGTACCGTTCCAACAACTTCTGGAAGGCCCCATGGAAGTGCTCATGTGAACGTGTCAATGACCTTCGTCACAGTCTCTTTCATCTCTTCAATTGTCTCATAACGACAGCCTCTGAGCTTCGGGAAAAACCAAAAGTCACAGGGAGCAAGGTCTGGACTATAGGGAGGCTGAGGAACTGTCTTGATGCCCATCTTGATCAAATAGTCTGTAACAAGGATGGAGTTGTGGACTGGTGCATTGTCCTGGTGGAAATGCCACTGACCCGATTTGAAGAGTGCTGGCCTCTTCCCTAGGAATCTCTGCCTGAACTCCCTTAAAAACTCAACATAGTAACCGATTGTGAAATTCTTGTTACCAACTTTGATCTTCCCGTGAAGAGAGAGTGTTAACTGTAATGGAACTTGAACCACCAACCTAAAGGCCTGTTTCGTTCTGTCAGAACTCTTCAGTGTGGCTAGACAAGCTAGATTTCGGAAGCTGGGATCGAAACCCGGTTGACTCAAACGCCAATCCAAGATTCGACCACTCAGCCGCGCGGAAACCAGCACAAGCGAAGGAAATTTAAACAGTTATGTATCACAATTGTTTTTGTTTACATATATCCGCTAAACGACTACCGAGAGCTCGATTCATATGAAGAGCTTTTCATTACGCTTGTGGCAAACCATTTACTTCCCTCGCTAGAGAGCTCAACCCTACAGGGGTAGGGGAGCATATATATTGTCATCCACTGACCGGCTGTCTCAGAAAATTTGACATCATTTTATTATCTGATAACTTGTCCAATTCTCGTTGAAATCATCTCAAATTTTAACGGCAAATATAGAAAAAATTAAAATTATGATTTATATTCTTTGTTCTTTTCAGATATAGAAATGCGATTCATTGAAAATCTAAAGGTGCTCAAACATTAAACATAGAATTTCAAGTTATTTCTAAATGTGATGTTAAATTTGAGATCATTTGAACAAAAATTGGTCAATCTATTACATTACGAAAGGATATAATTTTTCTGAAAAACTCACATAAGAATTTATTAAACACCCAGTATTTATCAATAAAAATGAGTTATTTGCTTCACAAAAATGAGATACTTGTGGAAGCGGTGAACCGAATTCAAATGCACTGATACACATGGAAAAGGCATGAACTCAACTATTCTCCATCCAGCTATGGATAAATAATAGGGCAGACTGGACTCTTTAACCTTGATATGGCAGCTGGTCTAAGTTAAGTAAAGTTGGCAACCTTAGTCGAGGGTGACCCGAAGGCTCCCTTTTCAATAGCTACTACACCGAGATGTAGGGGAGGGTGCTACTCCATTCCCAGGACTGCTCCACTTTACCCTTAATCCTAACCTTATAATTCTGGGCGCTAAGCAAGGCGGCATCAAGTACCATTTTTTGAGTCTTTGGTATGATTCGACCAGGGATTGAACCCCGGTCTCCCGGACCATTGACGAACATTCTACTCATTAGGTCAGTTGGTCTAGGAGAACGAAAACTTTTTGTTTAAAACTGCTGAAACCCAATTAAAAATTTAGCTTGTGTCGAGCGGAGGAGTTGAATGAATATATATTTACTTCACAAAACGAACCTTGAATTTTCCCAGTAATTTTTCTTTTAAACACAAGGTTTTATTTTATTTATATTTATTTGCATTGTGTTAATAATGT
>OY757938.1:47965959-48070959 GCA_963585895.1 Sepioteuthis lessoniana
TAAATTTTTATATGTATATATATACATATATACATATGCATATATTAATCATGTATTGTGCCGCTGCATAAATAATTATCCCAGGGCGAGAGTTCATTTTTATGCGCATGTGACGTCGAGGGCAGTCTGGCACTTGACCCGCCGCAAAAATAATTTCTCGTCAAGGCTCCTTTTTCGGGCATATGGTAAACTGGCAAATAATGTGGGGGTTAATTTGAGGCTAGACTGATCTCCGACGCTGGCGAGGGTGTTTCCAATTCACTTTCAATGTGAAAGTGAATTGGAAGTCCCTCGTTTTCCTACCCCCTCGGATAACGGAAAACATGGTCTTCAAGGTTAAAAGAAATATTAACTGTAGTCAAATTTCCAAAATTCCCAAGTAAAGTTTTAAGGTGAATAAGACATTTAGCGAGAATTAACGAAAGCGATACGAATCTGAAACAGATATGTGCAAAAGAAGGCAACTCGATAGATAAATAACTCAACCAAAAGATTTTAACACAAGGATGCATTTGAAATATAACAACGTTTTAATAGGGACGACCAAACAATGATAAGATTTAAGAAACAGTTCCTTTTTCTTTTCTCCTTTCTTTTTAAAATACCGGCTATATTAAGCCAGCAGGCAGCATCAAGCATGAATGTCTCTCAACAGTCCTTTTCTTTTTTCTCCTTTTTTCTCTCTTTCTTTTTTTCTTTTACTTGAGAAAATGCTTAAGTCGCTGGGCTGAAGCATATAACAAAGTTGATTCGCTAATTTACTGTTGATCAAACAGAATCCTTTCAATTCCTCTTTTTCTTTTTTGAATACATATAATTCCAATATTTAGGAAGGGTTGAAGGAAAAACAGTTTAAGGTGTACTTATCTTTGACAAGGCAAGTTCTCAGGTTCCTTTCTTTTACGGGCGAGTGACATCCCCAGAATCTGTCTGAATGTTAACACATCTTTCTAACGCTGACTTCTGTCCAAAGATTCTGTTCTAATCTTTTTACGGGTGACTTTCCCAGAACTTGGCTAAATTGGCGTCTATCTCTTGCCAATGTCTGTCCAGAACTAAAGATTTTTCTTGCGGGCGAGGGGGCCTCCCGGAGTTTGGCTAAAAGTCAGCATATCTTTCCACGCCGACTTCTGTCCTCAAACTAAAGATTCTTTTCCAAATTTCCTCTGACGAAAAGGTATCATTTTGGCGCTAAAGGGTCTATAGCCAATCATTTGACTTTTTCCTTCTCCCACTACTTCCTCTGGTCATGCTACTAGAGTGACCTGGATTCTTTTCTTTGTCCAACAGATTACAGGTCATGGAGTGCGGGTAGCTTTGACCTTCATTCTGACCTGGATTCGTTACTTTGTCCAACAGACTGCAGATCATGGAGTGCGAGTAATTGACTTTCGTTCATATCTCCCTTTTAACGGTCAGTCTTGGGGCCTGTTAATTCAAACACAGAAGGGTAGGGGAATTTACCTCTCTTTCCCTCTCTCGGTAGCATACCACGTCATAGTATGCATATGAATTTCTATTTATTTCATATCTTTACATATATTTTATAAACATATATATACATATATATATACATATATATCATAAATATATATATTTATATCTTATTTTTATACGTTTTATATATAAGCATATATGTATTGTATATATGTTGTGTGTGTATATATATATATATTTATATTATATATATATACATATTATAAGTACTTATATACATATATATATATAAGTACTTATATATATATAAGTACTTATATATATATATATATATATATGCAAGCATAACGATCAGGACGATGTTAAGAAAAAGTCTAAATGTGAAATATCTTTTTTATTTTACAGCTTCGTAGAACATTTTATCAAGGTAAAATTAGGATATAAAGGTAAATTACATAATTCCAAAATATAAACCCCGATAAATTTATTTTGATAAAGTTATAAGATCAATTATATAATATTCCAAAAATATAGATGTTCAAAATCATCAGAAGATATTGGTGATGAAATTCATCTTGTTTCTCGTGGGGGAGTCTGCGGGGTGAAAAGAACAGGACTGATCTCCATTCACACTATTTCGAGCACTTTCCCGTGGAAAAGTTATAAACCCTCTTATCCTCTCAGCGATGGGTAGGATATTATCTCTACTCTTCTTCTACAAATATAGTTTGCCACTAAATAACCCTCAAAGATTGATATGCTATTAAGCAAAGAAACCAAACCAACACTTATCCCCGCAGCTATGGGTTAGATAGTATTACTTTTTTTTATTTTACAGGTATAGCTTTGGCATTAGAAAACCCCCGAAGATTGAGATGCCATTAAACAAAGGAATCAAGCCAACACTTATCCACCTCCAACTATGGGTTCGATAGTATCACTATTGTTCTTCCACACGGATAGCTTCGGCATTAAATATCCCTCAAAGATTGATATGCCATTAAGCAAAGAAACCAAGCCATTGATGCTCTTCAAATGTAATGCTTAAAATTTATTTCTATCTATCTACTGAAAATAGATACAGGGTGCTCAATAATATCATTGCATAGCGCAAATTTTCAACTGCGAAAACAATTTTCGCTCATGTAAGAAGAAAAAAAGGAACGAAATTTCGTATAAATCCTGTTTTCACATATTTTTTTTAGAACCAATAACCAATAAAAGATTGTTTGATTTCTTAATATGGCTTGTATAGTCAGAAACCCAGTTGCTATTGATAACACAATGTAACAAAAAATTTACCTTTTCTTGTTCCTGGATAGAAAATATTTCCTAAATCCAGTCGGCTGCAGCTGTAGAATACACCGACTGCATTTCTACTGAGAGGTAAGACTCCACCCCAACGTGCGTCCTGGATATGGCTCTAAACAATCTGATGGTGAATCTCCAGGAATGGTGGAACCTTGGGGAATGCAGAGTACCCCTTCATTGCCATTGGACTCTGGTCCTCTGTAGCACGGAGTGGTAGCACCTGATAGGGTCCTATCAATAGGTCCAAAAAGAACAGTTTGACATTTAAATTGAGCGCAAATAAATGATTTATGCTAAACTGTATTGTCTGAAATAGAACTGTTTGATCATTTAACTGTGTGTAAACAAATGATTGATGCTTAATTGAATTATTACAGATACATAGTTATATTTGATACCATTTAACTGCGTGTAAACGCATGAGTAATGTTGAATGGAATAATTAGTTTTAAATATCAATAGTTGTAATCACTTCACTGTGTGTGAAGAAATGGTTAATATTGAAAAGAATTATAAATGTTAGACAGCGATAACTGAAACAATTTAACCGTAGAAACAATAGCAATATTAGTGTGTAAAGAAATTAGTTCTAATTCATTTAAAATCAAATTACCTACAAACTATTCAATTACAAATCATATATATCCATTTAAATGTGTGTAAATAAATGACAAATGTTAAATTGTTACTCTTACATTGCAATACATGAAACCATTTTACTTTATGCAAACAAATGATTAACAGTAAATAGAATTATTCGTATTAGATAAAAGTGAAGTAAAGTTGTCTCCCTTTAGTCGAGAGCGACCAGAAGGCTCCCTTTTCAATACCTACTACACCAAGGTGTAGGGGAGGGCGCTACTCCTTTCCCAGGATTGCTCCACTTTACCCTTGATACGTTCCTTATATTGCTGTGTATTAAGCAAGGAGGTATCTAGTACCATTTTAAAAGTCTTTGGTATGACTCGACCTGGGATTGAGCCCACGTCTCCCATTCCATTTGCGAACACTCTACCCATTAGACCAATCAGCCGTATTCGATAACAGTACTTAAAACTATTTAACTGCGTCCAGAAGAAATGGGCTTAGGCTCGTTAAAAAAATGTATCTTCAAAATATGTTTAAAATCATATATTTAATAGGTAAAAACAGGATTTGGCGTTAAATAACCAATAATGGCTGATATACCATGAAACCAAACTAAATCTAATTTCCACTGCCTAAAGTGAATGGAAAATATTTATTTTTCTCTTTAAACTTTGCTTTTCTGATTTGTGTTGACATTTTTAGATTTACCTATTTTTTCCTGATCATTCCGGATAGATTCAGTGCTGAGTTGCTGAGAGAATATTTTCTACTCACTTTTAAATATTTTTGTTCCTTTTTGTATTATTCTAGTATAAATACCTGTTAATTCTTTTATCCATTTGTGCTTTATTCAGACCACAAGGAAAGGAAAGTGTACTAATTTGAATGTTTTTACCTATGAAATACGCCAATTATTTAGTTTCATCATGCAGGTCATAGCACCGAAAGTTGAACGAAATGATGCCTATTTTTTCTACGTAAAAGTATTGAAAATAGGCATCATTTCGTTCAACTTGAAAAGAAACAGTTAAGACATAATACGTACTATCTCGGCACAAAAATTATGTTGCATAACGTTATCTGTGACACAAAAGCAAAATTTGAATAGAGTTATGGCTATTTTTTATACTTTTACAAGAGAAGGAATTAAGACATAAAACATAATATCTCGGCCCAAAATTTGTGTTATATAATATTATACGGGACAGAAAATCAAAATTTGAATAGAGTAATGGCCATACCTTTATTTGAATTAAAACTTGAATAGAGTAATTTCTATACTTTTACAAGAAAAGCAATAAAGAAATAATATGTACAATCCCGGGACAAGATTTGTGTTACTTAGTGTAATGAGACCGCCATGATTCTTTTCATCTCGCTGTTATTAATATTGGTTTTGATATCGTAGTAATGCTGCAACGGGAATTTTTATCTGTTTTCGCTAATCTTTTTAAGCGATAATCCTTTTTGATAGCATAAATATCTATTTCCAATGGAAACTGGTATTACCTCGTACGTAAAATGTGTGTCACATCTTATGAGGAAACACTAGTACATATTTAAAGAGGAACTGGTCAGTCATCATGGAAGACATGTTTATATCACAACATGCAGAATTACATACATATTTATGGGACACTATAAGCAGTCCCAAGGTGCAACAACGTATATGCGTGTAGGTGTCAATATATATATATATATATATATACGTACATATATACTTGTGGGTGGAAACATATCTGTATGGGTACGTGCGTATATATATATATATATATAGTATCAAAAGGATAGCTAAACAAGTTAGAGGTTTGGTAGATTTTAAAAGATAATGAACTCTAGTCACTCTATTATGTTCACTTTCAGACTAATACTCTTGGTAATGGTATGAAGTCGCTTATTCCATCATAGCAATGAGTTAAATATTATCACTACTGACTTTGTACAAGAATGGCTTCAGTATTAAATTAACCACAAAGATTGATATGCCATTAAACAAAGAAATTAGAACAAACAAATTCCATAAACAGCAGAGTTATGAATTGGCAGGGTTAGGAAAGCGACCAGATAGCGATACTGAGAATCTGCGCCACCCGGAAGAGTGGAGTGTCACGCATCCTCACCCACCATGATAAACCAGAATACTGAATAAAAATGATGATATGTGTGTATTTGGGAATTTGCTTTTATTTGTTTTATTTTCTTCGTAGAGATTAACTTTGGCTCTTACAATTTCGATTAAAACCGGCGGCCGACTAATCTTTTCTTCACAACAATCATAACGTGGAGGTAAGGTCATTGAGCAGCCGAAACTAGCCGAGCCGTAAACAATATTGCCAGAGACACATGTACATCATCATTATCTTCATCAGCAACTGCCATTTTGAATCTACAAAGACTTTTCCCATTTCTTTCACGTTGATCACTCTTTATATCTCAGTTGTTCCGGGAATTGTCCTTTACGTTCATCTTCTCTCACTCCGACTGTCTTGTGACAATTAATTTCTCTGCTTCACAACCATATGTTAATGCTGGTATTATACAATAGAGCAGTTTTCGGTAAAAGCGTATTGGTAAGGTACCTTTCATTGGTTGGTGCTTTATGGCATATCAACCCTCATGAGTTGTTTAATGTTTTTATTGATATATATGATTGGCTGTGAATTGCTGTCAAACACTAATAATTCTATGTAATATTCTAAACGATTTCAAGTATTGCTATTTAACTATTTATTAAGTCTTCCTGTGTAATATAAATAACTTGCAGACAGCTGTATGTTTCTGAATTAATCTTAATTATAATTTTCTGTAAACATTTCTATTTGACCAACTGATGGGACCCTAATAGGTACATTCAATCTGGGTCAGATTGGACCAAGGAGTAATAGCAATGAAAGGAGTACTCCACATTCCCCTAATCTCCAAAGCTGCAGCCTCGCCATCAGATGGCTTAGTGTCATATCTTTGATACTTGTTAAGGGGAGGTTACTCCTCTGCAGAGCTGCAGTCGGGGTATTCTACATCCCCAGATCTAAAATTGATAATTCTATTTAATATTAATGATTTGTTTGCATATAGTTAGATGGTTTCAAGCATCACTATTGAACATTGTTCATTCAATTTGCTAAGTAACCCTATTTAATACAAATAATTTCCCCTCAGCAGTATGGTTTCAAATAACTAATAATAAAAATCCCTGTAAATGATTGAACATTTCTATTTGACCCATAGATGGGACCCTAACTGGTACATTTAATCCGAGTCAGAGTGGACCTGGTAGTTATGACAATGAAGGGGTAATCCACATTTCTTAAAACACCATCAGATGCAGATTAGTGTCAGGCGAGTTAGAGGGATAGATACAAAGGATAGTTTTAATGTCTAACAGTTCTAATTGACCCATAGATTAGACTCCACCTGACCAGCAGTTACATAGTTCCAAATAACCTATGATAATAAGTAAAAGTAAAGCTGGCGACCGTAGTCGAGAACGACCAGAAGGCTCCCTTTTCAATAGCTGCTACACCGAGGTGTAGGGGAGGGCGCTACTCCTTTCCCTGGATTGCTCCACTTTACCATTGATACGTACCTTATATTGCTGAGTGTTAAGCAAGGAGGTGTGAAATACCATTTTTAAAGTCTTAGGTATGACGCGACCTGGGACTGAACCCAGGTCTACCGGACCATAGGCGAACACTCTACCCACTCGGCCAATGAGCCAGACCTATGATAATAATCCTCAGTAAATGATTGAACAATTCTATTTCACCCATATATTGGACCTTAACAGATACAACAGATCCGATTCGGTGGACCTGAGAGTAATGGTAATAAAGGCGTGCACCACATTCCAAAAAGTTCTAGGAGTGGAGCCTCACCATAAGATGCAATTTAGAATCATATCTAGGACACTCGTTGAGGGAAGTGGGCTTCTTCAGAAAGGCAATCGGTGTATTTTACAGCCCCAGTCGACAGGGTGTTTTTTTTTTTACTTAATATCATCCAATTTACCATTAAACAATGATCATTAAATTAAGATTGTTATCTTTTTATTTCTTATTCTGAATCTTTCTTTTACTTTATCATTTGTTCTAAGTTATACAACTTCTTTCTTTCTTTTTTCTTTTTTTTTCTTGCTTCTACAACTGCGTATTCTATTTTTATGATTGTTTTCGTGACTTTAGAGTAGAAGATTACTTTTGTCTTACATTTGTTCATTTTTAAATTTATTTTGATCCTTTCCACTTTTGACGTTGCGTGTCACGTATTATTCCACTTCTGCACATGCTTAAATTCAAATTCTAATATCTATCACTTTCTGTTGATGAGAAAGAAAGAAGTGCCATTACATATTCGTATATACTGTACATAAATTGTGATTCTATACATCAACTCACAAACGTACACACACACACACACACACACACACACATATATATATATATATGTGTGTGTTTGTGTGTATATATATTTTCATATATATATATATGTACATGTACATACATGTATATATATGTACATATACGTATATATATGCACATATATGTATATATCTGTATATATGCATGTACATATACGTATACATATGCATAAATATATATAAATATATATATATATGTATAAATATGTATATATGTATGTAAATAAATATATATATATATGCATATATATATATATACATATTCATATCTATATATATATAATTATATGTATATATATTTATATATACACACACACACATATATATATGAGAATAAGTGACGAACATACAAAAATCCGGTCTTGGTTCACTAACATCAAAGTTTATTCGCTAACACTTTTTAAAGTAATAGCCGCGAAGAGAGGAACAGAGTATGAAAACAGAGTCGACCGCTTTTTCTGTACAAAGAGTACCACACTTTATGAGAGAGAGAAGGCAGACACAATCCTTAAACTATCTTTCCGGCTTCGTGGTGACGCTCGAATGCACTTGTTCGCTGATTTCATCGACAAGGTTGCGCGTCTTGAGTGAGACCCCTTTTTGGATCTCACCCTAAAATGAGGCTCGTAATTTTTTTCTCATTTTACATAGTCTCTGACGGGTGTTCAACTCTCGTCTTTATCCCATCGTGTCTCTTTCTTTGTCTCCTATCCCACGCACATTGCCCAAAAGGCTATTTTGTTTGCGTTCCTTTCAGCCAATCAGAACTCGTTGTCGAGTTGCTTGCAGATACGTTTCCAGTTTTAAACTGGACATTCCAAATTATTTTACATATATATATTTATATATGTCTATATGTTTTGTATATATATATATGTGTGTGTGTGTGTATATATGTTTATGTATATATATATATATATATATATATATATATATATAAATTTCTATTTATATGTATGCATATATATGTATATATATGTGTAAAAAGTAAAGTTGGCGACCATAGTCGGAGGAGACTCGAATGCTTCCTTTTTTGATAGTTACTACACCTCGGAGTAAGGAAGGGCGGTATTCCTTTCCCTGGATTGGTTCACTTTCCCTTGATCCGTACTTTATAATGCTCTTAAGCAAGGAGGTATCAAGTACCATTTTAAGTCTTTGGTATGATTCAACCTAGGATTGAACCCTGGTCTCCCGAGCCATTGATGAATGTGTATATGTGTGTACATATGTGTGTGTATATTTATTTGAGTTTGTATCTGTATATATATATATATATATATATGTGTGTGTGTGTGTGGTGTATTCAATAAGTTTCCAGACTTTTTTGTACAGGCATTTAACATTGTCGTAGACTCTTGAAAATTCAGTATGTTATTGCTATACATCTTATGAGATGACTGACCAATGTTTATGATTCCACGTTCAAATGAACAGCTACAGCAGGAATTGGAATACACCCTACTAAAGCCTGATTGTCACAGCTGGTGATTTTCAAAAATGCAATCTGACACTTTAGAAGAACAATATGCAATAAAATTCTGTTTTAAACTAGGAAAAAATGCCACAGAAACGTATTGCTTCAGACTGATTTTCGACCATCTTGCATGAATCGAGCATCAGTTTTTGAGTGGCATAAGAGATTCAAGGAAGGCAGGGAGTCTGTGAGGGATGATGAGAGGTGTGGGAGGAGTAAGGAAATCAATACTCCAGAGTTGATTGACCAAAGGGCTAGAGTTCGGGTTAGGGTTACTATGTTGAGGCCAGCACTCTTCAAATCGGATTAGTGGCATTTCTACCAGGACAATGCACCAGTCCACAACTCCATCCTTGTCACAGACTATTTGACCAAGATAGGCATCAAGACAGTTCCCCACCGTCCCTATAGTCCAGACCTTGCTCCCTGTGACTTTTAGTTATTTCCTAAGCTCAGAGGCTGTTGTTATGAGACAATTGAGGAGATGAAAGAGGCTGTGACGAAGGTCATTGACACGCTCACACAAGAGGACTTCCATGGAGCCATCCAGAAGTTATTGGAACGGTACAACAAGTGCATTGCAACCGGAGGAGATTAGTTCGAAGGGGACAAAAGTGTCATGTGTGTACTATCAATAAAAGTGCTCATACTAAAAAAGTCTGGAAACTTATTTAATGATCCTCGTATATATATATATATATATATATATACATATGTATGTATAAATAAATAAATTTATAAGTATATATATATATATATATATATATATATATATATATGTATAAATTTGGTGAGTATGGAGGGTGCGGTAAAGTTGTTCTCCTGAATGAGGCGATTGTCTCTCTCGTCTTGATGCTTTTGAGTGGTTGAACATTGTCATGCAAAAAGAGGATATTATCGAGTGGCAAGATTTAACACCATCAGACTATCATTTCTTCAGCCCCATGAAAAAGAGTTTAAGAGGCAAACATTATGCCTGTGACGAGAAAGTGAAGCCTGCAGTGATGAAGTACCTCAAATAAGAGTCCACAGAATTTTACGAGGCAGCGATACATGCTCTCATTCGAATTTGGAATATTTGAGAGAAATGGTAATAATGTTGAGAAGTAGGGATGTGAGCCGCAGAGGAACAGCTTCATTTTGACGTATTATACATGTTACTGTGTAGGCAATTATCTGTTTTTGATCCCCTTTCCTATATGAGTGTGTGTATATGTCTATATTTGTATGTGTGCGTGTGTAAGTATGTGTATGTATGTGTATGTGTGTGTGTGTTTGAAATTTAAAGCTACTAGTGTTTTAATCAATAACATCTTTACAGTGCACCACAATGCCGAGCAATACCATGATATTTTTTACTATAAATAGAATAACTGTAAAAACAGGATGAAAACTCATGACGTTCCCATCTTTTGGTGAAGCAATATTTACGGGTCAATATATTGTTTTACATATGTATTTTTGTATGCTATATGATCCGTAAGTACGTTAGGTTCCAGTCCTAAAAGCGGGCCATAAAAACACCAAAGTGAAAGTGCGTTCTCCGGATGAAGACACAGACTACTTCGACATCGTAGCTGGAGTACTGCAAGGAGACACACTTGCCCCATACCTCTTTATCATCTGCTTAGACTGCAAGCTTAGAACATCGATCGATAAAATCAAAGAAAACAGTTTCGAGCTGACAAAGAAAAGAAGGAGAAGGTACCCCGCCAAAATAATAACCGACACCGACTACGCCGATGACATAGCGATTCTGGCAAATGCACCCGCCCAAGCAGAAACACTACTGCATAGTCTGGAACGAGCCGTCGAAGGCATTGGCTTCCATGTCAATGCACACAAAATGGAATACATGTGCCTAAATCAAACGGGCGACAATAGGCGGTAGTTCTCTGAAACTGGTTGACTAGTTTACCTACCTTGGAAGCAGTGTCTCATGAACCAAAAAAGACACCAACACGCGACTAGCAAAAGCATGGACAGCTATCGATAGGTTATCGGTCATATGGAAGTCAGACCTGACTGTTAAAATGAAACGC
Organism: Sepioteuthis lessoniana; assembly: GCA_963585895.1. Classification (NCBI taxonomy): domain Eukaryota; kingdom Metazoa; phylum Mollusca; class Cephalopoda; order Myopsida; family Loliginidae; genus Sepioteuthis; species Sepioteuthis lessoniana. The sequence continues at coordinate 47,977,232 of OY757938.1, forward strand.
AGTTTCTTCCTGGCAGCGGTCTTTTCGATACTGCTATATGGATGCACTACATGGACGGTGACTAAACGGATGGAGAAAAAGCCTGACGGCAACTACACAAGAATGCTGCGAGCAATTTTGAACAATTCCTGGAGGCAACACCCCGCAAAGCAACAACTGTACGGCCACCAACCTCCCATCACGAAAACTATCAAAGTTAGATGAACCAGACATGCAGTACACTGCTGGAGAAGCGGGGACCAGCTCGTAAGCGATGCTCTCCTATGAACCCCCTCACATGACCAAGCAAGGGAAGGGAGACTGACTCGAACCTACATACAGCAGCTCTGTGAGGATACGGGATGTAGCCCAGAGGACCTGCCAGAAGCGATGAACAATAGGGAGGAGTGGCGAGAGAGGGTCAGGGATATCCGTCCTGGTGGCGCGACAAGATGATGATGACATTAGAAAGGAGTGAAAGGTTCTAAACAGCTTTTTATAGTTACTTTTTTTACATGGAAGATTTTGATAAATAAAATGGACGTTCAGTATGAGCACAAACCTCACAATATTCTGTTGAAAATTGGAGTGAAGATTATTTCAATAAAAGGGTTCTAAGTATATTGCTCTAATAAAAAATCTCGCTTTGGTCCGCAGTTTCGATGCGTTATGATATAAATGTTAAATAAAGCGAATAATTCAGAAGAAAAAAAGAAAGTCGAATTAGTCTTAGAACAATCAAATACTTGAAAAAGTGCACGATATTTGCATTGAGCAGGTCTTTAGAAACAAATAGAACAAAAGTTTACTACCTAAGTTTCACTAAAAGGATCTTGGAAAGACGAAGTTTTTCTCTGAATGCTTTCGATGAAACGTAGATGGCAAACTTCAGTTATATATATGTGTGTGTGTGTGTATGCTTCGACGAAATACCTCCTAAAATATGGAAGATAAAGAAATTTGCTGACATACTTTTTCGATTATGCGACACTATTAATAAAAGACTATAGAGAAATTGACAAAAGTGTATGTCCTCCTCTTTTCCAAGAGATGTGACTTCGGAATTACTAAGAACTACAGAGGTATAACTCTTACTTCTATAGCTGTTAAGATATATCTTGCTCAGTTTCTCAACTATATCAAACCTGAAATCAAGAAAATTCTTTGGAAAAATCAAAACGATTATCGGAGAAATCGATCCACTACTTCACAGATTCTGACTATCCACCGAATTATCAAAGGAGTACGTGCAAAAATCTACAAACAATTCTGTTGTGTATTGTTTGAAGATTTCTCCAAGGAATTTGATTCCATACACAGAGGGAAGATAAAGCAAATACTACTTGCGCAAGGTCTCCTCAAAGAAACTGTTACCACTATAATGATGCAGGAAAGTAATGGTTCGCTCACCTGATGGCGACACCGACTTCTTTGACAGTGTCACAAGAGTTTTGCAAGGAGATACATTAGCACTTTTTTTAATAATCTGCCTATGACGTCGATAGATCTAATAAAAGAAAATGGCCAAGCATTTAAAAAAGCTAGAAGTTGACGATATCCTGCAGAAACTACAATAAATGCAAACTACGCAGATGATCTAGAGCTTCTCTCAAATACGCCTACCCAAGCCTAACTCCTATTACGAAGCCCAGAGCAAGCAGTAGGAGGCTTTGCGTGAACGCAAATAAAACAGCGTTCATGCATTTTAAACGAGAAGGAACCATCTCCATTTTAATTGGCAGACTTCTAAGATTAATATACAAGTTCCCATACCTCGGCAGCAATATCTCATCTCCTGAAAGTTATATTCGCATACATCATGCGAAATCGTGGACTTTTATTGACAGGTTGACAGGAAATCTGATTTCTCCGATAAAATAAAACGGAATTTTTTATAAGCTCCGACTCAGACAATACTTCTGTATAGATGCACCGCCTGGACACAAGCAAAACGTATGAAGAAAAAGGTAAATGGAAGCTATATTAGAATGCTTCTTACTATTTTGCACAAATCCTGGAAACACCACCCCACAAAACAACAGGTGTACAGCCAATTACATTACCATCTGAAAGCATTCAAATGAAACGAACAAAACCTGCGCGGCACTACTGGAGAATCAAGGACGAACTCATAAGCAATTATCTTCTGTGGGCCTCTACATATGGGCGCACCTATGTTGCCCGACCAGCAAGAACTTACGTGAGCTCTGTGAGGACACTTGATATAGTTTGGAGGACCTATTGGAAACGATGGATGAGAGAGAGAGAGAGAGAGAGAGAGAGAGAGAGAGAGAGAGTATGGGAAATCCGTGTTGTCAGCGAGACTTTATATACATATATATATAAAGAAACGCTTATGCATAAAACTTGAAAATATGTTAATTATGAACTCTTGTTGTCTGTTACTTGTAACTTCGTGTGGAGCACACAATCCTCAGACGAAAATATTATCATGTACGTATATATATATATATATATATATGTATGTATAATGAGAATTTTAGTAATATGTAGATGTGTTTGTATATTTTCTTATATATATGCACTATCATCCATAAAAAGTACGCCCATTTTTTTTAATTGAATAATTTTCGCAATGAGATATTTTGATGGTTTTTTTTTCATCAATACAAAAAATTAAATGAGAATCTTTTAAATTTTACCACCATCGTAATCTAACGGCTTATTTTTGAGTAAAAGCCATCAAAAAACGTGGACTAAGGTTAATGAAACCATAATGTGTAGCCATGGCTTCTAACTTTATTTAGTATGGTTTCTCAAAATGAGTATCTTAAGTCTTTCACGTCAAACTCGGAAGCAGACATGTTTTCAACACAAACCATATAAGTAAAAATGCGGTATAAGTCTACTGAAACACTCAATTCATTTTATCTCCGTTTCACTGCATAACAGGTTCGTTAGTTGCTTCTAAGTTTTTGAGTTTAAATGAAGATCTTCGGCAGCTCGATTACAAATTTGGCGAAGAAACCCTCTTTGTAAAATCGTGTATTTACTTTCAGATTAAATTTTATTTATCAACCCCAAAATTTCTCCATTCACACTCAGATAGATTTTGCATATCGCTGTCATTCTTCTGTTGCTTTTAGGAGATCTTGATTAAAAACTGAACTGCTGGAAGATGATGTTGAATATTTTAGATGGTGCAGCGTAGCTCAAAGGTTTAGCAGTGGAAAGAAACTTTGGAGAAGACAACGAAAGAAAGAAAGATGGTCAAGAATATGAGTCAAGGAAAGCAAAGAAAATGGATAAAAATGAAGGAAGAAAAAACAAAAAATAGAATGATGATGATGATGAGGTGGACTTAAGAAGCATAGGAGACAAAGATAAAAAGAAACTACCGATTACTAAAAGGGAAACAAATAACAAGAAATGAAATAATATGACAATAAAACTATAACAAAGATGACCACTGTGTTTGTTATGGCTGATCGTCTGTTAAGAAAAGGGAAAACAAAACTACAACTTGTCTCAAGCATAGAACCTCAGTTTTTTTTACTCTCTCCGTATTGTTTCTGAGGCCGTGGAAGTCTGCGGAAATGGTCAGCTTCTTTGCCTTATTAGGAACCAGCTCTTCTCGTATCCTTGATGGATTCAGTCAATCTCCGTCCACGTAACAGTTGTTTCCTCTCGTCCCCAGCCACCAAAGATAGGGGATCGAAAAACTCAGCTTCTCTTATTGGGATTCTGATAATCACTCGCGGTTATTTTGCCTAATGTTCTAGTTGGGGTCAGCAACTTTAGTGCTTTTAAAGTCACCCTTTTCAAAATCTTTTTTAATGTCGCAACTACAACCGTTTCATAATTACCAGTTATATGGTATTAATTATTCCTATCTAATACTAATGATTTTCAAACAAATCTATCCAAACCATAAATGGGACTCTTGCGGGTAATATCACCCCGGTTCCGAGAGGATCTGATTGTAATGGTAGGGAAGAGGTACTCCACACTTCCCAGATCTCCAGAACAATAGACTTACCACCAGATTCTGTTTAATGTTATATCCAGGACACCCTTTTTTGGGAGGGTCCTCTATGGGGGATAGTCAGAGAATTCTAAACACCACCGACGGGGCGGCTTTTATGTTTTATGTTTGGAACTTTATTTATGCACTGAGTCCACCAACAGATGTTTGAGTATTGTTGACAGTAAGAGGATGCACCCTCTTTCCAACCTTAAAAGCTGTGGTAACTTTCCCGTCACACCACTCTCAATTAAAAAGGCCCATACAAGAGCGAACTTGCCAGCTGTCCTTGAGCCTTCTGGGCTTGATCACAGCGATGGGAGACGCAATGATTGAATAACAGTTTTGCAGCGACAAACACCTTTTATGGGACGTCATATGAATTGAGACTTTCACCGCTTTGTATCTGCAAACATCAGCCAAGACTACAAGCTCTGTGGCCAATTAAGACGAGAAATACGTTAGTTTTACGGATCGTTTTACGAGAAGGGAAATTTTCGATTCTATGTTGAAAGAGATCCGGAATTTTCCCCGAAAAATGTTTGAATGATAGTTTTCAAGTTGTTTTTTATTTCTTAAGGTTTAGATTCTCATGAAATGTTATAATGATTGAAACAAATGAAAAATTTGTCGGTAATAGATCTGGTAAGAATGAACGATCTTATACTTTCTTGGGTTTGTTTTGTAAAATATGCTCTTGCATTGTAATGGTGTCTATCAAAGGAAGGCAAATTCAAATAAATGTCACTTCTTTCAATTTAGTTTGAGATAACCCGAAAAATGTTTCACACAAATAAATACAACAGGTCCCATCTTTTCATAAGGCTTTTAACAAACTGTTTCAATAATCCAAACTTAGAATGAAATAATGGAATTAACACTTACCGAACGATATTTTCGACTGTAATAAGTTGATTGTTCTTGATAAAAATGGTTAAGAAAGAATCCCTCCCCGCAAAAAAGATCATTAGATTGGTGTTATTTCATATATAAAAATACACCTTCAAAACAAGACCGTTTACGAAGCATACGTCATTAAAGAAAAATCCTCAACTAACATTTTTTGTGCCCTAGTAGTTCCTTGATAAACGAAAATGTCAACTATTTTCTTACAAATCATTTATGCAAAAAATATTTGACATTAAATAACCCACAAGAGTTAATATACAATTAAACCAAATAACCAAACCTTTAGTGTAATTTCAATTTATTCACATGATCTGATATTAGAAAACTCATATCTGATACAGGATTTTATATTGTAATGATTGAACTGAAATGAAAGGCTTTGCTTTGATTCAACGAAGTAATTTTTAACTTATTGGGGGGGGGGAAATACAAAGAAATCACGAAATATTTGTTCATTCAGTTTAAAGAACTCATTTGTTACAGGAGTTTTAGAGTTCACTTTTTAAATTTGCTTTGGTAATTTTTCCTAAAAATCTTAATGTAGCGAGTGAAGAACATTTTAGTCAGCACAACAAGGACATGATATTCGAGACAACTGGCGTAGTTGGTAATGAAGCCAACGTCCTCATTCAGGAAATCGGATCTCATATCAAAGGCAGTATCTATGGTGTAGTGGCTAACGTGCTTGACTTTAACATCGTAGTTAGCGAGTTCGAACTCCAGTTACAATCTTATGTTCATTTTCAGACGAATATCCTTGTGAACGGTAAGAACTTCCTTGTGCCCTAGTTATTGATTTAAAAGTATTACTACTGTCCTACAAGGAAGGCTTTGACTTCTCATGAGATTGCGTTTCTGAGTCAGAGACTATCTGCAAGGTGTATTTTGCTTAGTCGCCTGGGGCTGTAGAATACCCCGATTGCTTCTCAGCAGAGGGGTAAGACTCCCCCTAACGAGTGTCCTGGATATTACATCAAACAATCTGACGGTGAGGCTTTGGTAATTCTGGAGCTTTGGGGAATACTGAGTACTCCTTTATTGCTGTCGCTCCCAGGTTCACTCTGGCCCGGAGTAGTAACATCTGATAGGGTCCTATCTATGGGTCAAATAGAACTGCGAACATATGCTAAACTGAATTATTTGAAATAGAACTGTTTATATGTATAAAAATAAGTAAGTAAAGTTGGCGACCGTAGTCGAGGGTGACCAGATGGCCCCCTTTTCAATAGCTACAACACATAGGTGTAGGGGAGGGCGCTACTCCTTTCTCTGGATTGCTCCACTTTACCCTTGATACTTATCTTATATTGCTGAGTGTTAAGCAAGGAGGTATCAAGTACCATTTTTAAAGTCTTTGGTATGACGCGACCTGGGATTGAACCCAGGTCTCCCGGATCTTTGGAGAACACTCTACCCACTGGGCCAAGGATTTGTCATTAAATAACCTACAACTGTTGATGTGCCATAAAACCAAACCAAACCAAACCAAACCAAACCAAACCAAACCAAGATATATTAAAAAGAATTGGTGGTTAAGAAATTAAAAAAAAGTTTGTAAAAATCTATATTATGCTTTCTTTCACAGTTCTTCGAATTTCCCGGTCTTCTGAGCCGGAATCTGATCCTTTCTGATAAGGAAACTTATAATACGTTTTATTCAATGAAACCTTTATCTTTAAATAACTTGTGAACAAGGATAATTAACATAGTTCATACTTTAAATGAAGAAAGGTTGAGAAATATGTTTGTAAAGCTTTAGAATCTTCCCATTTATCTCATAATTAGTTAACAGATTTTTCCTGGAATACAGTGATAAAATGGTTGCAGGCGACATATATAAACCGTCCTGATGACGTCATTCTGTTCATAAATGAATAAAGTTGTTCTGTCTAATAGATGTATTGAGAGGTATCTAAGTTAATTTGTCAATGTGATTGTGTATTTACACTTTGCTTTAAATGTCTGCAAAGAGAAATTCACAAAATTATCGCAGAAAGGAACATTTTCAATCAAATCTATGTGTTTATCTAACTCTGTATTGATATATATATATATATATATATATATATATATATATATATAAATATATATATATATATATATATATATATATATATATAATCTCTTAGTTCATATATATCTATCTCAATATGTTCATATTTATCTCAGTCTACTCATAACTATCTCAGTATATCCATATCATCGATCTATCTCAGTGTACCGATATTATCTATCTATCTATCTATCCAAATTTATTTCTCACTCTTATATATATATATATATATATATATATATATATAAGAAATTTCTTTTTTTATTAATATTAGAAAGTTGAATAGACTCTTAATTAAGATTCTTTTTTCTTATTCTTATATATTCGGAAATAAAATGTAATGACTTTTTTTATCTGGCTAAAAATTGCGTGCGCCGATTTCTCTCTCTCCCCCTCTCTCTCTCTCTCTCTCTCTCTCTCTCTCTCTCTCTCTCGCAAAACACACAATTCTCTCCGCCATCTTCTTTTCTATTGTCGTTTGTGCCACTCAAATTATTCCTCTTTCCTTTTCCTTTTTCTCCTCCCCACTAGTTTCCTGAGCAATCGACAATGGAGAACATTAAACATTTGGAAAGCTGCCACTTGCAAAAATCACCTCGTCTTTTCTGTCTTCTTTATCTCAGTTTTATTTCGCAAGCACACATTCGCCGATATTTTTTGTTTTTGCTCCTTCTTTCTTTCATATTGTGTAAGTGCTAAGCACTAGCAATAAGCAGAAATAGTTCGTTTCCGAAAGTGTGATGTGACGCGCATGCTCGGTGGTCTATTTTTATCTTCAATGTCTTGTGGCATAATTATTTGCACAGCAATATACATGAAAACCCTTATATATATAAAACGTGTACGAGTGTGTGACAGGAGGTTTACTTTGTCTATTATAGTTTATACATAGATTGTATTACAGAATTATCTGTAACACTCCTATGATAAATACATAAAGGTATTTTTCTCAGTATGTCTACTTGTGTGTTTTTGCTATCCAGAATGTCCTAAGATATTACAATAATCTATCTGCTGATCGATCAATAAATTTATTCCTTTTCTTTCTTTCTTTCTTTCTTTAAGAGAGAGAGCGAGCGAGAGAGAGAGAGAGAGAGAGAGAGAGAGAGAGAGAGAGAGAGAGAGAGATTCGTTCTATTTACTATATATATATATTAGCAATGGTTCGTCATTTAAAGTGAGTTGCGTTTGTATGTTACAGTGTTCGTTCCTCAATAAAAGCACTACTAATTTTTTGACTGAGGAATCAAAGTTTTAAAAATATCTTTATATAATCTATTCTACTCAGATGGAATCTATCTATCTATCTATCTATCTATCTTCTGTATGTGCTTCTATTTGTTTTTATATTGATAGAATCTCTCTCTCTCCACACACACACACACACACACACACACACACACACACACACACACACACACACATACGTATATATATATATATACATATATGATATTCTCCCTATTTCCGTTCTTCTGAAATGCAGCCATTTTTACATTTTGAGTTTTAGTCTTTCTTCGTCTTTTCTGCCCGCATGTTTCATCTGTAGATAGAATTTTTTTATAAATACATGAAACTCAGTCATGTGACTGACATAAGGAGGTGAGAAAACGTTTATTTTAGGCTTTATCCTGCTCTACTAGCCAATATTTGAGCACTCTTCTTATTCTAAGGAAAAAAGTTTTTACAATTTCTTCATTTCATTAATAAATATATATATATATATATATATATATATATATATATTAATGAAATGAAGAAACTGTTATATATATATATATATATATAGTGTGTGTGTGTGTGTGTGTGAGTTTTTGTGTGTGTGTGTGTGTGTGTGTGTACTGATGAGAATTAAATTTAGATATATTATTCAATTGACTCAATTCTAAACATGCACGTACTATACTTGGATTATAATAAATCATCACAGATACGTGTGCGGATTCTGAAATAAAGGATGCTTCAGTTGTACTTAGACATGATACTGATACACTGTATATCCTTATTAGACGTTACTCCAGGCTTCTATTCTCCCATGCACACAATTTAGTGCACGGGCATAATTGTGTCTACGACATAAGTTGGCAAAAGGTTTGAAAATTTCATTAGAATATGAGCTACCACTAAGCAGGCACATACTGCACCCAGGTAAATATCAACTTCATCCTTCTGCGTGTACTATCTTTTATTTTATTACGATGCTATCTTCCAATTACATGATTTTAAGCCAAAGCCGACACAAAAACATGATAGTTTGGTTTCTAAGTTCAATGGCATATCAACCTTCGTGGGATATTTAATGCCAAAGCTATCCTTGTTGAAGAACAGCAGTGATACTAATGAAGCCATTGTTAGCGGATAAAGAGGTTCATACCTTTCCCAAGAGTAAGTAAAAAAAAGAAGTTGGCCGACCGTAGTCGATGGTGACCCGAAAGTTCTCTTTTTATTAGCTACTAAACAGAGGCGTTGGGGAGGGCGCTACTGCTTTCCTTGAATTGTTCAATTTTACCCTTGATCCCTACCTTTTAATGCTGAGAGTTAAGCAAAGAGGCATGAAATACAATTTTTTTTCGAGTCTTTGGTATAACTCGACCTGGGATTGAACCCCGGTCTTCCGTGCCATTGGCGAACACTCTACCTACTAGACCAAGGGAATTATTCCGAAAATAAACGTAATAACGCGACTAGAGTTCGAACACGCTTATTACAATGTCTCAGTGCAGATGAGTCCCATAAAATCGTAAAGGGTGTAACAAATCTAAAATCCGTGTGAGACTAAGAACAGTTTGTACGACCATCGAATCTATCTATTTATCTCTCATAGTACTAAAATAACCCACCAAGGATTGACATGTCATAAAACCAACCAACCAACCAACCAACCATCTTAGTATGCTACAAGGCCATAATCATGTGACATCAATTTGGGACTGATTTCACAACAGAAATAATGATCGATCGATCTATCTTGCTCTTTGTAGACTGAAGCGCAAAATTACTTAAATTCCAATGCCAAGATTCGTATTCTTCAAATATTCTTAACAATCGTACTTAACAGGCTATAGCCAGGGTCAGTCCTTAATGTCTGAAGTATTCCAAAAAAAAAAAAAAAAAAATTATGAGGGCCCGTTCGCGATCATATGTCGAATCAACCATCTTAATAACGTGGTGGATCTATCTCTTTGTGTCCCTTTGTTCATATCTTATTCGTCTCTGTCAATCTATTTATCTATTGTATCCTGGCTTTTCCACTAAACTGTATCCAGAAGTGAGGCTCAAGTTGTGGAACTCAGGAGAGTGTGAAGTAATCTGCGTCGGGGTGGTTATACCCGCAAAGCTCTCACTTTTGAAAAGTATTGATATTAGTTTGGAATACTTGAAAATATGACTATATGCAAACGAGGGATTTTATTGTTGATGTTTATGGATAAGAAGAGGAAACTTGCCGTAAAACCTGTCAACCAAAATTTTTATCTATCTATCTATCTATCTATCTATCTATCTATCTATCTATATATATATATATATATATATATTAATTCATTTGTACATATATATATATATATATATATATATATATATATATATATATATATAACGTTTTCCATATTGGCCATATCCCAATTATCTATCTATCTATCTATCTATTGATTTATATTTATTTGAAACTATATGATAATACATCTGTGTATTAGACAAATACGTAAATTATATATATGAAGTGGTCTGCAATATATATATATATATATATATATATATATATATATATATATATATATATATATATATACTTGTAATTGTACCTGACGTATACGTGTTAGTCTTATGCCTTGTAATTATTAACAATATGTATGGCTCAGTAGAGTTCCACGTCATAATAAACATTATTTTCAGCTTTTATATCTCGTGCAACGTTTCCCGCCTCCAGTTCAATCAAATCTTGTATACGCCATCTTCGGATTTTTAAATTTAGACATAAATAGATAAATAAATAAGAAAGTGTGATTTGTACAACCGTATCAGATATATTCGTCTTGTTATATTTAATGATTTTCTGTCAGATCTATCCAAAATAATCAAACATAATTTTGGGGCGAGTGACGAAAGAAAAGAGAGTTCTATTTTTATTTACTTTCTTTTTTTTGGGGGGGGGGTGATGTGGGAGGGGATTTTCGGGGACGATATTATTCCTTGTAAGCAATAAATAAATAAATAAATAAAAATAAAAATAAAAATAAAAATAGATAAATAAAAAAGATAAAAACCACCTCAAAATTTTGTTTCTAGCAAAGAACTCGGCAAGTTTGCCAATGGTGATACGCCATGTGTAGCTGGTCGGTGGTAGGCTACAAAAATCAATTCCGCTTCTTATCACGTTCTCTCAATGAACGGCATAAACAGATAAGTGGACTGACTGTCAGATGGGAAAGAGGCTAGAATCAAACTGAGAGTAGAACATGAAACAAAATAATCGCCCACAAAAAGAAAACAACGCAAAAATAAATAAACCAGAAAAGAAAAACAAACCAAAAAACAAACATCTACAAGAAACAATAGTTGCCAAATAAATCCGGGTAAATTCACGGGAGAAAATGAACGAGAGAAAATGAACGAGAGATAACGAGAACGGAGAAAGTAACAAACAAAAACTACACGAACAAAAAACAAACAACACAATAAGTTCGTTATAAATCTGACAAGGATTGAGTGTCACTGCTCTGCAGGGCAAATGTTTTGATGTTTCAACCAATTTTTTTTGTTTGTTTTTTGTTTTATTTTATTTCCCCCCTCTTCAGGGATCTTGGCCCGAAATTAGGCCACAAGGAAAAAAAAACAGATCGATAACAAATTTCCTTTCTTCTGCCTTCTTTGGAAGTCCGTTTACCGTAACGGTTATCGTCGTATGTATTTACCCAACCCATCCGCAGGACACGACACAAGATCAACTCTAGAGCGGGTTTTAATTGATTTGAATTTAGAGTTTTCCTTCTCCAAAACTGGTTGCTATGCCAAGGTTAAAGAGCACAGTATTCCTTACTATTTACCCAAAGCTGGAGAAAGAAGAGTTGAATTCATTCCTTTCCCGAAGTTAGTGCTATGTGGAATGCAAACAACCTCGTCCAGTACTTGAACTCAGCTCATCGTATCCATTTTCTCTGACTATAACCATTACACCACGAATAGTTATCGACGTTCGAAACCAAGATGAGGATATTAGTTATTTCCGTTACATTTCACAAGTAAAATTACTTGAGATGAATTTCTGTTATAAGATTATTTCCAATACTTTAATGATATATAAAAATATATTACAAAATGAATAGGTCCACAAAGAAATTTGTATTTTTTAAAGAATTATTTATTTCATTCTTACGTGTATGTTTCCAGCTTGTTGTTTTCAGACCTATGCGAGTGAGTTCGAGTTTCATTGAGTGCCCCATTCACATAGCCTTGTGCTACATCCAACATAAAAAGCTAGTAAATTACTAAATGTTCTCTGACGAAAGCAACAAGCTGGAAACATACACGTATGTAAGAACAAAAAAAAATGACTCTTGAAAAATACAAACCTCTTTGTGGACCGATTCATTTTGAAATATTTACTTTTTTCCCTCATTGAATCAACAAAAGAGAAATAGATTTTTACACACACACACACACACACGCACACACACACACACACACACATATATATATATATTATCTGAAAACTACGTGCAGGATTTTAAGTTACTGCCCATTACTTTATCCGTGCAAAATTGGGTTCTTTAACCTTGGAATTCAACCAGTGTCGGAGAAGGAAAACCCCGAATTCTAACCAGCTCTACTCCGCTTAGAAATAAACTTTGTGTCACATCCTGTTCGAGGAAGGAAGGTTGGATAAATGCATAGTTTCTTCAATCAGAATTTTTCTTAGGTTTTATTTATACTTAACTCTAGTCGAATTTTTAGCGTCGTGCCGTGTGCAGTTATACATGGATCCCATACTGCGTTCTGATTGTTGGTCTGTATCTTTACACACTGGAAAATTTTGAAGAAAATTCTCGTTATTTTGTCACCTTATTCGACTAGTTTTATTGGGTTTTTTTTTTTTTTGTCTTTTTTTATATTCAAATTGTTGCCATGGAAACTTGTAATGGTAAACGATATTAGTTATTTAGCTTTGAGCAAGTTCTGGAATAGATTACGCGTGATTCAGGCTTAGAGTTGAGAGAAATTAGTGAAATTAGTGAAAAAACAAAAACAAAAACAAAAAAATAGAATGTGATATTCAGAAAACCTATTACAGAAACTGCCCCCTTTTTTTTACTGTTCTAGATCTGATTCGTAACATTGACATTAATTCTCACTAGATTATTTGCCAATTGAAATGTTTTAAATGCCCTATCGGTGAGATTTAGAATACGCTGACAAAGGAGTAAGACTCTCTCTCAAAAAAGGAGTTTCCTGGGTATGATACTAAAATGCATCCTGTAGTGAGGCTCTAGTTCTAAAGATCTGGGGAGGGGTGGAGAACTCGTTCATTGCCTTAATTCTATTTTGAATCCGAGTAGTAGTACCTGTTAGTGACGCATCTAGGGGTTATTTGCAAATTACACTGGTTAACACGATTTTTGGTGTCCAGACACAAAACACGTTTTTTAGATAATTTCATGTTGCTGACCTCAGTTTTCATGGTTAGCTGCCGTTTTTGATGGACTGTAATTGCTCATTTTTGGAAAAAAAATCAATTTACGATCTTGGCTGATTGCAAAATTTAGTTAATAAAAGTTGTTGAAACCAATCAATTTTCAATAACATTGAACATGACAGACAAGAAAAAGAAATTTTTTATCATAGTTCTTATGTTCACGAGGTTTTTATTTCTGCAGTGAGTTTATTAAATGATTTGAAGAAAATACTTGTTGAGCAGTTTATGTCAGCCACCTGAAATAAATTTTTTTTACAAGAAAAAAAGTGTTTTTGAGTTAAAAAGTTTAAAATCGAAGTACCGATTTTTTGCAATTTATCGCCCAAATTCAAATTAACTGATAAACTTTATCAGTAATACACTTTAGTAAACCTGATAATTAAGGTGAAATAAAAAAAAATGAAACCCTAAAATCTTCTGTTTGATATTCATAAATCTATCCCATCACTTTTACCCCTTCACTGCGGAAAGAAATCAAGCACATGGAGAGCTTTTGTTTTCACAGTTGGAAAGAAACTGCAACTAAAGACATCTCAATTGAATGCACTTATTCCATTGTACATGATGAAGATCATAAAAATGGCTTCACCATAACATCAGGAAATTCATTAAGAATGATGAATTTGTTCATTCAATAAATGACTTGGAATTATGCACTTGGACATCGTTTGTTGACGTGGTGAAAAATTTTTAAGCAATCACAGGGCTGAAAACAAGGAGTTCGTGGAAAACCGTTGAAAAGTCTACAGGAGATAGGTGCTAATATGAATATTAATGGTCATTTTTTACATAAGCCATCAAGATAAATTTCTGGATAATTGCAGCGATGTAATTTATAAGCAAGGAGATCGATTCCATCAAGGTATCAAAACAATGGAAGAGTGTTACCAGAGATGGTGGGACAAACGAATGAGGACTGAGAACTGCTGGAGAATCTAAAGGGACTTAAATAACATTGAACATGACAGACAATCAAAAAAGAGAAAATTTTTACCATAGTTTTTATGTTCACAAAGGTTTTATTTTTGCTGTTAGTTTATTAAATGATTTGATGAAAATACTTGTTGGTTTCGGTATATTCAATCGTGTTATTTTTAAAGACTTTGGGTCTGATTGTTATTGCAAAAATAGTATTTCTCAATAAGCAGACCAATATTTGTTGGTTTAAATACGAATTGAGAGGTTTCTACAATTTTACTTTGAGAAATATTGCTATCGGTCAATGTCATGTATAAATGAACCCAAAATAAAAAAATGCTTTTTTTTCAAAAATGAGGCATTTCTGTACAGTAAAAACGGCAGCTAACCAAGAATAAACAAGGTCATTTTAAGATTTAGAGCCTTCAAATTAGCTGGTACTTCGACACCATTTAATTTTTTGTTGTTGACCAGTATTATTTGTATTAAATAGAAATATTTGATATCATATAACCAATGTGCAAAAGACTTAAGAAACTACACAAAATATATAAGTATGAACTTACAATGAACACGATTCTCAAACTTTTAGGCATAAAATAAGCCCAGACGAATTGACATGCTGTTAAAATCAATAAATCTTTAAAGGTTTTAAAAGAACAGTCTTTTTCATGAAAAATGCGGCAATGTTAATGTAAGAAAATTGGAAAGGATTTAAAAAAGAGAAAAGGGTTTCTGTCAAAAGAGAAACATTTTGTTTCGACATAATTTGCCAATGTTTCCACCTGATGATATATATATAAAAAAATAATTTTTTTCATTATTGTTGATACTAGTTTGTGGGTCAAATTTTAAAAACCTAATTTTTTGGTAAAAAAAATATGGCATCGATCTCCAAAACTACAATAATTTTGTAATTTTAATTTGTAAGGTTAAAATCTAAACTTAATTGGCTGGATGGAGAGCTTTAAAAATAAATTCCATAAATTAATAATTTGATGTCAATAAATCAAGAATCGACTTATACACGAGTAATAATTCTGTAAGGTTGAAATTGCAACATAATGGGAACGATTAGCGTCAACCGTTGACTTCAAAAATAAATCCCATAAATTAATGATTTGGTGAGCATAAATCAAGAGTCGACTTATACACGAGTATTAATTTTGAAAGATTGAAATTCAAACTTAATAGAAAGAACAAGGTGAAATCACTGGCTTGTAAAATGAATTCAGTCAATTAATAACTTCAGCATGTCGACTTATACTTGTGTAATAATTCAGTAAGGATTAAACTTGAACATAATGTTAAGGACAACTAGTAATGATTGGCTTCAAAGATGAATTCTGTAAATTAATGATTCCATCACTATAAATCAAGTGTCGACCTATTCATAAGATCGATTTATACACGAGTAAACACAGCGCCGCTTACACCATCGAAACTACTTTAAAAACTATTTTTCCTGTTAATTCTTCTATTCAGTTTCGTCATTTTGCGATTCATCCTCTTTACCCGCAACCAACAATCTTACTATCTAAAGATGGCACTTTGAAAAATGTACTTTGAATAATCTGAATGATCAGAATTCTGGATGAAAGTCTAGAAACATCTGTAAAAACTCAAATTTGCTACCTTTCGCAATTTTCTATATCTGAATTCTTGAGTATATTCTAGTTTAAGTACCCGTCCTACACTGGTTGGTTGGTTATTCTAAATACCCGTCCTACTGGTTGGTTGGCATGTCAACCCCTGTGGGACTATTTTATGTCGAAGACAGTTCAACAGTTATGACAAAAATGTATCTTCACAATCATTTTAAACTTATAAACACTTCATTATCTAAAACAAATATGTTTTACCCAGAGATAAGAAACCTAACATGTTCTCCGATTGAATGAATGATTGATTTAATAGCATGTCAACACACTTGGAGTTATTTTATTCCTAGAGGTTAGATACAGGGTGGAACGATAAAATTGTCGTCCTAAAGAAAACAACACTACAGCCTTATTTTAAAACTTTTATTGAAAAAATTAATTCAGGTAACTTGATTATGTAGTAGAGCTGACATCTATTCAGTGTAGCCGCCTTCAGCCTTAATCACCGCCTCGATACGGATCTGGAACTGGGAGCATGCCTTTTCCACAAGCGTCGGAGGGAGCTCGGCGAATACTCGGTGGATGGCGGCGATCAGGCTGGCTTTGGGGTTGTGGGAGGTCATGTTGATTCTGTTCTCGACGTGTGACGAAACGAAGTAGTCCAGCGGGTTCAGGTCGGGGGAGGAGAGGAGCTAGTGAGAGAAGGGTACAAAGTCGTAGCACTCCTTCTGAAGCCAATCCTGGGTCTCTTTGGACTTGTGGGCCGGCGCCGAGTCATGCTGCCACACCCAGGGTCTGCCACCGGCCACCTGATTGCACCAGGGGATCACTACACCGCTGGGAAGTTTCATCAATGATTGCCTGGACCTTTTCGATGAACTCCTTGGTCCGGGTCTTCTTGGCGGTGTCCTCAGCCTTGGGCTTCCGCTCCACCACCTCCAAAGAGTTGTCCGATGCGCTGAGTTGTGCCCTCAAGCGTTGAACCGTCCGGATTTGCATTTTGAGGGTGCTGGCAATGGTCGTGTTGTCATAACTTGGATCGGTAGAGAGCATGAGTTGTACAGTGGCGCATCTCCGATCTCGCTCGTTGAACATTGTGTCACTTTCAGACATGATAGAAGGCTCCTATCGCTCTTGGGATTTCTACACAACTGGCCAACTAGTAGATGGTCTGCAACAAAAAAATAAAACCGGTTTTCATTTAACGGAAATGGAATAATGTCGTCTTTTCTAGGGCGACAATTTTATCGTTCCACCCTGTAATTGAGTGAAGTGTATGTTTATATTTACCCTTTTTGAGTTTTTGCATATGGCTATATGGTATCAAGTATTCTTATTAAATACAAGCAATTTTTTAATAGATCTAATTTACGTATAGATAGGATCCCAACAGGTACTATTTCTCGGGGTCAGTGAAATGGAAATGAATGTGAAATCTACGTTCCCCAGTGCTGCAGAACTGGAGCTTCACCACCACATGCAATTTTGTGTCATACTAGGACACCATTTTTTGGGGGGGGAGGGGTCTTACCGCTGCACAGAGGATACAGTCAGTTTATTCTAAGCCCCACTCCGAGTAGATCAGGGAGTCATTGCAATAAAGGGATTAAATCATATTACATCAGATGCTGTTTAGTATCATATCCAGCATGTGATTTTTAGGGGAAGAATTTGACCCTTTAGCAAGGGGATACTGTCGGAGTATCCCAAATTCCCTTAACAGGACTGTCTACACTGGTAAAAAAATCAAGACTTGTATTGTAACTGGTTATAATGACTGTAAAACGACTTCTTAAATACTAAAAATGAACTGACACGGGCTTTCTCCATCAGAATAGAAGTATGTAAGTGAATTATACTTAAAAGATTTAAGTATTTTTTTCTTTTTGTCTGGGTTGATAGTTCTAACTCAGCAATGATGCTATGTAATTTTCTTCATTTCCAGGTTGAAGAACTACCTAATTATTCATATTAAACGCTCAGACACGTCAGTGAAAATTGGACAGTTAACAAAGATGGCCGGCCTTAGGTGTTTTGATCGTGCACACACACACACACACACACACACACACACACACACACACACACACACACACACACACACACACACACACACACACACACAGTTTAATGAAATAAACCAACCAAACACAAATATTGTCGATTTGTTGGCAAGTGTACGAGGGTCGTTCAAAAACCTTCACCCAGAAAGAAGAGCAACAACTAACAGTTTTGTTG
The DNA here is from genome assembly GCA_963585895.1 of Sepioteuthis lessoniana. Classification (NCBI taxonomy): domain Eukaryota; kingdom Metazoa; phylum Mollusca; class Cephalopoda; order Myopsida; family Loliginidae; genus Sepioteuthis; species Sepioteuthis lessoniana. Next base: position 47,995,606 of record OY757938.1, read on the forward strand.
TGGTAAAAGATTTCCACTTTTCATATAACGAGAAAAACATAATTTAGATTTCTGTCTTCATTTTTGTTCAGGTGAGGCTCATACAAAGGAGAGAGGTGTGTGAAGAATCTAAAAAATGGGCAGGACAGAAACTCCAGGCATCCAAGAGTATTTTGCAAGAGAAAGGTATAACATCCAAAGAAATACATGGTACACATGTAATCCAAAGTCATCTCTGTTTGTTTGAGGATCAAGTTTTGTTCATTGGTGTGATGGCGAGGTCTAATGATGAACCCAAAGAATAATTCGTTGTGTCCACAAAAGTATATCGGGTCTGTTGCGTGGCGTGGTAACACGTGACTCTTACACTCTTTGTGTATATGTGTACCCCTTCTTTGCCATTGATCCCAGGTACACACTAATCCGGAGTGGTAGCACCTGACAGGGTCCTATCTAGGGGTCAAATAGAATTGTTTGATATTTTTCTATGTATAAACAAATGCCTAATATTAAATTGCTTAAAATGAAGTGTTAGATCATTAAAATGTGTGTAAACAAATGATTGATGATTAATTGAATTGTTAGTGATACACAGTAATAATTTGAACCATTTAACTGTGTGCAAGTGAAGGAATTGTGTTCAATAGAATAATTGATGCTAAATGACAATACTTGTAATCACTTCGCTGTTTGCAAACGATTAATATGAAAAATAATTATTTATGTTCGATAGCAATAATTGAAACGTTTAACAGTGAGAAACAATTGCAATACTAGTGTGCAAAGAAATTAGTTCTAATTCATTTAAAAATGAAATTACCTACAAACTATGAGTGCAAACAAATGACTGAAATGACTGAACAAATTGATACAGTTATACAGCAAAACTTGAAACCATTTAACTGTGTGCAAAAAAAAAAAGAAAAGAAAAAAATGAGCTCAGGTTCGTTTGAAAATGTTGTCAACAAAAAGAAATTTACAAGTCCTATATATTTAATATATATTGATAGACAGGATTTGACATTAAATAACCTCTAACGGTTGATATGCCATAAAACCCATCCCAAATTTTAATGATTACCACTACGTTACTGGCGATCAGATTTTTAAAATGATTATTTTATTTTAACCCTCCACACTCACCATTCGCGAACCGGCATGCGGCCACCTCTCCCCAATACCAGAGCGGGATTCTGTTACAGAGATACTTGCTGAGGAATCCCCTTCCAATGCAACTATGAAAAAGTTGACCGCGGGATTAAAGCGGGTCAAGGACAGAACAGAAGATGGCCCTCGGTCAAGTTGTCGATAAAGCTCAACCACTGAACCACAAGTTGGTGCCATTCACCGTATTCTTTTAGATGATCGACGTCTTAACTGTCCAGCAAATAGTGAAGTCGATTGGCGTTAGTATTGATTTGGCCCTCAGTTTTAAATGAGATTTTGAGGATGAAGAAGCTGTCTGCAAGACTGTTCCCAATAATACTGATGGCTGAGCACAAACTGAAAAGGGTTGACATTACCTGGACACTTCTGACTCACTTCCAGGCTAACCCTAAGAATTTCCACCAGAGATTAGTAACTTATGAAGAAATCTGAGTTCGTTACTTTGAATCTAAATCAAAGATTCAAGGCAACCCGTGGAAACACCATGAAGTTCAAGCAGGCAGCATCTGTTGAAAAGGTGACGGCTTCTGTTTTTTTTTTTTTTTGCTTTTTTTTGTTTTTTTTTTTCAAAATTCTGACGGTGTAATCATGATAGATTACCAGGAAAATGGAAAAACTATTAGATAGTACTATGCATTCGAATCAATACATTTTTGGAAACATTCAAATCAAAATGCTGAGGGCAGGTGTGCGTCCATTCACACTGAAGCAGTTGACCGTAAGCTTTGAATTGTTACCCCATCCCTCTTACTCTTCAGACTTAGTTCCATTTGACTTTTTCCTGTTTCCTCAATTCAAATCCCACCTGTGTGGAAATGATAATGAGGTCATTTGTGCTGTAGGTAAATTTCTGGAGGACAAGAATGCCACCTTCTTCCGTGATTACAATGTTGTACATCGTTGAATAAAGTGAACTGATATCAAGATTGAAAAATAACGAAAAATTGTCTTTTTTCTCCGACTCTTTCTGGGTGAGGATAATAACTTTTTTAACGACTTTCGTAGACAGAGGGAGTTTCACTTTAAATTCGTCTTTCACACATTTGTAAGATTTATACGCAAAATACTTTCGTTTACGTAAAACGACACAACACGAAGGAATGGATGCTTAAATGAGGCAACCACCGTTCAATTGCAACATTTTGAGAAGTGTGGACGGGAAAAGACTCAAATTAAATTCGTCTCTTAAACGTTTCAACGATTTATACGCAAAATAAGTCTCAACAATAAATGATTTTTTGCAACTTTTATTGAAACTATTTTAAATCTAAAAGCTCTCCTTTGATGCACGCATTTCAACTTTTCCGTAATTTTATCTCTAAGTACAGTGTCATCACAAGACTAATACCATGGCCTAAACTTGACACGAGCGTAAAAATTTACCCTCTTAGATTTAGAGTTAAGCTCTTTATGAAACACCCAGTACATGATGATCGCAAATCTTTACTCCTGGATTGGCGAAAAAAAATCTAGGGAGATAACTCGTCTTGCATTTCTTTTGCGCCAGTTTTCTGCATTCACTTGATATGTGATTAACCCTTTCACCAAATATTGATAACACATTTTCTATCCTAACGTGTATAATCAATTTTTGCTTAAACATAATTAGTTCTTATGGCTCTATTTAAAGAGATCCAGTTTCTCTCTTCAAGTTTCCTCTTCTTAGCCATATCTAGGTCATCTCATGTTTAATTTCTATAGTTTGTTGCTTGAAGTATCCATACAGTTGTTTTTCTTCCTAATTTTGTTTCCTAGATTTTCTTCTTTTACTTTTTGTTTTAAGTTATTTTTGTTGCTGGCTGCTTTTATCTATATTTACCAACCCCTCCACTCGGGCAGGATATGACACAAACAACCTACGAGGATTGATTTATCATAAAACCAAACCAAACCATATACTATCTGTGTATGTTATCTCTCGCGTGTTAGGCCTGATGCATCGTCATAAATTTACTTGTTCTTTAGTCCATTTGTCTGAGTTCCTTCCTTGTACATTTTCCGTATAGTTCAGGGTCTTTAACAAGAGAGACTGCCCAGGTATTTACTCCTGTGAAAAGAGTTCTGCTTGGTTTGAGTTTGGTTTCGAGAAGTTTTCTTGTTCTTTTCTTTTCTTATATTTCCTTTCATCTCAGTTCGTTTCATGGTGTCCACTTCTAATAACCACTGGTATTTGTTATTTTTCTTTGTCTCTAAGAGCTCTGTGCCGTGATTGATTTCAGTGTTTAGTCATTTAACGCAGCAAAATAAGTTTTGCCACTTGCAGCAAAACGAATAAATAAGCAAAGTATCCTCCTATATAAAAAATACTTACTTTACAATTCAAACTTCTTTTTTAAAAAAAACTTTTGTTCATCATCATTTTTTCATAATTTTTGTCGGTGTGAACTAGAAAATGAAACCGGGGTTTCCAGAGGGAAAAGATCAATTCAAATTTCATTTCCTGCCGGGGGTGAGACTTTGGTTTTAAGTATAGTCCACCCTTCTCGATCAAGGAGTGGGGAAACCAATTGTTTTAAAACCACATGTAGCCTTTTAAACCATCAAGTGTTGCCTTTCACTTGTACCGTTACTAAAAATAATGTTAACACCCAAATGATAGCACCTAGTTTTGGGCAAGGTTCACCTGGCATTTACCCTGGGTGATCGCCTGGTCCCAAGGAGCCACTTCTTGTTTAGTAGGACTAATTCTATTGCTTGGTATCTGTGGCACCCCGAAAGAGGGATGCATATTTTTAAGTCTTGATTCGTGCTTGGTACCGCACTATAAAATGACTTTATGTCAAATCTGAGTTTGTGGGAAGTCGGATAAATCAATATCCTTAAGGGAGCATCTTTATGATATAATTTAAACCAGTCTCCACATGGACACCATTTCGGTCCATACGTTCTTGAAATTTCCGACAAGTAATTAAAAATGTTTAATATTTCTACGGGAAAAGCAGAACTTATATCACAGAGACAACCTGGGGAAGATTCCAATAATGTATTGACAGAGATGGTGAACTGGTGGAGACTTTAAAATAATAATATCGTAGAGGAAATTACCTGCCCCTGAGAAGGCCTATCTGGCGTTCGTACCGGATGGGTGATATTAAAGTGACCTAGTGTCAAATCTGACCTAGTTGTACGTTGGACAAATCCTTCATAAAGGAACTCTGGTTGAAATGTTGATATTTTTTAAACGTCGAATATAATATATATATATATATATATATATATAACTCTGGTTGAAATGTTGCTATTTTTTAAACGTTGTGTATGATATATATATATATATATATATATATATATATATGTATATATAATTACAAGACTCTATTGTCGATTAAAATTAACTAAGCAGCAGTTTATAAAAACTGAAAATGGTCAACATCAAGCAATAGAGCAATCTAATTTCTATGGACACAAACTATTAAAATTGCTACTTTATATATATATATATATATATAATTTCAAAGCGTGCACAGACCCCAAAATAAGGAGTGTATCGTTATCAGAACGGTCGAATTTATTTGACCCAAGGAAGATTTACTGTACAATAATATGATGCCTGGGAAGTGCTGATCTATTACACAAGAATCCGTCGACATTTTGCTCTGTAGATGTGATCATTTACTGAGATCTACTTGATTGGATTGGGTTCTTAGTTTAACGCCATATCAACTTTCTTGGGTTATTTTTAGGTCAATGCCATCCTTATAAAAAAACAGCAGTGTCACTTTTTAACCCGTAGCTGGAGGGATAAGGAGGTTGATATCTTTCCGAAGGGTATTAGTTCAACAGTGAACATAAATAACTCAACTGGAGTTCGAACTCATTTACAATGATATCATAGTTCAGCACGTTAGCAACGGCACCGCGAGTACTCCCCCTTATTTAAGGAATAAAAGGTGGTCGAAAAATTTACAAAAATTTACTTACTTTTTTGTAATGGCGAACCCGAAAGAAAACTTTGAAAACTGTTTTAAAAAGTTGAAGGGGAATTGGGATTAGTATGTGGGGTCTGAAGAGGATTAAGGTGCTGTACTCATAGTTGGCTACTTTTGTTGGTATTAGATATTTGCATACTTTTTGAATATGCCGCATATGTCAAAACATTGCACAGATTTAATCTGAGTAGACCCTGTCAAGGTTGACTATTGACGAAGCAGTTTTCAGCTACTCCTGCCGGGGCATGTAAAATTGTTTTGGGTGAGTGGTTTGCTCATTCACTCGTCATTCCACTTAATATTGTTGTATGCGAGAATCGAATTGGTTAAGATACGTGATAATGGAAAAAAACCCACAAAGATGGGTTCATACCTTTTTTTTCCAAAAAGTACTTGTGCAAAAGAAAGATAAACACATGCAGTTGAAATCCAAACTCATTTTGATATTTCTGTTTTCCATGCTGGTAACCTTTATACAATCCCAACCCCCGACTCTTTTTCTGTTTTTTTTTTTTTTTTGGTGGGAGGAGGAAGATATCAATACAGTATTGCCCACAAATAAGTATATGCGAATCGGTTGGCACTTATATATATTTATATATAAGTGGCCCAAGCAGAACAAGACCTACAGCGGATGCTGGACCGCTTCTCCGAGGCATCCAAGCTCTTCGGCCTGACAATCAGTCTCGGAAAGACGGAGGTACTTCACCAACCTGCACCTCCTCCCCCACCATCACCATTGATGACAAACCATTTGCCAACGTAGAACATTTCAAATATCTGAGGAGTATCATATCTTGTGATGGCTCCTTGGACAGAGAAATTGACACTAGAATCAGCAAAGCAAGTCAGGCGCTGGGCAGTCTCCGCAATCAAGTGCTCAGCGAACACAATATCTGCCTATCTACGAAACTGAAGGTCTACAATGCCGTGGTTCTTCCCTCCCTCCCTCCTCTATGGTTGTGAGACGTGGACACTGTATCGCAGACATATCAAGAAACTGGTGCCCTTCTACATCCGAGCTCTCCGCTCCATCCTGGGAATCAGGTGGCAGGACCACATCACCAATCTGGAGGTCCTCGATCAAGCTAAGTCCACGAGCATAGAGGCCACCATCATCAAGGCCCAACTTCGATGGGTTGGACACGTGATTTAAATGGAGGATGCCGAGACGCCTGGTGTACGGGGAATTTCGCCTGGTGTACGGGGGCCGGCAAAAAAAATCAAGTTAGACCAAAACTGAGGTATAAAGACACGGTCAAAGCTAATCTCCAGTGGTGCTACATAAATCTGAGTGACCTGAAGAGATATGCCATGTACAGACCAAAATGGCAAGGCTCGGTTCACAGAGCTGCTGCCAAATTTGAAGAGGCTCGATGCCAAAAACTCACTGCTGCCAGAGATAAACACCGCAGAGCAGCCTCGGCAGTAATCACAACAACTGACTTCCAGTGCCCCCACTGTTCAAGACCCTGTGCTTCTGGGCTGGGACTACGGATCCACCTCCGTGTTCATAAATGAGTTGTAGAACACAAACGTCATCATCGGATCCGATGGACAACCACCATATATATATATATATATATATATATATATATATATATATATATATATATATTTGTTTAACTTTTCGCTTTCTTTTATTTTCACTCTGTAGTCAGCCGGAACGTCAAACTTCACTAGATAAGTTATTCTTATAAGATGCCAAAAAAATTCTCGGTCCGACCAAGATAGGGATGATCCAGAGCTATGAACTTTATATGCAATTACATATGTTCGTATAATTTACCAAGCTTTGTCTGGAACACAAGCCTCAGATTACTCATGATACGTGTTCTTTTTAAATGGTCCCCTATGTAAGTTTTAAGCAGACTCATTTTTGCTTAACTTGCAGGAACCGCTGTTTTAGTTGCAACCGTCGATCATCCCTCTGGAAAGAATAATATCAACTTGGTTGTGGGAAGAACTTTTCAGTAATCCTCATATGTATGTATTAACCCAACTTCACTACCATGGGCAGGATATGACACAAGGCCAATTTTTAAGCGAAGTACTGCTGAATTGAATTTAGAGTTTTCCTTCTCCGAGAGTGGTTGCTCAACTAAAAGCTTAAAAACCCAGACTTTTCCATTACTTTCTAGAGTTGGTGGGGGATAAAGTGGATTAGTGTCTTTCTCAAGGATACTAGCGCGGAGTTTGAATTCGGGTCAACGATTCCATTTTCTACAACGATAACCGTAAAACAAATGCTCCTCGATGTATCGATCTACATAGCTCGTAAAATCTGAAGTTATGAAATTTCATTGATCAGATGTTTTTTGATATATGTCTTATTGGTTAAAAGTTAATGCTTGATAGGTTATAAATAAAGAGAAGATTTTTAAAGTCTTAATTCATAATATACACAAGATTGATAGCAATTTCATAGTCACTGAGTCTCAAGATTAGACTAAATAATAATCATAAATAATTATAAACAACCAAGGAATTATATAAAGTACTGCTCATAAGTATTTGAACAAACAAAAATCTTCTAAGCGTTTAGTTTTGAGAGTTAAAAACAGGAACAATACATTTCTTTAGTTAATGGCATAACAAACTTCGTCGATTATTTAATGCCAAAGCCATCCTTGTAGAAGTTCAGTTGTGGTACTTTTTAACGCATAACTGGAGGGGGGACACAAGGAAATTGATACTTTTCCCAAGGGTAAAAGTCAGAAAGTGAACATAATAGTATTTATTTGTTTCCTCATGGGAGACAAATGTAAATACAAAGTATCTTTAATGTGGGGCTCTACGTGTGTGCAAAAACAAGAACCTCCAGGTGTCTGCGGGTAATGTAACGAAAGCATCAGAGCGAACTACAACCTTCCCTTTTTTCTTTTTTTTATTTGTGAAATAACGGGGGTACTGATCTAAAGTTGGAAGCCCCAGGACCAAGATCGACTCATTTATGTCATGTCTTATCCGAAGACGAAACACGACTGTTCCACATTTTAAAAAAATCTGGAAGTGATAATGTTTGTGGAATTGTCAGCACAATCATTTGAAACGACGCAGTAGTTTCGTTGTTGGTTCGTTGATGAAGGAATCACGAAGTCTTCAGACCGTTTTCTGGTTCTTGATAAGAATTTCCATTTCCATTTATTTCTTTATCGAAAAAATACTGACTCCTGAATTTTAAATTAAGACCCAGTGGAAAGATACCGCTGCCGGTCTTGTCACGTTTTGATAGCAAGTCGAGTGAAAGAAAAAAAATCATTGTATATCCTCCACCATTTAGTGAATTCTGTTGATAATAACTCGCGACTATTGTCTGATTTAATGCTTTTTATATTCGTGGGTGATTGGTGTTTTATTGCATATCAACCTTTGTTGATTATTCAATGCCAAACCCTGTTTATATATATATATATATATATATATATATATATATATATATATATATATATATATATATATATATATATATATATATATATATATATATATGCGAATAGTTTTTAGGTAACTTCATTTTTAATTTTTTAACTTCATTGTTAGAGCTCATTTATTTGCACACAGTTAAATAATGGGTTCAACTATTCTTAAAACTAATAATTTTATTCAATATTCATAATTTGTTTTTATCAAGTTAAATTGTTTCAAGTATTCCTATCTAACATTAATAATTCTATCTAATATCAATCATTTGATTTCAACCTGCATGGTTTCAAATAATTGATAATAATAGTCCTTAGTAAATGATTAAGCAGTTCTCTTTGATCCATAAATGGGACTCTCACAGGTACTACTAATCCGGGTCTGAGTTGACCAGGGAGTAATGGCAATGAAGAGATATTCCAGGACGGGAGTCTTACCATCATATACAGTTTAGTGTTATACGCAGCGCACGTTTTGGGCACCGGAAGTTACCTCTCAGCAGAGGTTCAATTAGCGTATTCCACAGCTTTAGCCGACAAAGTGGTTATATACATTAATATTGCTACAATCGTCGCATCAGTACCTTCCGAATTAGAATGAATAAATCAACATCGTTTGTTACGGTATATTCTATGAATCCAGAATGTTTAACTATTAAATTTTTGAAGATACACCCATTCGGCGGGTCTTAGAATACCCTGTACCCCCTAAAAGGGGTATTTCAGAGTCTAACAGTACACTGCATCTGATTGCGAAGTTCTAATTCTTGGGAGTGTGGAGTACCTTTTCATTCACATTACTCCTATTTAATAGTCTTTCTCAATGCTATATAAGTGTAAAATAATAGTATTAAGAATAGTTACTAGATGTTGTAATTATTTACTAATGATTATTATTGGTTACTTGAAACCATATAACTATGCGCAAACAAATAACTCTAACCAAACAAAAATAATAACTTGAAACTGCATAATTATTAGTATTACATAGGAATATTAGAAGCCATAAAACTATGTGCAAATAATTTTTATTAGATAGGAATACTTTATATCATATAACTGTGTCCAAAAACTCTTAAAAACAACTACACAAAAAAATGTAAAAATAAATGTACAATGAACGGAGTTCCCTAACCTCTTGGCATAAAATAACCCTGAGCTGGTTGACTTGACGTTAAAATCACTCAATCAAATCAAGCTCATTAGAGAACCCACAATGAAAAACCGAGGCATTGTTTTGGATACTGCGTGGGAGTTGACAGGGTTATATGTACAGATGGATTTGATCCTTTTGTCAGTCGAGAAACAAGTGTCACATGAGAAAGTTGATCCTCGTCGTAACAACAACATAAGAAGAATCCAAATAGTGGGAATATCTACAACATTGAAAGTCTTTAAAATTCTCCACTACATTAAAGTGTCCAAAAATCATCATTATATTGAAAGTCTTAAATTCTCCCATACATTGAAAGTCTCCAAAAATCATTATTACATTGAAATTTTTAAAATTCTCCTCTCCATTTGAAAGTCTTTTAAATTTTCCACTACATTGAAAGTCTTTTGAATTCTCTAATATACTGGAAGTCTTTTAAATTTTCCACTACATTGAAATTCTTGAACAATCTCTACTACGCTTCAAGTGTTCTAAAATTACTCTCCTTAAAAACATCCTCAACTTTAAATCTTCACCAACTTTCAGAGGCCCGGAGCTTTGACTCGGCCTTCATCTTCCACACAACTTACAACTTTTTCTCTTCAATGGACATTTACACTTCAAAGTCAATTTCCATTGATATTTTGAAAGACTTTAAAAAAGTTAATCATTTAAGCTTTAACTTAACTCAGTTGAAAACCATAGAATAATTTTTGCTCTTCTCTCTAAAATTCCAAACGCACCTGTCCCCACTATTCCGTGTGGTGTGCATTCCACATTAAGAGTTACTTATCTATATTCGATTTATTTTATGTATTTGATCTATTGCTAGCTGTAGAGCAGTTGTAAATCACTCAGCAAGGCATCTGGTACCCTTAATCAAGCTTCCCAAGTTCGATTCAAGCCGAGAGCTTCTTCACTATTTTCTATCCACGCTCTTTAGATTGATTTTCTGAATAGTTGCGATGAAAAGATTCTGAAATTAAGATTAAAACTTGATATCATCTCTACTCGTTCATGTATTTACCCAACATCTCCATCAAGAGGAGGATGTGACACAAGCTCAATATTTAAGCAGAGTACAACTGTTTTGAATTCGGAATTTTCTTTCTCCTAGACTGGTCGCAATACCAAAGTGAAGGAGCCCAGTCCACACTTCAATTTACCAATAGCTAAAACGAGAATAGTTGAATTCGTGTCTTTCCTAACGGTATTGGCGCGAAGTGAAACACAAGCTGAATCTATTTGTCTGAATTTCTGTGATGAAGCTTGATAATTATTATTACAAAGAATATTCGGACTATTGACCTCGTCTTTATTGTTACAATTGTGGAGTCCCGACTTCGACTTGAAACACCTGAAGAAGGCCAAAGGATATATCGATCGAAACGTTGTGATTATAACATAAAAAATGAGGTCAATAGTTCGAATATTCTAAGTAATAACAGACTCGTTCAGGGTTTGAACTCAGGCCACCGAGTCCATTTCATCCGATGGTAATCGTTTTGCTACAAGCGCCACATTACTACTAGTGTACGTAAAAACAATTAGAATTATGGCGCCGAGTAATGGTGCAAGAAAAGGAAATGTGAGTCTATATTAGTCCAGGCTAAAAGCGCAGTAGGTGTTGATGAAGTTAGTTTTCCGATGCTGGTATCTTTGGAGAACAAGAAAAGTTTTGGTAAACGGACCAAAACAAGGCACGCTTTTAACTTTGACTAGTATAGTTAGATTTGATCTTCTTCTAATCGTAGATTTCTCATGGTTCAAACAATAGAGCGACTGATATGATTAAACATGTATCATGAATTCCAGTCTTACTTGAAGATATTACAAGAGTAAAGCGAATTAGCTAATTAAACGTAAGGATTTGTTCCAAAATGTTGCTTAATATTGTAGCAAAGAGTCCTCCGGATATGGTGATAAAAGGTTTATGCTGAAATGAATTATAAATAAAATAAAAAATAAATAACCGAAGGTTGAATGGTTTGGTTCGGCTTTATGGCATATCAACCATTGTAGGTCATCTAAAGCCAAATCTATTTTTATTCATACAAATAGTTCTATTTCAAACTATTCAGTTCAGTATAAGTACTCAGTTTAAATGTCAAAAATAGTTATATTTCAAGCTCTACAGTTTTGTCAAAAAATATAAATGGCTCCAAGTATTGCTATGTATCACCAACTGTTCAATAAAAAGTCATTTACTTACACACATTTAAATGTCAAGTCAGTTTTATTTCAAACAATTTAGTTTAGCATAAGCTCACAGTTTAGTTCTATTTGACCCATAGGTAGGACCCTATCAGGTGTTACAATTCCGGGCTAGAATGGACCTTGAAGCGATGGCAATAAATGGGTACTCTTCATTTCCTAAAGCTCCAGCATTACTGGAACCTCAGCATAAGATTGTTTAGTGTCATATCTAGGACACTTGTTGGGGGAGTCTTACTCCTATGTAGAAATGCAATCAGTGTATTCTACAGCCCCAGCCGACTGGGCAACAGAAGATGATTTGAACAGACATTGTTTTTTATGTATTATTTTTGGTATTAAGCAATAATTTACAAATATATATTTGCTGAGTATTAAATTTTGTATGCGTACATTGTTGGTTGGTTGTGTTTTATAACATAACAACCCTTGTAAGTTATTAAATGACAAATCAAATGTAGGTTATTAAATGTCAAATAGTTTTTAGGTAACATTTTTAAACGGGCCAGAGCTCATTTGTTACCCCACAATCAAATGGTTTAAATTATTGCAATCAAACAGTAATAATTTTATTTGCACACAGTTAAATGGTTTCAAGTATTTCTTGATAATACTTATAATTTAATTTACGTCATTTGTTTGCACACAGATAAATGGTTTAAAGTATAGAAAAGTATTGTCACGTGATGGCTCACGGAGACGAAGAGGTAGGACTAATACTATCCTCCCGTATTGAATGAGAGTATCAAGCAGTCAAAAAGTGACCGTTAGGAAGAAATGTGGGTCACACAGGAGACCAGATGTTCGCACTTAAGTGACCTCAGGTCGCCGGACATCGGAAGGGGAAAGAGAGAGAAGCCAAATGATTGGCTGGGACCCCAAAACGGAAGTGGGGTTCCCTTCCCCTCAGCGGAAGTAAATAGTAAAAAGGCAGTTTTTTGAGCAAGGCTCGTGGCAGACGGACCATAGCCATTTTACTCCGGGTTAAAGACAAAAGACTAACTGAGACACGAAGGACTCCAAAATCCTTCAAGCCAGTACTAAAAACAGAACAAAGTCTATTAGCCCGTGAAAGAAGAAAAATTCTCCAGCGGAACCCCGTCGAAAATAAGATAAGTAACTGTGGGACATTTTTCCTTTACACCCAAATTTCGTTTACCACTCTCTCTCTCTCAATTTGAAAAAGGATAAAAGCCAAGAAAAGACATTCATATTCATGGACAATCCAATTATATGTTTTGACCCTTTGAACGTATATATATATAACCGCAGTAAAGAACCTATGTATTTTCATTTTACCATGTGGTCTATGTTGTTATTCCATGCTTTCCTTTCAGCTTCTATTCGCCTTATGTTATCTTGCTTAGAACTGTCCTATTAATTCCTAAAGTATCACACGGGAAACCGGAGTTGCCGACTACTACAGTATTGATATTATTACAACTAAAACCTATAGGCCCGTATTCTTCCATTATCTCGGGGAAAGAAGTTTAGCGGCCTGGTGGGTGTGTGATAGTGTGAAATTTGGAACCCTTTGCCAGCGGCGGTCAGTCTGGTCCTAAATTATTCCCTCACGTAATATGCCAGTTCTTACATGCCTGAGAGAAAAACTCTGAACAGGACTTATTTCTGTAGGGGACCAAGTGCCAACCTGCCCCGTCTTCACACGTGCGAAAATAAAGTCCCGTGATGGGATTTTAGTCAATTTCGCGTCACAGTATTATATATCTATTTGACTCATAGATAGGAGCGTAATAGATAAAACTTTGTTATCGTCGTGAAACTCAGGACTGCTATTTTGGTTCAGCGGCTGGATTAACAGGAAAATATTTTCGGTATGTCTTCTCTGACTGCTGGACTTTTACTTTCTAGCAGGGAGATAGCCGGTATTCATTCAGACTCACAAAATTTTGGCCGTTATTTATGTATTTATTTTGAAAATGATGATACACTGGGTAATTCGAAGCGGGGGAGTCTCTATAGCGTAGCCGCTAAGACGCTGGACTGCAGCCTCAAAGTAAGTTCGAAATCTAGTCACGTTATTACGTTTAATTACGGCTAATATCTTTGGGAAAGGCATGAACCTCTTTATCCCTCCAACTATAGGTTAAATAGTATCGCTGCTATTCTTCTATAAAAATTGTTTTGGCATTAAATAACACATGAGGGTTGATATATATATGGTGTAATGGTTATCATTGTAGGAAATGAACACGGCGACACGAGTTCAAACCCTGGACGAGACTGATTGCATTTCACATTGCACTAATACCCTTGGGAAAGGTATGAATCCAATAATTCTCCCTCCAGCTATGGGTAAATAGTAGGGCAGACCAGGTTCTAGAGCCTAGGTGGGGCAAATAGTCTAGGAGAAGGAAAACTCTGAATTCAAACCTGGTAAACTCCGCTTAAAAATTGACCTTGTGTCATATCCTGTCCGCTATACTTAGATTCGATGAAACATTTGGATCTTAGAAACGCTAACAATCTTATTTTTTATTGGCATCTTTTACTGATGGTCATAAATTGATAGTATGAATAGTTGTAAGGAAAAGCAAATAAGATTACGATAAAGGAAATACCAGTTAAAGAATTATAATGGTCGATATTGCTTCTTTTAATAAATAAAAGAAATAGAATCCCGATTATGTTATCAACAACAAATTCAATTTGGATAAAGTCCAACCCCAACTTCTGGTCCATTCTCTAGCGTAAAAATTGAAATAAATCCTTGATTTTGATTTTGATGGCCTCAAGGGACGCTCATAGCCAATAGAAATATTTATAATACTGTAAATAGATATAAGATAAATCATCTCCATCGTCGTATATGGATGTGTTTTCAAGCAGTCATATTAAATACTGACAATATCACTTTGATCATTTTTCAGTCATGAATTGCCTAAACTTGATTACATCAAGCCACTTTAGTAAAAGAGATTAAATTAACTCTACAAAAAACATTTCATTGGTAAATGAATGATGAATTGATTGATTTTTAACAGCATATCTAACAGCGTCTAAGTTATTGTATTCCCAGAAGTTAAGTAATTACTCTCATTGTACGTGTGGTACCTACCGACAAAAGTTACCTCTCTTATTGGCGGTTATCTCCCTTTAATGAGAACTCTCTTTCTATTGGCAGTATAAATAGCCTTCTATTTGTCCCACACTATTCTAAGCTAAATAAAGCTTTCTGAAACTGTATCGCTCTCCCGTTGTCATTATAGAACGTTTATAATTTTACTGTAATTGTTTAATTTGGTTTTAACGGCATATCAACTTGTCAAGGTTTATTTTATGCATAGATGTCTGGGAATTGGGTACATTGTGGGTTCATAATTACAATTTTTTGAGTAGTTGTTTCTCAAGAATTTTTTATGCATGCCCCGATTTGATACGAATGATTTTTAAACAGATTTATTTGACCCAGTTGGTGGGATCATGGAAGGTTATTATTGACAGTTTATTTGGGCGAAAAGAAGAATTTTTAATCATTTCCTTCTCACCGAGTTCCTGTAATAGTATAAGTATATCCATTCATACACTAACACTGAATAAATGGAAAGGAAAGACGAGATAAACTCATATGAACAATTAAAGCATTTAAGACGTACGTATACCAATATAATATTACAACAATTAACGTGTCTCAAAACAAAGGAATTACACATACTGCTCCAGAAAATAGCATGAATGAAAGGCTGTACAAAAAAGGGATAACAAATAACTTCTTTCGCTCTCTGGGTGAAGACTATTAAGATACTACGTCTTCTCGTCTATGACAAGAACCAAAAAGAATAATGTAAATATCTTACTTATCTTCTAGTTTTCACGAGAACTTTATTGAAATTAAAACAACGCCTTTAATTTTATTCGAGGAACAAAAATGAAAATCATGTCCATTTTTCACCCATCGGGTGCGGACTATACAAAGACTATGTCTTCTCCTTTCGAAGAGGGAAGACAAAAAGAGAAAAATTAGTTGTCTGAATTCTCACGTGATCAACGGACACAAGACGTGGAAAACCACGCCCTCAATCCAAAGGAAGACAACTACTTTTGTCTACCTACAAGCTATAGCAGGTACTTCCACTTCGGGTAAGAATGTACCTGGGAGTAATGGCAATAAAGAGAGGACTATGCACTCTCTAGAACTGGAGCCTCACCATCAGATGCAGTTTAATGTCATACCCTGGAATCCCCTTTTTTGGTGGGGTCTTTAGAGGATACAGTCAGCATATATTCTAAGTCTCGCCGAATTTAAACACGTTTGTCAAATGCATTGCTATTATTGCGCATTTCATGAGAAAAGAATACGAGGGTAATGACAGGAAATATTGGGAGATTTAAACAACTCCTCAATACAGAAACAATTAGAAAGAAATTGGATAAACAGAATTTCTTTGTTTGTTTATTTGGGTTTTATTGCGTATCGACTATTGAAGGTTATTTAATGCCAAATCTTCTTTATTCATATACATTAAAAATATCATTTGGTTTGGTTGGTTTTATGGCATATCAGCTATTGTAGGTTATTTAATGCCAAATTCTCTTTATACATATACATTAAAAATATATGATTTTGTTTGGTTGGTTTTATGGCATAACAACTATTGTAGGTTATTTAATACCATATCCTGTTTATATATATATATATATATATATACTATAAAGGTTATTTAATACCATATCCTGTTTATATATTTATAAATGCTATAAATGTTTATATATATATATATATATATATATATAAATGTTATTAAAAAGTGTTTACAAATATATATATATATATATATATATACATATGTGTGTGTGTGTGTGTGTATTATTTGTAAACACTTTATAATAACATTTTTAAGCGAGCCTGAGCTCATCTTTTGTTAAAATGGTTTCAAGTATTTCCATCTAATACGAATCATTCTATTCATGATCAATCATTTGTTTCCACTAAATTACATGGATATATATACATGATATGTGAGTGAATAGTTTGTCGGTAATTTCATTTTTAAATGAGTTTGAACTAATTTGTCTGCTCGCTAGTAATGCTGTTGTTTAAAGATAGTTAAATGCTTTCAATTATTGCTATCGAACACTAATTATTTTATTCAACAGTCAAATGGTTCAACGTATGGCTATGTAATACCAATAAGTCAATTTAGTCACTCACTCTTAAAGAATTTCAAGTATTGCTATTTAACACGAATAATTCTATTCAACATTACTCATTCGTTTTACACACACTTAAACAGTACTAAGTATTGCTATGTATCACTAACATTTCAATTAAACATCGGTCATTTGTCTACTCATTGCTAATAGTCAGAGTGCAATTTCTAACAATTCATTTAAGAATTTAGTCTTTTGTTTGCACTTAGTTTAAATGTCAAACAGTTCTATTTGACCCATTGATAGGAACATAGCCGGTTCTATCCCTCTAGGTCAGAGTTGACTTGGGAGTCATGGCAATGAAGAGGTATTTCATATTCCCCAGAGCTATAGGACTAGGACTACATAATCAGATTGTTTTGTGTCATATCTAGCACAATGGTTGATGCAGTCGATGTATCTAACATTCCCACCCAGCCGACTAGACTGCAGAATTTGTCTATGATGGGTTAGCCCTCAGCAAGGAATACAGTCAACGCATTCTGAACCTCATCGATAGGGGGCCCGTGCAGTTTAGATTTTAATGACTTCATGCTGTAAACGTTATTTTTATCACTAAGATCTTTTTAGAAAAGATCTTTGATGGGCAAAATAAAGTTTATACACATTTCTACTTTCGTTTTTTTTTTCTTTTTTTTTTCAGTTTAAAAATCCAAAGTGCCGAATAAATGGGCTTCATACTTCCCCCGACTGTTTTATCCTGTAGTCCGATCTCCATGGTTCAAGAATCATTTCGGTTTATCTGCATGGTCGGATTAACTGTCTCGTCGGATTAACCGTCTGGTTGGATTATTTGATGCCACAGGTCAAAGAGACAATTGGGTTAGATGAAATCAATTCTTTCACTAAACTATACACCATTATTTGATTTCAAACCGGTCCTTTCAGTGTAATTTGATTGTAAACATCGGAAAATTAAACATAGTTTATACTTGGCTCAAGGCCGCATGTAAAGAGTACTTAGTAAGATTAAAACACGACTTAGTAATGATTATTCTACCAGACTAGTTTGCTAACCATTACACTATGACAAGATAGCATAGTCTGCTGGGGCTGTAGAATACACCGACTGCATTTCTGCATTACCAACATCCTATAATCTGATTAGGCAGTTACCAACGAGTGTCCCGATATGATATTAAACAATCTGATTGTGAGGCTCCTGTAATGCTGGAGCTTTGGGGAATGTGGAGTACCTCTTTATTGCCATCGCTTCCAGATCCATTCTGGTCCAGAGAGGTAGCACCTGATAGGGTCCTAGAAGTGATTCAAACAGGACTTTGATATTTAAACTTTATACAAACTAATGACATATACTAAATTGAATTGTTATAAATTGAACAGTTTGATCATTTAACTGTGTGTAAACAAATAACTGATGTTTAATTGAATTGTTAGTTTTACTTAGCAATACTTGGACCCATTTAACTTTGTTGACTTATAATAGATTGAATTGTTTGAAATAGAACTGTTTGATCATTTAACTGTGTGTAACAAGAAATGTGTTGAGAAATGATATATTTAATATATAAGTAAAAACAGGATTTGGCATTAAATAACCAACAATGGTTGATATGCCATAAAACCAAACCAAACCAAACTATATGACAAGGTAGCAATTCTTTTTGAATAAGCAGAGCATAGATTTGACTCAAAACTGTAATTATGGGGCGCTTAGTGATGATCAAATCATTAATCAGTAGTGATTGGACAGCGAGACAAACTTGCTAACCATTACTTTACGATAAGATACATAAGCTTGTTGTCCCTTATAATCTTTGATCTGCGCTATTCATCGCAGTCGGAAGAATGACTATCTGAGTGAATTAGGATAAGGAAAGAATTTAAAGACTAAAAGATGAAAAAGTCATTTGACAAAATAATAATGATTCTTGATAATCCTTCTTCTAAAAAGGTTTATCTTTTGGCCCATCTATTCGCCTAGTAGATACGTGTATATAAGCAACGAATCTTAGAAGAAAGTTTTATTGCTTTAAAAAAATGATTTCGACAGGTGTGGACTTTGTGTAACTTCGCCGTTTTGACTGTATCCTATGCGGATGGATAAGACCCCACCTTAAAAAAAAGCGGGTGTACTGGTTATTAAACTAAACTGTTTCTGATGGTAAAGCTCCTGTTCTGGAGCACAGGGAAATGTACAGAACTCCTTCATTGCCATCACCTCCAGATCCCTGTAAATATCGCATCTCTAGGTCAGAGAGATCGGTTGGAAAATTATTAATCTTAGATAGGAATACTTAAAACCATATAAGTTTGCGAGCAAACTATTATTATAAAATAGGAATAGTTAATTCAAACCTAATAATTGCGTCTAAGTAGTTATTGGTTTGGTTGGGCAGATTTGGTTCATTTATTCAACGGTATATAAAGTACTTATGGGCTGGCATAATTGTCAAAGTGTTCGCCAATAGACCGGAGTTCAATGCCGTGTTGAGTCAAACCAAAGACTCAAAAAATGGTACTTAATGCCTCCTTGCTTAACACTCAGCATTATATGTTACGGATCAAGGGTAAATGAAGCAATCCAAGGAAAGGAATAGTGCCCTTCCCTACACCTCGGTATAGTAGTTATTGAAAAGGGAGCCTTCGAGTCGCCCTCGACTTACTATGGGTTATTTAATGCCAAAATTTTCTTAATTTATAAAAAACTAATCGTAATCTTATCTATATATTCAATGAGCCATTGCATTTTTATCTTCCCTTTTTTAAGATGCCTTATTTATTTGTTTTTAATCATTTATCTGCAATTATATCGAGTATTATCAAATACAAATAATTTGTAGAGTGTTCAGTGGTTTCAAGTTTTCCTATCTAATAATAATAATTTATACACAGTAAAATGGTTTCAAGTAACTTATAACGCTAATTCTCAGTAAACAAATATATCTTTCAGTCGTGGTAGGATCCAAAAATATTAAGAATAAGTTCTCTCACTGCGTCTCACTAACAAGAAGTTCTCTTTATGTTTCACTAGCAACAGGTTCTCTCCCTCTAGATTTTTCTAACAACAGGTAATCTCATTCCAGGTCTACATAACTACAGACTCTATTGCTACAGGTCTACATAACTACAGACTCTATTGCTACAGGTCTTCCTAACTACAGGTTCTCTCACTACAGGTCTCTTTCACAACAGGTTCTCTTAGTACAGGTCTCACTAACAAGAGGTTCTCATACTACCAGTCTCTATCAGCAAACCATGACGTGATATACGCACAAAGGTTGATCTTTAGGTTGCCACATACAATAGTCTAGCAAGTGAAATGATTAATTGTTGATATTGTCTCTACTTTAAAAAATTGCTAATAAATAAAAGATTGAAAACCTCTGATTTAAGCGAACAACCGATTCTTATGGTTAATGAAATTACTAGAACAGACTTTTAAAAACCGGTTTAATTCTATTTCTGGCTTCAAGTGACAATACTTAATACAAATAATTTGCATGGTTGCAAGTAACTATCTTAATGCTGTAGAAAAATATGTAATTCAAAATAAACATTATCTCGGATCTATTTGACCCTACATGGGACCCTAACAGAGTAAAATTTTGGGTAATGACAACGAGGGTTGACTCTAAACTCACCGTAACTCCAGAAGTGGAACCTCACCATCGGATGCAGTTTACTATCTTACATAAGGGCCAACAGGATTAGTAACTCCTACTCAGGCCATCATAATTCCAGATTCAGTATGGATTAACTGCCTAATCAGATTATAGGATGTTAAAGATGAAGGAGGATCGTGGGTTAGTAACCTGTCAACTCTTTTAATGCACCGTTGCCTAAATCCATCGTAACCCGATCATGCCAAAATATCTTTCATCTTTCTTCGAATGTTCAGATGTTTCTAGTGATCATTAGAACTTGAATATTTGTGTCTCTTTGATTTTCGTATCGTCTTTCTAGTCACGTGTGTCACATGACGCCCAGACAGACACACAAAGAACCTGTCTTTGATTCTTTTTAATCTCGTCTTGAATAGATGTGATGTTCTGTTTCCGCTGACTGTCATCAGCAAATCTCCATAACTGTTGGTAAAGGTCAAGAAAACAAGCCAAGAATCTTGGAATGAAACCAGAAAGCCTGATGATTTATTGATTGATTTTTAACGGCATGTCAACCCGTCTGGGATTATTTTATGTCTCACTTAGTGTAATGATTAGAGAGGTGGGCTAGCAGAATTTTCTTAGTGAGTTTGATCCTCACTAGACGCCTCTCATTTCTATCCTGACAAAGCAAAGCTACGCGTAATTTTTTAGAGAGGTGCCTCACAGACCATTGTAAGTGAAGTCAATCCTTACAGGATACCTCGTGCTTCTGTCCTTGTGTTAAGCTTAGCTCAGCTTTGTGAATAATAACTTCAGTTTCTAGCTCAGAGATTTTCAAATATATATAAACTTTTTACTGTTAAAAAAAGATAAAGATTTAGTTTAGTTAACCTGAGAGACACCAAGCAAAAATCCAGTTTAGCACTCTACATACATTATTAACTGAACCTCTAAAAAACTTTACAAAGTTATGGAATTTTCAAAAAAAAGAAAAAAACTAATGCGCTAAAAATGTATGAAAAAAGTGCTGAATATTTTTCTGATGGTAGCGCACTACCAGTTCTTATAAAACTAGAAAATCTAATTAAGATTTCTGTCTTCATTTCGGTTCCCCCTAGTCTTTTTTCCAGGCTTTTGGGAACCGTTCCAAGGGCGCCAATTACAACAACTATCAACGTAACCCACAAGTTCTATAGCTTCTTCAGCTCTTTGGCAATATCCTGATATTTGTCTATCATTTAGCTTTCTTTCATTTTCAATCTGTGATCTGCTGGAACATCAAAATCCACCAGATGACAAGTGCTTTATTATTATTATTATTATTATTATTATTATTATTATTATTATTATTATTATTATTATTTACTTCTTTAGAGTTTTTCCCATCAGTGTTAGCTGATGGTTTTTCACTGGAGTTTGAGTAACAGCAAGTCTCCTCAAGTCTCCAGGACTCTTCTCAGTATTCTGGCCATTCTCAACAATGCTGTAGTTTGGATGGTCTCCTCTCGTCTTCCAACTTCCAACTCCTCCAGTGCCTTTAATAATCCTTTAGTTACTGTACCGAATACACCAATCACGATTGGTATAATTGTCACCTTCATGTTCCATAGTTTTTTCAATTCCCTTGCAAAGTCGACATACTTATCCTTCTTTTCACTCTCTTTCATTTTTATTCTGTGGTCAGCCGGTACAGTAAAGTCCACAATTTTGCGTGTTCTTTTTTTTTTCTTGATTAATATAAGGTCTGGTCTTCTGGCCGGGATTAGGTGATCCGTTTGTATGTCAAAGTCCCATAGGAGTTTGTGTGTGTCATTCTCCAGGACAGATGCTGGGTTGTGCATATACCATTTGTTTGTAGGGTCAAATTTCAATTTCTTGCACATCTTCCAGTGGATTACGTTGTCCACCCAGTCGAGTCTAGTCTTATACTCCTTCTGTGCTAATTTACTACATTCGCTTATTATGTGATTGATGGTTTCGTCTCTATCACCCCATAATAATAATAATAATAATAATAATTATTATTATTATTATTATTATTATTATTATTATTTGAAGTTCATTTTTATTTTCGGTTTCTTGCTTGGTACAAGACAAATTATTATTCGACAAATGGCTTTCAATTTCTAACAATCCTTTACTAGGGTCTTTACCCAAGTCCTTGGGTAAAGAAAGGTAGTGATCATATGTATTCTATGTATCTATGTCTTTTGGTACTTCTTTTGGGTGATATTTTTCAATCACATTGAACTGCTCATTTCCTAACGAGATGAACAGTTACGCAAAGAGCAATTTTATGTATTTCATATAGGCTAGAACTGCCAGGTGTCTTGATAATATGTTTATCTGTCCCTTTCTTGATCATATCTAAGGTTCCCACATTTTCTCGCTACATTTTCTTAATTTTGATTTCCAGGCCCTTGGCTTATTGTTATTATCTGTTGGTACTGCCATATTAATTAGGAGGTATGTTATTCTTTTATAGTACTTAACTATTTTTTCTCATTTGAGAGTTTTCACACCAGCGTTAGCTGATGGTTTTCACTGGAATCTGATAGACAGCAAGTCTGCTCAAGTCTTCTGGACTTTTCTCACTATTCTAGCCGATATCAAGAATGCTGTACGTTAAATTGTCTCTACTCGTCCCATTTCTTCCAAGTCCTCCAGTCCTTGTACCAACCCTTTTGTGACTCTACCATGTACTCCAATTACAAATGGTATTACCGTCTCTTTCATATTCCATAGTTTTTTTCAGTTCTCTGGCAAGATCTGATATTATTATTATTATTATTATTATTATTATTATTATTATTATTATTATTATTATTATTATTATATCTTTACAATTCTTTTGCAATTGCGGCGAGGTTTCTCGTCAGACTTAGAAGTTGGCGATAAGATTAACTTTGAACCACTAGTGTCGGGAGTCTTATGATTCTAAAGGTTAAATGAAATGTTTGTGTGTTTATCCTGTTCTTTTTAGTAATATAAATTGCATAGAAATTGATTAAAATCTCCCCCTCCCTACTTGTTCGATAATGTTTAAATGTACAATTATACAAGAGAAGGGATAACTTTCAAAGATGTATGTTTTTTTAGATTCAATATAATAGCTTAAACCTATGTCTCTACAGTAAAAGAAATATTTAAAATCACTCCCTTAGGTGATGAATGATAATGCGAATAGAGACAATTATGGAAGGGTTTCGAGGACAATTTTTCGCAGAGATTTAATAAGTGCGTCCCCAAATTGGGTATTCTCTATCTGTGTAGATAAAAAATGAACCTTCTTTACTGAACATGTTCACGACTTTTAAAAAATGTTTCTTATCGTTCATCAACATAACAAGATTAAGTGATGTCACTGGTGATATAATGTTCTTGAACGCTTCCAAAGAGATTTTCTGGAAAGAAGTCATCAGAACGGGGGGTGGGTATATCACGATACATAATTAAGTTGAATCCATATGGTGGTGTGCAAACAAATTATTATTTTATTACTTGCTAGTTTTTCACAACAGCTCTAACTGGTGATTTTTTCTGCTGAAGTCCAAGTGACAGCAAGTATTTTCAGATCTCCAGTACTCTTCCTAAGTATTCTGATTTTAATAGTGCCGTAGTCTGGATGGTCTCGATTCTTCCTCTGACTTTCAATTCCCCCAATATCTTTTTCAGGCCTTTCAGTATCGTTTCAGGGGTTCTAACTATAATTGGTATCACCATAACCTTCATGTTCCACAACTTTTTACTTCTCTGACAAGATCTATGTACTTGTCTATGTTTTTGCTTTCTTTTATTTTCAATACATTGTCCGTTGGAATGGCATAATCCACAAAATGACGAGGTTTTTTTCCCAAGTTAACAATGGTTCTGGTCTTCAGGCCGGGATTTGGTGAACTGTTTGTATCTCAAAGTCCAAGAGAATTTCTAGGATTGATTCTGGTTTGTGCTTATATCATTTATCAGCAGATTCCCTGTTGGTCAACTTTATCATCATCATTATTATTATTATTATTATTATTATTATTATTATTATTATTATCATTATTATAGAGTTTTTCACATCAGTATTAGCTGATGGCTTTTCACTGGAGTTTGAGTGACAGCAAGTCTCCTCCAGGACTCGTCTCAGGATTCTGGCCGTTCTTAGCAATGCTGTTGTTTGGATAGTCTCTACCCGTCCGCTAACTTCCAAATTCTCCAGGCCTTTTAATAATCCTTTAGTTATTGTTCCTAACGCACCAATTACAGTTGGCATAATCGTTACTTTCATGTTCCACAGCTTTTTTAATTCTCTAGCAAAGTCGAGGTACTTATCCTTCTTTTCACTTTCCTTCAGATTTATTCTGTGGTCCGCCGAGACAGCAAAGTCGACAATTTTGCAGATTCTCTTTTTTTTTTTTTTTTTTTTTTTGTTGATTATTATGAGGTCTGGTCTTCTGGCCGGGATTAGGTGATCCGTTTGTATATCAAAGTCCCATAGGAGTTTATGCCAGTCATATTATTATTATTATTATTATTAGTAGTAGTAGTAGTAGAGTTTTTCATATTTGCAGTAGCTGATGATCTTTTACTGGAGTCTGAGCGTGAACAAGTCTTCTCAGATCTCCAGGACTCTTCACAGTATTCTAGACGGTCTCAACAATGTTGTAGTTTAGATGATCTCGATTCTTCCTCTGATATCCAGTTCTTCTAATTCCCTTTCCAAGCGCACCAACTACTACTAGTATCATCGTCATCTTCAAGTTTCCCAGCTTTTTTAGTTCTCCGGCAAGGTCCTGGTATTTGTCAATTTTTTCGCTTTCTTTCATTTTTACCCAGTGAAAACTGTCAACAGGAAACTTATCCATGAAATCATCTATAAGTGTCAAAACATGTTATCGGTCACTGCGTGTTAGTGAAACTTGCAAAATGTTGCGAACAATGGGCATATTTTGACTATGAAGATAGTCAAAGTATTACCGAGCCAGTGAGAAAAACAAAATTTGAATTTTGAAATTTTTTAAGGTAAATGCTGGTGTGCAAATTTTTTTTCAGTGACATTATACTTTAGAAGATAAGAGCGGCTCGTAGGAAGTTCATGATGAGTTTTAGCCAGTCAGATATAGACTGTTAAGTTTGGATTCTTTGTTTAATGGCATATCAACTTTGGTGGATTATTTAATGCCAAAGCTATCCTTGTAGAAGAAGAGTAGTGGTACTATTTAACCCCTAGCTGGGAGAATAAGGGGGTTCATACCTATCTAAAAGATATTAGTCCAAAAGTGAACGGAATAGCGTGACTGGAGCTTGAACTACGAGGTGGCAGTCTAGCATGCTAGTCACTACGCCAAGAGGACCCTCACCTGCTTTAGAAATAAGTACGGTTGGTTTGAGCTGTCTTTATAATCAAGTATGTGGCGGAAATTGGGCAGTTGGCGGGCTGGAGCTGCAGTCGCGGGGAATTTTACTCGACAGCCTTAGAAGTTGGTGAGATTATTTACTGGGACCACTCTTTGTTATAAGTCCAGATGAATTACTCTGTCGAATTCTGCCGAGGTTTGTGACGACCAAGTAAATGAAAATAGATTTTACTCTAAAATCCGTGATTTTATATTGCCTAAAATTGACATATTCATTCGCAGCTCCAGCAAGCTTTCCTTCATCGCTTGAATTTATCAAAACCTTTGTTTTCGTTACTAGTGGGTCATCTTTAGTTGAAGTCAGGCTGTCTCCAGACAGCCAGCTCATTTCCTAGCTGTGGTGAGTTTCGTGCCCGAAACGCTGCGGTCAAAACCGAGGCTCGTTCTTCAGGATATTTACAAACATAACGCAGGCTGAGAAGATTACTTAATGAACGACAACTAAAAGAGAGAGAGAGAGAGAGAGAGAAAGAAAGAGAGAGAGAGAGAGAGAGATAGAGACTCTACAACTATGTCAGAACAGGATTGTACATTTATTTGGCTAGTTACTGAGATTGAACCCCAAAATTACACGCATCTATGGCTCAAAGAGATCTGTTTGAAAATTATTAGTAATTGATAGGAATACTAAAAAACATGAATTTGTTGTAAGTTATTGGTATTAAATCAGAATACTTTAAACTATATAACCGTGTTAAATAAATTAGTATTGTTATGAAATAGGAAGTTAATTGAAATAATATAAATGCATATGAATTATTAGTACTAAGAACAATTGCTTGAAGTTATTATTGTTTACAAATAAGTATCCTTTCTAACTTGAAACCGAAGTAGTAGCACTTATTAGAGTCCCATCTATGGGTCAAATAGATCTGTTGTAAAATTACTGATAGTCGATTGAGCCGTGTGCCAAAAGAAAAAAAAACTCTTTAAGAAATTACACAAAAAAACAACTAAATTTGAACGTACAATGAACGTCATTCCCTAACCGCTAGGCATAAAATATTGACAGGTTGACATGCCGTTACAACATATCAATCAATGTTTTAATCCTGTGATATCATAATTCAGTTATATCATAATTCCTACCCAGTGAATTTTCATCTTAATCATCTTTTATTTTAACTTATGAGAAAAGCTGGACGTCTCCTGTAATGAAAAGTTTAGTGAGCACTATTCTCACTGAGCGCTCGATACTTTTGGCTTGGTGCTAATTTCAATGCATTGAGAAAAGTATCTCAGCGAATATACTTCCTCAAGTCGCAGATTAACTGTATCTTGGGCCATAGATTATATCTTGATTCGCTTAAAACTAATTTCTTTATCTTAATTATAACATTTCAGTCATTATACACTTCAAACTTCTTTCTATCTAAATGTCTAAAACAGTTCCTTTATTACAACTATACAGCAATTCCTTCAGACTAGTTTCTTGTCTTGGTTGTGTGTCATACCCAGGAAGCACCACCCTTTTTGGAGGGGGTTCTTATCTACTGCAGGGGTTGCAGTTAAACTCAGCTGATAAAGCTCTTGGGCATTGAGTAAGGATCGAACTGATAACACTTGCTTTAGGATTGTTCGTTTAGCTTTCCAATCGTGAAGGTAAGCTTGGTGCCAAGATAATTACTTTGCCTTGGTCGGCTACACCATGTCTATGACACAGATTGTATTGAATTTACTATTTTGTATCGTTTTAGGCAATTTCGCTCCTACGACTCATCCTGCCTCAATCAAGTGATGGATAATGAACGAAGATCTTTGGTCGACAATGCTGACTCTTGAATTGTCAATTTCCTGACTTTACCAAATTCTCAATAGAGGATGCGGTTCCTGGGGTTATAGACAGGACAAATCTTTTCCCGGGTGATTGGCATTTCTTATTGCTTTAGTGTCGCCAAACTATCTCCACTCTTTTAAACGTTCTTCATTCCGTCAATTCTGTCTGTTACTGTATTTCCTTTTGCAGATTTTCTAGTCACTGAGATATCTTGAATATTAAAAGTACCCAACACTCTAAAGGTGCTTGGTCTAGTGATAGCTTATTGATTATGATATCTTTCGAGTATGCACTGTTTGATTTGGTTTGGTTTCTTGATTTTAATGGCATACCAACCTTCGTGGGTTATTTAACGCCAAAGCCACCATTGTAGAACAGTAGTGGTATTATTCAATCTATTGCTATAGAAATAAGGGGGTTCATATCTTTCCGAAGGGTATTAGTCCGAAAGTGAACGTAATGGCACGACTGGAGTTCTAACTCGCTTCTTATAATGTCACATCCCAGTACATTAGCCACTACGCTACAGGTACTCTCCCATGAACTACCTATATGGTGTAATGGTTATCGTCACAGGATATGGACACGGCGATACGAGTTCAATTCTTGGACAAGACTGATTGCATTTGACATAGCACTAATACCCTTGGGAAAGGTATGAATCCAATTATTCTCCCTCCAGCTATGGGTAAATAGTAGGGCAGAGTAGGTTCTTCAACCTTGGTGAGGCAACTAGTCTAGGAGAAGGAAAACTCTGAATTCAAACCTGCTAAACTCCGCTTAAAAAATTGACCTTGTGTCATATCCTGCCCGAGCGGAGGGGTTGGGTATATAGGATCTATATAAAAAAAATAACGCTTTCATACAAACACTCTTGGGAAAGGTATGAACACCCTTATCCTCCCAGCTATGAGTTAAATAGTACCACTACTGTCCTTCTAGAAGGAGGGATTTGGCATTAAATAATCCAAGAAGGTTGACATGCCATTAAGCAACAAACTGATGTAATATTTCGGTCATAATCAGTGTTGACAAATAAATTTCCTTTAGAAAATATATTGTAAACTAGATTATTTTGAGCAGCTTTATTTCTTCTATTTTGAAAAAAAAATTTAAAATTCTCTTAATGAGATTTTCCTCACTTTTCGCATAAATAGCTAGCCTCTGAAGTCAGTAGACCAGTTCATACACATCGGTAGCAATAAAGTGATTTCAACATACGCATTGAAAAAGCATGGATCACTATCAACAGGCTGACGATCATATGGAAATCTGTTCTCTCTTCAAAAATAAAATGTAAATTCTTCAAAGTTGGAGCCGCATCTGTACTACTGAATAGTTGCACCCCTAGAATCTAACGAAACACTTTGAGAACTAGCTAGATGTTAACAACACAAGAATGCTGCGTGTTGTTTTGAATAAATCCTGAAAGCAGCACCCCACAAAACAGCCGCAGTACGACCACTTACCCTCTATCTTACAAACCATCCAAGTAAGACAAAAAATGCTGGACATTGCTAGAAAAGCTGGAACGAACTCATGAGCGACGCTCTTTTATGGATTCCAACTCATGGACACACCAGTGTGTTGACACTGGAAGCTGTTTAAAGAATCTACTTAGAGAGATAGTCAACAGGGACGAATGGCGAAAAAGAATTATGGAATCTGTGCTATCAGCACGACTTGATGATGATGATGATGATGAGTCTTATATCGACTGGTTCTTCACTTGACTCCCTTTGGGCTTTTCAGTTTGTATTTTTCAGATGATCGTCTTCTATGAAACTTCTCTTTAGTCTCTTCTATTTGGATTGGTTAGGTTGGGTTTTATGGTTTATCAACCATTGTAGGTTATTTAATGCCAAATCCATTGTTCTACATATAAACAGTTCTATTTCAAACAATTTAGCTTAGCATAAATACAGTTTTTTTACACAGTTAAATTTTGAAATAGTTCCATTTCAAACAATCCAATTATCATAAGTACGCAGTTTAAATGTCAAAAAGTTCTATTTCAAACAATTCAGTTTAGCATGAAAACACATTTTAGTTCTATTTGACCTATAGATAGGACCATACCAGATGCTAACACTCCGGGCCAAAGTGAACCTGGGAGCGATGGCAATGAAGGGGTTCTCCGCATTCCCCAAAAATCCAGCATTACTAGAGCCTCACAATGAGATTGCTGAAGGAGCCCTACCTCTCTGAAGAGATACAGTCGGTATATTCAACAGCCCCAACCAACTGGGCCCTCCCATTGTTTGAATTTTTGTTTCCGTTTCTTCTTGTGTTTCTCATGTCACTTTGGAGCAATTCACTTGTTCAAATATCATCCTGCATTTACTTGTTCTTAGTCAACTCTTTCCGAAAACGGGAAATTTCTATGTGTCTGTTTCATTTCAGTCACTCTGTTGTTTATTCAAAGATTCTTGATCACGTCTTGCAGTTTGTCGTTTTATTTTTCCGTTTTCTCGTCAACCGATGTCTTTTTTCATTCAAATCTCCAATTCACAGTAATTTGGAAGACTGTGATACATTAATATTACCAAAGAAAAAAGACTAATCAATACAAAGAATCCATATTCCGATTAAAATGTAAACTTCAACTAAACTGAAAAACAGAAAAATTATATCTGTATCGTCCTCGATGATATGCTTTCATTTTATGGAAACGCGTGCATTGTCTCTGATAGTGGGTTGAACATCTTTCGACAATTAAAACACTGAAGAAAAAGTTCGGGTTTGTCAAAAGATTTTTTTAACCACCAGGAAATGATAAAACGTCGACACCTGGAATAACCGACTATATCAGGAAGTATTAAAAGAGCGAAACTTTGGTCCCTTTCTTCAATTAGGGAATGAAACCGGACTCCATATTCTGGAAACGAATGTAAAAAATGTACCCTAAAATGCAAGGGCAACTACAGGAGATAAATGATAGGGACTCTAAACATGATAAAGTTTGCTATTCCGAAATTTTCATCTTCCAAAAAGTAAAGAAAAAGAACTTGAAAGAAAAACAAAACAAGTTTATAAAAAGATTGATAAATACCATTAAAAAATTAGTGATTAATGCTATGAATCAGTGTTCAAATTAAAATGCCGAAAAAACTTGCAATAAATCAAAATAAAGAGAATCATATCAGCTTCCTTAAAAAAAACACCCTAGAAATTTCCAACCAGTAGTAGATGTAGCAATATTATCAACAAACACACAGACACTCAGTGCGTTGTTTTACACTCAACAGAAAATGTTATCTGTGTGTTTGAGTACACCTCTATTATCTTTTTGTTTGGAACAGCGTGACATTTTGGGGTGAACAGACATAAAAATTTGGTGACAGTGACCTTTATGTAGATTTATGCGTTAACAATAGAGATAACTGAGGGAGATGTTTTGGAGATCATCAGTTATTTCCCTTGATCGATACATGGGATATATTGCTCGTGGTGTAATGGTTATCTTCGTGGGAAATTGATACGGCGACACGAGTTCCGATCCTGGACGAGGCTGATTGCATTTCACATAGCTCTATTATCCATGGAAAAGATATGGATCCAATTATTTTCCTTCCATCTATTGCAAAAAGCAAGACAGACTGGGCTCTTTGCCCTTGGATTAACAACCGGTCTAGAAGAAGATAACTCTGTATTCAAACCTGTTAAACTCTGCTTAAAAATTGTGCTTATGTCACATCCTACTTGTGCAGAGCGGTGTATAAATACATGCATATAATAATGTGATATATAAATACGTACATGTGATATATAAATGCGTACATGTGATATATAAATGCATACATGTGATATATAAATATATATATGTGATATATAAATACATACATGTGATATATAAATACATGCATGTGATATATAAATGCATACATGTGATATATAAATATATATATATGTGATATATAAATACATACATGTGATATATAAATACATGCATATCAACTATCCTCAAGCAAGAATTAAGGAATTACAACATACAGAGAACGTTCACTTTGTTTTTTAGTTTCTATTTAACTGCAAATAAACTAATAACAGATAAGACGCAAAACATCTTTTATCAAATAGCGGAATATTCTAGTTTCATAAAATATACCTTAAACAAACTAGATTAAATAATTTAATGTTATAATTTTTTTCAAATCTAATAACTGATTGTTCTTTGCAACAATGCTAAGTCAAAACAAAAATTACAGATATATTTATTCAGTTATTCGGCTCATTGGCCCAGTGGGTAGAGTATTCGCCAATACTCCAGGAGATCTGGGTTCAATCCCAGGTTGCGTCATACCAAAGACTTTAAAACTGTACTTGATACCTCCTTGCTTAACACTCAGCAATATAAGGTACGTATCAAGCGTAAAATTGAGCAATCCAGGGAAAGGAGTAGCGCCCTCCCCTACACCTTAGTGTAGTAGCTATTGAAAAGGGAGCCTTCTGGTCGCCCTCGACTACGGTCGCCCACAACTTTATTCAATTGTTGTCTATAAGCAGTTTTGTTTTGTCATTATCACTCTACTTTCACTTTGTGAAATACATTTATTTACATTTTTTTATGATAAAATATAACATTTCTGACCAATTCACTGACCAGTCACCTCTTTACAAATTTATTCCTCTTTTAATTTTCCTATTTAAAGAATAAATTTTAGTGTTACATAAAGTGTGTGTTCTAATGTGAGAAAACAAATTGAAAACACAATCAAATAAAAACATTCAAAGGCCTCATAGATCTTCTCCAATTCTTTCCATCTCATGTATTTGGAGAGGGTTACTAAGTGGTTTCTATCTCCCATTTGAGTGATATATGACAGACTGTACTTGGTTACATGGTATATAGACAAAATCAAATAATCTGAAGACATAGAAAATCGTGTCGATACTGTGCCGGGTCCTTCATAGCATTTTGCTGGGTGATAATTTTAGTTTAAGGTTACCATCGCCCCTATAACATATAACAGACTGTACTAGGGTACTTGGTACATATATCAAATCAAATTATCCTTGGGGAGTCCCAGTGGGGTAGTAGATAAAGTGTTGGACTGCAACCACTAAGTACGTGAGTTCGAACTCTAGTCCCACTATTACGTTCAGTTTTGGACTAATACTCTTGGGAAAGGTATGAATATCCTTATCCTTCCAATTATGTATTAAATAGTATCATTGCAGTTCTTCTACGAGGATGTTATTGGCATAGAATAACCTACGAAGGTTGATATGCTATTAAACAAATGAACCAAATCAAATTATCCTTTAGCTTAGTAGACTATTTACATACCATACTAAGCATTGTATACTTCATATTATCCAATTTCTTTCCATCTATCATGTGAAAGGTTATAGTAAGTTAAATGGCACTAAAAGCAGTGAGTAATTCCTGACCTTGACTTTTAGGAGAAAAGAGTGATAGTAGGCATCTATTTGGTTCTGCACAAGACCGAAAGAGAATACAAGGTAGGGTTACGGTTGGGTTACTCCGCAGGAATCGAAACTTCTGCGAATGAGGGTAAAATTACTTAGTTCCGTCGGCATTCTCCTTCAACTACGCCTCAGACACCGATCATTAAACTCACCTCTAACCCCTTTAAGACAAAGAGGTGGGTGTTGTCTAGATATCTACCCCGGAACTAAGTTATCATTAAATTTCACCCCCAGAAAAGAGAGAGAGAGAGAGAGAGAGAGAGAGAGAGAGAGAGTATCTGTTGATGGGTCAAATAGATATGTTTCAGTTTAAAAAAAGTTTACAATCGTTTTAGGTTTTTGTTCTGTATATAATAGGAACCCATGATTGTTAAAATGACTTTGGTTTCAAACCGCCCAACAACGGTTGACATGCCTTAAAACCAACATAACCGACTTACAAGTGACAGGTTGAACTGTGTTACATGGTACCAGTGACAATGAATGATCTCTGACCTGATTCAACACAAGTTACTCCACCACACTGACGCGTTGGTAGGGGAGTTGAATTCAGAGTTTTTCTTCTGCAAGATTTGTTTACCTATTAACAAGTCTAGAGACCCCAGTCTTCCCCACGAAAAGGATTTTAAAAAGATTAAACAATTCTGGGGATTTTTCAGATATTTGATGAAGAGGAAAACATTTCTTTCTAAAAAATTTGTTAAAATATATAATTGTAATAATACAAAAATGTTAAAATATGTCATTGTGATATTATCATTAAATAATATTAGAATATGACATTGTAATATTACAAAAAACATGTTAAAACATGCAAATTATTACGAAAAGATATTGTTATCATTAAACAATATTATTACACTGTCATTTTGATATTACAAAAATGTGTTAAAATACGCAATTGTAATATCATTTTTAAATGATATTAGAATATATCGTTGTAATATTAGAAAAAATTGGTAAAACACACAGTTGTGATATTATTGTAATTAACAATGAATGCACGGAGAAAAATGGGTTCATGCCTTTCCCGAATGAAATTAACGCGAAGTGAAATGCAAGCTGCAGCGTACAGAATTTGAACTCAGCTCGCAGAGTATCATTTCCGACGGCAATAACCGTTAAGCCAATGGTTCGTATATGCACCATAGAGAATATTGCATTTTCTATAAACAATATTAAAACGACTTGACATTAATATACTCTTATTTGACTTATCTGCTCTTTATGGAAATTTACTAAGCTTTTTGCTTAGATGTGGCACAAGGCCATATGAAAGGGGCACCC
This sequence comes from Sepioteuthis lessoniana, assembly GCA_963585895.1. Classification (NCBI taxonomy): domain Eukaryota; kingdom Metazoa; phylum Mollusca; class Cephalopoda; order Myopsida; family Loliginidae; genus Sepioteuthis; species Sepioteuthis lessoniana. Next base: position 48,030,110 of record OY757938.1, read on the forward strand.
AATGAGACTTATCTGCTCTTTATGACTTGTTTCATTCATTTCTAAATGTGATTATTTTGATTGTTTTTAAAATACAGTCAAATATCAGAAAATATATGTGTCCCTTATAAGATGAAGAAATGATGGAGAAAGGAAAACAATATTATATGATAAATCTATATTAGTGCAGCTAACGGAAGAATATTATTATTCTTGTATTATCCACAAAAATGTAGCATTCGCTCCGGCCCCTAAGGAAATGGGGAGAGGGATAGTATTGTATAATCTATTCTAACCTAAGCTAATCTCATTTCTGACCCACACACGATTATATTATTTCTTTGCAATAAAAGAACATATCAATCTAGAAGGCTTGACATTCTTTATTTTATCACATTTACCTTGTTAGAGCGAAGGATTGTCGTAAGAATCAGCTAAAACCAAAACATTTACTCTAAAAAAGCAAAGAAAATTGTATAATCATCATCATCATCAGATTGTGTTCATTGCGGGGAGTCTCTTAACTCTCTCTCTTACTATCCGTCCCAATCATCCATCGTTTCTGGTAGGTCCTCTAGAAAGCATCCAATGTCCACACAATCTTTATTGGTTGGTCAACAATGGTGTGTTCATGTGTAGGAGTCTATAGATGAACGTTGTTAATGAGTTAGTTCTTACATCTCCCAGTAATGCCCCTAATCCGTGTTACTTGGATGTTTTTCGAGATGGAAGGGGAGTTGCCGTGCAGCTGCTGTTTTTTGGGGCATTGCTTCCAGTATTTGTTCAAAAGAGCCTGTAGAATTCTTCTGTAGTTACCATTTAGTTTTTTCTCTAAACATTTCGTCGGTCTATGTGATGCATCCATACAATAGTACTGATACAGCCACAGCTTGGATGAAATTACATTTTATTCAATCAGAGAGATCAGATTTTCATATGATTGACAACTATTGAATAGCAGTCCACGCCTTTTCTATGCGTTTGCGTATGTTGACATCACTTTCAGTAGATGAGATATTGGTGCTGCAGTATGCCAGCTAGTCTACTAATTTCGGAGGTTAGCTGCTTAAAGTGGAGATGGCATCATCTTGTTTGAAACAAATGTACTCTGTTTTATCTGTATTCTCGTAGAGGCTAAAACTTCTTGCTCTAGGCAATATGGCAGGAATTCGGGTTGGGTTGGTGTTTTTGTGAGAAGCGCCAGTTCATCTGTGTAATCTGCGTCAGGATAGTTTCTACGTGATATCGTCTGCTTCTAGTCTTTCTTAATGTGAAACCATTTTCTTTTATTAGATCTACTGACATTCGTAGGGAATATTCTAGAAAGATTATATCCTCACGTGAGCCTGTATGGACACATCTCCGCCACTGGCTCATCTAAGGATCGACTGCGTAAAACTCAGCGTTGTGAGTTTTTACTCTGTTTTATCTTATTTGATTGTTGATATATAATGATATTGGTCGGCATTTTTCTTAATAGATTGCTGTATTTTAATCGTTTAAAATGCTTTTAGGGATAAAATTTGATTATAATTGTGTGTGTGTGTGTGTGTGTGTATATATATATATATATAATCCTTTATATCCCTTAACTATATTTTCAAAAGTACCACTACTCTTTTCATGGACGGCTTTGGCATTATCTAACCCAAGGTTCATATGACATAAGACAAAAAAGCAAACCAGATATATATGAACATAGATAGATAGATAGATAGATAGATAGATGCAGACTCAGATAGCTACGAGTAGATACGAGGAAACTCGGATAGATAGATATTCAGGGTTTTACATTTTTATTTTTCATCACTTTATTTCTGATTTGTCACGTGATTAGTAAACATTGTTCCCAGGTGGGTGAAATGATATGTAATTATCATTAAATGATTATTTCAACAGCTCGTTTGAACAATTTCGGTTTTTTGTCTTGTGAAGTCTGAAAGCAAACAGAAAGCTGCAATTCTGAGAAAATAAATGGCGGTATATGTAGGACATTACATAGAAGTGGTCTTCGTCGAAAACAGTTCAGAAAATAAAACAAGAGAAGGTAACTTAACAAACCGAAAAAAAAATGGAGCTGGATGCAGTACTCATTCAACCAATTAAAAGCTTTTGCTCTGACCAGAAATTGAGTTTCGTCAAGGCCCTCACATGCTGACGACACCTGATCAGTTGGATAACTGGTTCTTATGTTCCTCTTCATGAAAGAAGACGGTTACAGAAGGTTAAGTTTAATGAGGCCTACCGCATAGGTGTGAGTAAAGATTGCTCAATTCCACTAGATTTATCTGCGGGTGTCAAGGTGAATTCATGATGTGACCCTATTAGTGCGAAGCCACTGCTATGAGCAGAGTTCCACAAGCCGAGCGATGACTTCTCCAATATTTTACAATATAATGGCTTCCTAATGACGAAATCAAACCTAAGAGAAGAAGTAGGATGTTTGAAGTTTAGCCACGAGCAAAAAAAAATTTGGTCAAGATTATTTCCGGCACTTCAGCCTGCAATCGCCTAAACAGCTGGCCAGATAAGTTTGACAATACGTCTCTAAAAGGGGTGTCTTGGATATGACCCTAAACTGTGGTGACGTTCAAGTTCAGGAGTTCTGGGGAGTGTGATGCATCCCTTCATTCCAATTACTTCTAGATTTGTTCTTAGATATAAGAAGAGAGAAAGAGAGAGAGAGAGAGAGAGAGAGAGATCTGCCACTAAAAAGGAAGGAATAGATAGACAAAGCTAAATGAAACAATCCAACTCATGCCCATGATACCACACCATACCCTAACGTGCAAAGATGGAAGGATCTTCATAATCATCAAGGCGTACCGACAGCACGGATTGCTTTAACTGTCTCTCTCTTTTCTCTCTCTCTCTCTCTCTCTCTCTCTCTCTCTCTCTCTCTCTCTCATTCTCTCTCTTTCTCACCATCCGTCCCTATCTGGTATCGCTATTGCTAAGACCTCTAGGATACTCCAAGTATCCGCAGAAAGCTGATGAGCATATATATGCGGAAACATAATCAACAATAATGACGAACGAACACACTTCTTTAGAAAAATATACCTCTCACACTTTATTCTCGGAAGGGTTGCGAAAGGGTTACGAAAGGGTTATGTGTGAGAGATGAGTTGGAGACGGGAACAGACTGCAACATATTGACCCCAACTAACTCAAACCGTCTGTGGCACCGGGTTATATAATTGTTTGACGTCCACCTTCTTCCCATGGGCGTTGCAATTGCACCGAATTCAACCCGTCCACAGGTCAAGGTGATATCTTCGACCGGGTGCACCTGTTTCTTGATCGACGGCTGGGTCGAGGGCCAACATGTTACATCATTACGGTTTCATAGCCCGAGCTTAGAATACATCAACTGTATTTTCTGCAGAAGGGCAATACTCTACCATCATCCCCCAAAATGGCAGAGGCGGTTCAGTGTATGACGCTAAACAGCATCCAATAAAGAAGTTTCTATTATAAAGATCTGGCAAGTGTGCAGTACATCTTCATTGCTTTTACTCCAAGGCTCCTGTTTCATGGTTCCATCTACTGGTCAAATAAATCTGTTTGAAAAGAATTAGTTTTGGTTTGGTTTAGTTTTTTGTTTAATGGCACATGAACCTTCTTGGGTTATTTAACGTTAAACTCATCCTTATGGAAGAATAGAAGGAGTACTATTTCTATTTAACTCATAATTCATATCTTTCCCAAGCTGGAGATCGAAACTCACTCATTACGATGTCACAGTCCATTGCCCAGTCAGCTGGGTCTATAGAATACACCGACTGCATATCTGCAGAGGGGTAAGACCCCCCACCTCTAATCAGTGTCCTAGATATGACACTAAACAATCTGATGGTGAGGTTCCAGTAATGATGGAACTTTGGAAATTGCCATCGCTCACGGGCCCATTCTGGCCCGGAGTGGTAGCACATGATAATGTCCTATCTATGGGTCAAATAGAACTAAACTGCGTACTTATGCTAAACTGAATTGCTTGAAATAGAACTGTTTTGACATTTAAACTTTGTACTTATGCTAAACTGAATTTTTTAAATGGAATTGTTTTTGTGTGCCAAACTGAATTGTTTGAAATAGAACTGTTTTAGCATTTAACTGTGTGTAAACAAAAACTATACTCATACTAAACTGTATTGTTTGAATTAGAACTGTTTGACTAAATGGAATAGCTTTAAATAGGAATGTTTTTGACAATTAAACTGTGCACTTATGCTAAATTGAATTGTTTGAAATAAAACTGTTTATTTGTATAAGAATGGATTTTGCATTAAATAAACTATAAAGGTTGATATGCCATAAAACCCAAACAAACAAACAAAGTCATTGCACGTGAACCATTATCCTACGAAGACTTCAGTTGGTGTTGGATACTTTAGGATATTATTGGATACTACTACGATTCTTATTGGAGAGAAATACTTGATACCAAATAATTAGGTACAAACAAATGATTCTTGTTATGGAATGCTAATAGTAACTTAAACCGTATAATTGTGTGTAAATTATTAAAAAATGGTTTGGTAAGGTTTTATGGCATATCAACCATTGAAGTTATTTAGTGCCAAATCCTCTTTATACATACATATTAAATATGATTAGTAAACACATTTTGTAGATAACATTTTTCAATAAGCCTGAGCTCATTTTTTGCGCACAGTTAAATGGTTTAAAGTATTTCTATCTAACACTAATAATTCTATTTACTATTAACCATGAGTGCGCACAAAGTCAAATGGTTTCAAGTATTGCTATGTAACAGTAGCAATTTAACATCAATCATTTGTTTGCACACATTTAAATGGATTTTCATATGATCTTTAAGGGAATAATTTGTAAGTAATTTCATTTTTAAATGAGTCAGAACTAATTTGTTTGCACACTAATATTGTTATTGTTTCTACACAGTTAAATGGTTTCAATTATTGCTATGCAACACTAATAGGTGATTTCCTTTTAATCATTTGATTGCATACTGGGAAGTGGTTCCAAGTATTGCTATGTAATACCAATAATTCAATTTAGTCACACAGTTAAAGACTTTCAAGCATTAATATTTAACACTAATAATTTTAGTCAACATTACTTATTCATTAGCACACAGTTGAATGATTCCAAGTATTGCTATGTACCACCAACCGTTCAATCAAACATCAGTCACTTGTTTACATACAGTTAAATGATCAAACGGTTCTATTTATAACTATTCAGTTTAGCATAAGTCATTTTTTGGACTCAGTTTAAATGTCAAAAAAGTTCTATTTGACCCATAGATAGTACCCTATCAGGTGCTACCACTCATGACATGCCTTGTAAATTGTTTGGGTGATATGCTAGTGGGACGCTGAAAAAAATAGTAAATAGACCTGTTTCCAAAAGTAAATAAGACGCAGGTATTCCACTGCGGAAGTGCCTCGTAAATTGCATGGATGGCATGATACGTAAAAGGAGACGTGTCCACGTGCAACGCATTGACGACAGACTGAATGTGTGACCAGAAGAATTTGCGTGGGCGTCCGAAATATTATATAACCAGCAGAGACGGGTGAGAACCAGAGAGGGACCGGTGAAGTGCGGCTACTGGACGTCACGTCACTCTAGGCTCTAGCCTTGTGCTAAACTGCCTAAGTTTGCAAAGCGAAGAGGGGCTGAAATAATGCTAAACTTGTGAAAGGAGAGAAGTGAGGAGAAACTAAGATGGTTCCATGCCTTGAGATAGCCCTGTGCCAGACTCGTGAAAGTAGAGAAAGAATAGAACTGGTTTCGCTCTTGTGTGTATGCAAACTCCGCCGTCTTCGACTCTCTCTCTCTCTCTCTCTCTCTCTCTCTCTTTCTCTCTCTCTCTCTCTCTCTCTCTCTCTCTCTCTCTCTCTGTACATACATTTTGGATTATAAAAGGAAAAGAAAAGAAGCAGATTATATTTTTATACATCAGCGTTGTTGTCTTTCTTTGCTATACAACAGTACTCTGCTTTCCCCCAAAGCACCAGGACTGAAGTCTCACCATCAGATTGTCTAGTTTCTTAACTAGTACACTCTTTGAGGGTGTCTTATCCCTCTGCAGAGATGCAGTTGGTGTATTCTATATCCCCAGCCGACTGAGCGGGTAAATTATTTGTTTTAGATAAGAATACTTCATACCATATAAGTACGGAGAAAGAAATAATTATTTTTATCGACAAAAATGTACGATTAAGTAAATAATTGCCATGGGATGTTGAAAATAAGAATAGCAATGATTGTATTCAACCATTAATGAATGAATCGACATTAAATAAACTATAAGGGGTTGATATGCCGTTAAATAAACCAAACGAAAACGACCTTCCTCACCCGAGACTCCATTCTCTTTCATATTCCTTCACATCCTACTGCCGAGCAGGGGTAAAACGAAGGTTCAATGACTGTGAGAATTAAAGTCTGAGAGTCTCATACTTCACAAAAAATAGTTGATTCATTGTTTGATTTCAACGGCATGTCAACTCTTCCATGTTTATTTTAAGCTTAGAATTTACAGCATCGCTTTCACTGAACGTTTATATTAACATTTTTTGGTGGGGTAGTTGTTTAAGAGGATTTTTGTTTTATTTCTATCAAGCTCGAATAAGTTTAAAACAGGTTTGAGCCATAGATGGGACCCTAACAGTGGATCTGGGAGGAATGGTGATGAAGGTTGACTCCATATCTCCAGAACTGAAGCTTCACCATCAAATGTAGTTTTGTATCATACCCAGGGGTTACAGCCAACATATTCTTAGCCCCATCGACAAGACGTACAAAAAATGTGTTTGTTAATAAAATTATGAAATATTATTTTCAGTATTTTCATTTATTTGTTTAATTTATTCGATTTATCTTGTAAAAGTATTTAATATATAAGTATAAAAAAGTATTTTTGGTTTGGTTTGGTTTGGTTTGGCTTGGTTGGGTTTTATGGCATAGCAATCCTTGTTGGTTATTTAATGCCAAATAATTTTTTATACATATAAACAGTTCTATTTCAAACAATTTAGTTTAGCATAAGTACACAGTTTAAATGCCAAAAATATTTCTATTTCAAGCTATTCAGTTAAGTCAACAAAGTTAAAGGGTTCCAAGTATTGCTATGTATCCCTAACAATTCAATTAAACATAAGTCATTTATTTACACTCAGTTAAATGTCAAAAGAGTTCCATTTCAAACAATTCAGTTTAGCACATGCCCACAGTTTAGTTCTATTTGACCCATAGGTAGGACCTTACCAAATGCTATCACTCCAGCCAGAGTGAATCTCGGATCGATGGCAATGAAGAGATGCTCCGCATTCCCCAAAGCTCCAGAATTACTGGAACCTCACCTTCAGATTGTTTAGCGTCATATCCAGGAGACTCTATGGGGGAGTGCTACCCCTCTGCAGAGTTGCAGTCGGTGTATTCTGCAACCCCAACAGACTGGGACAGTATATAGAAGTAGTGTATTTATAAGTATGTATCAGTATTGTATATATAAGTTTATGTAATTGTTGTATATATAAGCATATAGAAATATTGTATTTATAATAATATAGAAGTAATGTATGTATAAGTATACATAGGTACTGTGTATATAAGTATATAAAATTATTGTTAATATAAGTATATGTAAATGTTGTATATGTATGTAGACGTATGTATATATAAGTATGTAGAAGTATTTTAGATTCAAGTATATAGAAGCATTGTATATATAAGTATATAGAACTATTGCATATAAGTTATGAATCATAACGGATTTTGTTTAGAGTGTAACATCCCGAAATGGCCATCAATTTAAGTACTGAACAAGCTCATCAACTTTTAGGATCTAGCAGGAACTGGTGCTTTCAGCATGACTTTACTAAACAGCGTGTAATTGGTGATGCATCTATTGTAAATGTATGTAAGTGTTATATATGTAAGTAGTAGTATGTATATATAAGTATAAATAAGTATTGTATATACAAGTATATAGAAGTATTGTATATATAAGTATATCAAATTATTGTATATATTAGTATTGTATATGTGATTTGAATATACTATATGTAACTCATCAATGAATCAAATCATATTGATCTTTAATCCTCGGTTGTTGTTTTCAGTTAAACCATGGATTTTCCACGACTGCTGGCATTCATAATCAAATTAGTGTACTAGATCAAATATCTTCCGAGAGTTTTCGATTGACAGTATTTCCACTTAGTTGTGTTAAAATCCTGTTGTAGGAAGTCCCATGTGTATATCCGTTTTGCACTGTCGCATCCACTGGCGTCATCCACGATACCACCCCATTTTCAAAACCTTTGGCCTTCGAGACCATAGACACTGATATTCTTGTTTTCAAAATTGGACATAACTTCACTGGTGTTCTTTTCGAAAACCGTAAACCGACATTTCTTTGCCAGAGATTGTCCCTTAATAATGTCCAAGACAAAGTGACTGGCGTCACCATGACAGGACGACATAAGCCAACTCAACAGAAACTTCTCAGCCCAGTCGTCGGGGGGAGTAGAATACATCAACTGCATCTCTGCAGAGGAGTAAGACTCCCTCAACGAGTGTCTCGGATATGACCTTAGACAGATGGTAATGCAGGAGCTTTGGGGAATACGGAGTACCCCTTCATTACCATTGCTCCCAGGTCCTCTCTGGCCCGAAGTGGTAGTACTTGATTTCTTTCCTCAGAGTTTTCTTCTTGCAGCAAGGTTGTTTTTTTTGTGGTAAATTTCGGAGTCCATATTTTATCAAAGAAATTTGCAGACCTAAACACCTTTGATTGGTCAGCTCACCACGGATCATGTCATATCACTATATGCCAAATAGAACTGTTTGACATTTAAACTGAATGCAAATAAATGACTTATGGTAAATTGGATTATTTGAGGTAGAACTGCTTGACCATTTAACAGTATAAAACAAATGACTAATATTTAATTGGATTGTTTGGGATACATTGCAATACTTGGAACCATTTATCTTTGTTGACTTATGCTAAATTGAATTGTGAGAAATAGAACTGTTTGATCATTTAACTGTGTGTAACCAAATGACTGATGTTAAATTGAATAGTTAGAGATACATAACAATACCTTGAACCATTTAACTGTGCAAACGAATGAGTAATGCTGAATAGAATAATTAGTGTTAAATAGCAATACTTGTAATCGCTTCCCTGTATGCAAACAAATGATCAATAGTAAATTGAATAAATCATATCAGATAGCAATGCTTGAAACCATTTAACTGTGTACAAAAAATGAGCACAGGCTCGATTAAAAATGTTATCAACAAAATGTATTTACAAATCGTCTATTTAACATATATGTAGAAAGAGGATTTGGCATTAAATAACCTACAATGGTTGATATGCCATAAAACCCAACCCAACTAAATCATATATATTTAATATGTATGTATAAAGAGGATTTGGCATTAAATAACCTACAATGGTTGATAAGCCATAAAATCAAAGCAAAACAAAACAAAACTTTAAAAAAATATTTCGTTGCTTTTCATCACCCCTCACCAGAGAACTGCTTATCAAGGAAAGTAGTAAAGGTTAAACTGTCGGTGAAATTCTAACTCATTTACAGTTTTCTAATGATGAAATCTAGTGATTCGTACCAGATACATCACCAACCACACACTGCTTAGTAAAGTCATGCTGAAAGCACCAGTTCCGGCCAGATCCTAAAAGTTGATGAGCTTGTTCAGTACTTAGATGGGTGACCATTTTGGAATGTTACACTCTAAACAAAATCCGTTATGATTCATAACTCTTTTGTCAAGGTAAAAAACAAAACAAAACAGGACGGTACATGACCACACAAGACACCAGCCAACTTCTTATTCTTCAGGATTCGACAGTTGTCCAGTATCTTGTGCGGTCGCATACCGTCCTTTCTTTGGCATGACTCTTTTTGGCCAACTGCAAAGCACCACTTCGAAGTACATAAATAACTGGAATTTCCTCTCTTTCTTTTTTCAGCAAACCGGGATGGCAACAACAAGTGATTAAGCTCCAGGTACAGTCCACATGATAGGCCTTTCATGTAGCAGTGTCAGCGATGGACCAGAAATACTCATAGCCGACCTTCGACCGGACTAACAATGAAACCACCTGTTCGCTTGCACAACCGTCCTCAAATTGCGGCTTGCTTGCAGACAGAACTTCATCTAAATGTCCTGACTATATAAACGTACATCATAGCGACTCTAAGGGCGTCATGCCGCCAACAATAAGTGTTGCGTAAAGATCCCTCCAAATACTTAAATCTCGTTACGGCTCCTCACTGACGATTTCCACAACACCTGTTGTGCCTTCACTTACGAACCTCTTCCCGTATGAGCACGTACAGCGTAGGATAGCCTTACACTATCATATTGACGCTCACCTGGACTATATAATGACCTCTGGTTATGGCTCTATCTGCGACCAACCGAACGTAAAATGCTCAGCCACCCAACAAATTCATCGTCGCCAAAGAACCGCGACGAGCTGCGCTGTAAAGTCGACCTTCCTTTTCTCCACTTCCATAGCAAACACAAGTAAGTCTCTGTTTTGAGTACCAAACTTCCCTTTCCTACTGCTACTGTCCATTTAACTATACACCGGACAGAACATTTAGTCAAATTGTTTGTTTGATAGAATCATCCATATACCTTTCTTTATTGGTTAATCCTTGTCTGTTTACTGGTATCTTTATCACTCCCCCGAACGGCAAGTGGTACATCGTTGTCCTCGCCAGGATAGCCTTCTATTCTCCCCAGTTTTTCATTACACGAATTTTTGGAAGCACGCGTAGTCTAACGCTTATCGTCGGAGGAAATGGAATCGACGACAGGGATTCAAAACCTGGACGAGGCTGTTTTTGTTTCACTTCACGCTAATGCCTGTAGGAAAAGTATGAATCCATCTCTTCCTCCCCCAGCTATGGATAAATTGGAGAGCAGACTGCTTCTTTAGACAACAAATCTAGGAGAAGGTAAACACTAAATTTAAACCAGCTGTACTCGGCTTAAAAATTGAACGTGCTTTATGCTAATTAGCATGGAGTTTTTCAGCACCTAAGATGGTCTTGGTGCAACCCGAAAAATTTTAGTAAACTCGAACTTCGTTATTTCTTTCCTCAGAGTTTTCTTCCTGCAGCAAAGTTTTTTTTTGTGGTAAATTTCGGATTCCATATTTTATTAAAGAAATTTGCTGATCTAAACATCCTTGATTGGTCAGCTAACCACGGATCATGTCATATCATATTTCATTGGTCAGCGAATGAGGTCCTACCTTTAATTTTCAGAGATCGAGGGGAGGAGGAAAAAATCCTTCGACCTCTTTTTGATTGAGAAGTGCATTTTCGTATTGCTGATATTGAGAGAGGAGGAGGAGGATCAAAAACAGCCTTATGCAGGTGTCGACCAGCCTGGCCTCTGACCTTACAGTTTCACCGGGTACAGTTTTGGAGAGGTCAGACAGTACGATTTACCTGGGTTTGCAGGTATCACTTGAAACTTTTGACAGCTTTGATAAACTTATCAACTTAGTTGCTCCAGTAACCTTTGCTTGAATTTGTAAACTCAGTCGAAGAATTAACCTTCATCCAACATATTGATTTTGATGTTTTTCGTTTTAATGAAATTACTTCTTCTGACTTACAAAAAAAGAAAAAAGAAAAGAAAAAGAAAAAGAGACTTTATTTCTTCGTTGATAAATTTTAAACGCCACTGGAAATCCACATTGTATCATAGCTTGAAAAGATGAAAAAGAGTTCCTCACCGTGCAGACGCCTTATTAAATTCTTTATCCTGTCAAGGGCGGATAATTTGTCATTTTGACCGGTAGTGTATGTTCTCTCACCGTATGGATTCTTGTCTTTTGTAAGATTTCAGTTTAGAAATAGCATGAAATCTTATTCGGATTTTCTTTTGCGTCTAATGGCGTCATTGTTTTTGAAGACGTTATTATATAAAATAGTCTCGTTTTCTTTTAAGATGTCAAATTATAGGAAAAAAATGCATCTTACTATTTTGAGATGTTTCTATTAGCATGAAAGAACGTCATGTTTTCTGAAGACACTGTTTTGTCTATTTTTTTGTTGGGGTTTAAATCTGATTTTTTTTTCCTTTTGTAAGATGCAATTCTTTGATGGGTTGATTTATGGTTTCAGCCTGTAGCTAAATACGTCGTAGCCGTAATTAACCGAACCCAAACTTCGATTACAAACCTTTCAGGTTTTTGTTTTGTTTTTTTTTATTTTTATTTTTATTTTCTTTTTGTTGTTGTATTTAAATTGAAACAGATATTTATATAACAAACTGATGTTGCCGTTTGTTAAAACAAGATTAGCCACTAACGAAAGAATTACTACTTCTGATTGATTTATTGATTGATTTTAACTACATGTCAAATCGTATAGGCTTATTTTATGCTAAGAGGTTTGGAAATCGCATTCAACACTTAACATTTGAATTTTTGTGTAGTTGTTTTAAGAAATATTTTTTTTGCATCCGATCCAACTGTTTGCAAAAAATCTGACACTAAACTGCATCTCATGGTGAATATCCAGTTCTGAAGATCTGGAGTGTGCAGAATACCTTTTTTTTACATTACTCCCAGATCCACTCTGATCCGATCCCTGTTAGGGTCCCATCAATAGGTAAAAAAAATCTGTTGGGAATTTTTTTTGTATTCGATCGAACTGTGTGTAAAAAAAGACTCTTAAGAAACAACTACACAGCAGATGTAAAAATGAACGCACAATGAATGCGATTCCCTGACCTGTAGGTATAAAATAACCCTAGATAGGTTGACATGCCGTTAAAATCAATCAATCGATTAATCAAAATATGAGCATAGAAAATTGTTCTATCTATCAAAATATTTATATATATTAGAACAATTTCCGACGATCATGAAGTTGTTCTCATGTGAATACAATTTTCTATAGTTATATTTTTGATTGAGTGACCCAGCCGCAGAAATGACCCCAACAGCAGTAGCAGCAGAGAGGGAACCTGTTTAGTAGCAGCAGCAACCTCAACGAATCCCAGGAATGTCAGCGCGACGTAGCAGCCGAAGTCCACCCAACTACATTACACAACCTACAATATTATACGATATCAGCTAACGACAATATGCGATAAACCTTACGCGTCAACTTTTAACACGTGGTTCTTCTCAACTATAATACTGGCTCGTGATATATCCCCGAAAGGACGTCATCCTGAACGAATCTCTGTACATCAACCGACCGTAAACGAGAATAAACTCTTTCTTCTTATCTCAAACACGTCTCTTCTTCATTGTTGTGTTACTCCTCACTCTCTTCTGGTTAGGGCGAATTATGATACCCCAAGACGACTTCTTTCGTACAAGGCTTATCCTTATAATAACCTCCGCAACAATGATTTCTATTCACAAGAGCGCAATAACTTTCACTCTGAATGGTTGGCGCGCAACTAAATGGTTCTGAAGATATTCAAAATGTCAGTATATTTTTCGGACAAACCTCGTATCATTATCATCCTCGTAATCGTAAGCCATTTTATGTCTACTGCCAAACAAAATTCCTTCCTTGATGAATTAAATAGTGCTAGTTTCTGTCGGGCTTGGCGAGCAAACAACATCATCTCATCTCTCCATATTCTGTCAAGTCTTATTCTATGCGTGTTATTTCTTGGGCACAATTCTATCTCTTATCTTAGACTGTTTCCTGATTTATGTTGATATCTTTTTTTAATTTCTTGATTATTCTTTGCTTTGTCCTTTCTACTGTCTTTGCTCGTCAGCGGGTCTTAGAGTACGCCGACTTTATACCCTGCAGAGTGGTGTGGGGATTTAGGAATTAACAGTAAAACTCCCAACCGGATATTGACTCGTCGGCTGCCAGATACAAAATGTATAAACGCGTCACCACGCATAAGGCTCCACGCATCCATCCGGTTAAAATCAGAAAAAAGAAAAATAATAAAATGTAAAGTGGCCAATGATAAGCGGTCGCGCCAAAATTAGAAGGATTTTGGAGTGGCGAATTTGGAGCCGGTGAAGAGAGATAAATACTCAGGTTTTCTGTGAACTGCCCTCTTTTCGGGTAGTGACGTCGAACCGACAACACCGATTTTACTGTCTGGTGTTTTGGGCACCACGCTGTGTCTTGGGACGTAGCGTTGGTTAGTCCATTCACCAAGTAAATAAAGGAAAGTATGAAAGAAATGTTTTCGTCTCCTATCTGTTCCTATCTTTTCCTTTTGCATATTTCTTATGGACCTTCTTTGGGCAAGGCATTGCACCGGCCAGTCAACGTGGGGTAAAATAATATAACCAAAATATGGAGTCAGATATCTTACGGCAACACAGCCTTGCCCTTAGCCACTGACCTTCATAAAAACCTTCAAACCCCACAGTGGTAAGACCCCCACCAAAAAAGGGGATGTACTAGCTATGATACAAAATTTTCTGGTGGTGAGGCTCCATTTCTGAAGATCTGATGAATATGGAGTACACGTTCGTTAAAATTACTCCCCGATCCATTTTGATCTCGGAGTGGGAGTACTTGTTAAGGTCACATCTGAGTAAATTAGATCTTGTTTGCAAATTATTTGGATTTGATAAAAGTACTTGATATCATATAACGATGGGCAAAAAAAAAAAAAAATATAAATAAATAAATAAATAAAAAAGTAAGAAATTACACAAAAATTGTAAATTCAAACTTTCAATGTATGCGTTTCCGTTACCTCTACGGATAAAATAAACCCAGACATGCAGTTAAAATCAATCACTCAATCAATCAACTATCCATTGTGTCTGTATGACTCTAATTTTCTTTTCCAGGGATTTAGATAATTTCCATATTCCACAATAATATGTTGTAATCGTATATATGTTTTAAGCATATTAATAAGGTCTTCGATTTTTTATTAAATGTCTTTCAACTTATCTTTATTCGTATTTTTATTCCACTTTCAGAATCTTTCTTTAATTTTATCTCCTGTCTCATCGTATAATAATTTTATTCATTTCGTGCTTGATTTCCCCATCAACCGTTATCAGTTATCCACAGAATTCGATTTTTTTTCCGTGTCTGAAAGAGATTGAAAAGCTCAAGAAGAAAACAGATTTTTTTGTGATCTTCTCAGAAAATATTTATCATTTAAAGATTTCATATTTTATCTCTGTTTTGAAGTCAATCAGAATTTTCTCCTCTAGGATCAACAAACTGTATGTATTAGAATAAGGAGGCGCACGTGGTGTAATGGTTATCATCGTTGGCAATGGACACAATGACCCGAATTCAAATTCTGAGCGAAATTGTTAGCATTTCACATAGCGCAAATACCATTGAGAAAAGTATGTATCCGACAATTCTCCCTCCGCCTATGAGTAAATTGTAGGGCAGACTGAGCTCTTTAACCTCGGTATGGAAACCAGTCAGGGAGAAGGAAAACTGAATTAAAACCTGTTAAACTCCGCTTAAATATTAACCTTATCTCGCATACTACTCGTGCAGAGAGATTGGTATATATATATATATATATATATATATATATATGTGTGTGTGTGTGTGTGTGTGTGTGTGTGTGTGTGTGTGTGTGTGTGTGTGTGTGTGTGTGTGGAGAAATGGTAGATTTTGGTAAATCTGACAAGATGATAAAAGTGGAAAAGTGGACAAATCAAACACTTAAAACGGGTTTAGCTGTAATATTTTGTTCATTGAGACTGAAGAAGTTCCTCCTCGAATAAAGAACGAAATATCACTACTAAACCCGTTGTAAGTGTTTGATTTATCCACTTTTCCACTTATTTTTATCTCCCCTACCGGGGGTTGAGCACTCTGGTGAAGGAATTAACCTATAATACAAAGCTCTTCTAACGAATCGAGCACTCCAGTATCCGGTAACGCAAAATGTAAACAAACGAAAGTTAATATATGCGTTAAAATTCCCGAACAGACATAGGTCGTATGATGGCTGAGCGTTAAGAGACTACGTTTAACGCAAAGTGGGGAGGGTTTCGATCGCGGCTTGAAGCGTCCTGCGTGTCTAGCCACATTAAAGAGTTGTCCTACAACGAAAAGGTCTGTCTATGGAAGATAATATATAAGTTTCACCCTAACTGACTACAGTTGTGCCATATTTTAATTAAAGATTAAGCTGTTACCTCGTTCGTTTTTTTTTTATTATCATGTAATAATGATTATAAATTAGAAATGTATTTAAAAAGGTTAGATTAGATCAGTAGATATTTCTACCGACTGAAATCCTTTCGCTAAAAACTCTCGAATAAATCATGAAAATGGAAAAATGATTATCAGAGACAGTGAATGAAAAAGAAAAACAAATTCTTCAATTATTTATGTGATAATAAGTTGTGAAAATCAAAATGCATTAAAAATATTTAAAACTGTACATATATTTCAGTCGAAAGTAATTATCTAATAATCTATTTGCAATATTTTGATTCGTGCTAGTTCGTGGTAGGAATATCATGAAACCGAAACAGTTCAAGCCGTGGAAGGTACCCGCCGTGGTAGATAGTATCATGGTAGTTGGTGTGCTGACACGTTGTGCATTGCTTCATTCCGAGTTTGATTTGAGAACCGCACAGATGAACGTGCAATGTAATCTAATTTGTGAACTTATGCTTTGAGAATTAGAAATGGGCCATAACGCCGTGGAAGCAACCAAAAAACATTTGTTCACAGTCCAGTAACCAGATGATTCAAGAAATTTCACCCGAGCAACCAGAAAATCGACAATCAGGCAATGTAAGATAGACCTAAAATTGTAGATTCCGAGGCCGTACTCTCAGCCATTGAGGGAAATCCGGCGAGTAGCACTTAAAGAGTATCAGGTGAAAATAGTAGGGACCGTCACCTTGGTTGGTTGGTTGGTTGGGTTTTATGGCATATCAACCTTTGTAGGTTATTTAACGCCAAATCCATTTTTACGTAAATAATCAGTTCTATTTAAAACAATTCAGTTTAGCATGAGTACACAATTTAATTGTCAAAAACATTTCTATTTCAAACTATTCAAGCAGTTATATATAACAATTCA
Source organism: Sepioteuthis lessoniana (assembly GCA_963585895.1). Lineage (NCBI taxonomy): Eukaryota > Metazoa > Mollusca > Cephalopoda > Myopsida > Loliginidae > Sepioteuthis > Sepioteuthis lessoniana. The sequence goes on from OY757938.1 coordinate 48,047,159, forward strand.
GTTTAGTGTAAGTACAGTTTCACTGTCAAAAACAGTTCAATTTCAAACAATTCAGTTTAACATAAATACGCAGTTTAAATGTCAAAACAGTTCTATGTTAAACAATTCAGTTTAGTGTAAATACAATTTCAATGTCAAAAAACAGTTCTATTTCAAATAATTCAGTTTAGCATAAGCTGGCAGTAGAAATTTAAGTACGGTTTAATTGTCAAAAATTCTATTTAATCAAACAATTCAGTTTAGCATAAGTATGCCGTTAGTTCTATTTAACCCATAGATAGGCGCCTTATCAGGTGCTACCACTCCGGACCAGAGTGGACCTAGGAGCAATGGCAATGAAGGGGTGTTCCGTATTCCCCAAAGCCCCAGCCTTACTGGGACCTCACCATCAGACTGTTTAGTGTCATATCCAGGACACTCACGGGGGGGGGTCTTACCCCTCTGCAGAGATGCTGTCAGTGTATTCTACAGCCCCAGCCGACTGGGCAACCGTCACCTTGACAACTTTGGCATCCGAAACTGCTGAATTATGCCTCACCTTACCAAAATATTGCAAAACTTTTTACACAATCAAGTCGTCTCTGTTATAGAAAGTACCCTGTAAAACTCCAGTGGTAGGACGGGGAAGAGACATCAACGGTAGATAGAAATGTTAATGAACTAAATATCCTAAACGGTAGAATGTTTGCAACTTAGATAATATTTCAATAGCAAGATTTGCAAGGATATTTGAAAATAACGATTTTAGATATCACATAACTTGGATTTCCTTGATTTTTTTTATGTTTTGAAAGTTTTTCAAACTGCTTTTTCCTCAACAATTTACATTAATAAATTTTTTGGCTGAGAAAAGCTAAAAAGCTTCTTTTTTAATTTACAGGGTTTTTTTTTCGTTTTCTTCAGTTTTTTTTTTTTTTTTTTCTTTTTCAATTTTTTTTATTGTACACTCTCGGCATTTATCAGGTTGTATTAATTGTGGTAAGTTATTTATTTATTTACTAAAAAGTTGTTTTATTTTACACAGCATTTATTTTTCTTGTTTATAAACTTGCCCTCTTTTCTGTTGGTTTTTTTACAAGTATGTTCTTTTCTATTTACCCGACAATTACTTTTCTTCATTACTAGAAATTAGGTTGTTTTTTTTTTTTTTAAATAAATTTGCTTTATTTTGCTAGAAATTTGTTGTTTGTTTTGAATAGAAATTTCCCTTTTTTTCTAGAAAAAATTTTTTCTTGGTATTTACTTTTTCCAAAGAAATTTGCTTTTTTTTAAAAAATCAGCTTTTTAAATTTTGCTTTTATTAAAAGAAATTTGCTTTTTTGATTGAAATTTGCTTTGGAAAGAGAATTTTGCTTTTTTCAAAAATAAATTTTCTTTTTGATAAAATTTTGTTCCTTTTTTTTTTCTCACAAAAATTGCTTTCTTTTTATTCGGAATTTTTATTTTTATTTTTAATAGATTTTTTTTATTAGTAAAAATTAGTTTTAAAATTTTTGAAATAAAATTACTTCTTAAATATATATTTTCTTTTTTTTTTCTTGTTTTCTTTTTTTAACAAAAAATTTTGATAAGAAACGCGTCATTATGTACCTTTTTTATTATCCTTTAATTTTTTAAATTCTTTTTGCCGTCCAAAATTCTAAGTACCCCGAATTTTTTCCTCTGTCCATGTTTTCAGGTATTTTTTTAAAAAACTTCCTTTATTAGCAAAGATACTTTGAATAAAGATTTTAGATATTCCACGGCCTCTTAGTAGGAGTAATAGATTCTGAGGCGAAGCACTCAGCTTTCCCTGAATGTGTTTCATCTTGAGATAAGCCCCTGGCAGGTTTGAATTCAGAAACTTCCATTCTAATAGATTAATGGTACTTCTTGATATTGGAATATTCAGTTCAATTTGGAAAGGCATTAGGAATTCTTGATTCAATTCATATGGAAAAATATTTGTGAATAGACTCGTGATTGGGGTGGCTTTCCAGCTTAAGTGTTTATATATATATATATGTGTGTGTGTGTGTGTGTGTGTGCGTTTTTATGTGTGTATGTGTGCATTTATGTATAAATATATAGATATATGTAAGCATATATGAATATATATGTATATAGATATGTGGGCATAATCGGGCCATTGGTATAATGGTTAGAGTGTTCGCCAATGGTCCGGGAGCCCGGGGTTCAATCCCCGGTCGAGTCATACCAAAGACTCAAAAAATGGTACTTGATGCCTCCTTGCATTATAAGGTACGGATCAAAGGTAAAGTGGATCAATCCGGGGAATGTGTTGTAGCTATTGAAAAGGAAGCCTTCGGGTCACCCTCGTCTACGGTCGTCAACTTAACTTATATATGCACATGTGATTATATATATATATATATATATATATATATATATATATATATATATATATATATATATATATATATATATATATATATATATGCGCCCACAAAGAGATTTTAAAACTTGTTTATTTAATTCTTAAACGTATTTTCAGTTTCTTGATTTCTTCAAAGAACTTTTAATGATTTTTACTGTATGATGATAGGTCAATATAGTAGTCACTGTTTTAATGGAGGGATTGTTTCTTTTAATTCTATGATAGACTGATAAATAAGTGTTTACTCTCTCTTTCTCTTCTTTTCCCTTTCCTCCTCTCCTCTTTTCAATAGTGTGTTTTGTGTCCTTCCTTGTGGGTACACTTTCTTTTCCCCCAATTTGTCTTCGATATTTGATATGTTATAATGATTTTTAGTTGTTTTATTCTGGGTCGCAGTGTGTGTGTATGTGTGTGTGTGTGCATTGTTGATATGCTATATAGTTTATTGGTCATTTTTCCTTGGTGTTAAAGTGGTTTAAAATTCAACTGCTAACACGAGTTCAAATCCTGGACGAGGCTGATTGCATTTCACATAGGATTAATACCCTTGGGAAAGGTATGAATCCAGTTATTCTCCCTCCAACTATGGGTAAATAGTAGGGCAGACTGATTTCTTCAGCCTTGGTGAGGCAACTAGTCTAGGAGAAGGAAAACTCTGAATTCAAACCCGTTAAACTCCGCTTAAAGATTGACCTTGCGTCATATCCTGCCCGATCGGAGGGGGTTAATAAATGTGGATGACTACTTTTTACTTTTTGCTTCTCTCTCTCTCTTTGTCTGTCTGTCTGTCTCTCAGTGTCTATATATGTTTGTGTGTGTGTTCGTTTCTCTCTGTATATGTGTATAGTTAATGTTCCATTCATTGAATTTTTCGATGATTTTTTTTTTCTTTTGAAGTAATGTCGTTTAATATATATATTGGAACATTGGACTACAATAGCCTTAGAAGAAGTGTATGGACTACACTTAAGGTTCAACATTACAGTAAGCTACCATACATATATGGCCTTCCAAAAATACATAAGGATGGTATTCCATTGCGACCCATTGTCAGCAACGAAGTTCAGCATCTCACCCATTAAGCCACTTCTTTGTGGAGATCATTAGCCCACTAACCGGTAAGTCCTCATCCAATGTTAAGAACTCAGCCCACTTTGAGGAGAGAATAAGTGATGCTCCCATTCATTCTAAACAGATGGTGAGTTTGGATGTAGTAAGTTTGTTCACAAAGGTACCTACTGATGAGACACTTACTGTAGTACGGGATAAACAGACGGCAAATCCCTTGCTGGGAGAACACACTGGCATCCCGATAGATAATCTAATGGAAATGTTGACTTTTTGTGTGGGAAACAACCTACTTCTGGATTGGATCTGATATATACCGACAAGAAGAAATGACTGGCTATGGGTTCGCCATTGTCACCAGTATTGGCCAACATGGAATACTTCGAAGAAATCGCATTAGGATCTACATCACTAAAGCCGTCAAAGTGGCTTAGATACGTAGATGACACATTCATTCTCTAGCCTCATCAGGGAGATGTTCAGAAATTACTTGATCACGTGAACTCAATCCGATCATCTATACAGTTCACTATGGAAAAAGAGCACGATAACAAATTACTCTTCCTCGATGTATCAGTAACACGCACAGAGAAAGTATTCAGGTCATTTGTGTATCGTAAGCCCACCTTCACCGGACAGTAACTCAATTTCAACCCCCATCATCCATATAATGTAAAGAAAGGAATAGTCCGTTGCTTATAACATCGAGCAAAAACCAGTAGTAGTAGTACGAGGTGAGATTGAAAAGTCGGGTATGGCGGACCATATATGGAAGGAAAAGGGAAACCATCAGCACTTATGGGATGAAGTTGAAATAATTAATAGAGAAGAACATTGGAGGATTAGACGCCTTAAGGAATATGTTGGGCTACAGTGACCTGTTGGGTAGACCAAGTATAGATATGAATACCATATGGAAACCAATAATCAAAAAGGTTAGATTAAAAAAATCTGAATATGAGCAGAGGTAAAAAATTATACATAATTGTAGTAATCATAGCCATGTAAGAACATTAAGTTTATAAGTCCCAAAAATTCTCTCTAAACTGTCCAGCAGAACATATAAAGTAACGGTTATAGGCGTTGGTTCCCTAAGCTTATAAGGAGACAATCATATGGTGGTTGCAGGTTCAATCTTGACTGCATGCGAGTAACAATACAGGAATTCTTAACACTTGTACCCGGTTATGGCTAACGGAATCAGAACAGGCATCCTCCATGGATTCAATAAAGGGCGTAGTTTGAAGTTCTGTGTAGGTTCCCCAGTTCGACAAAAGTTAGGACATATCGACCGAAACGATGTGGAAATGACAATAAAGATGAAGACAATAGTCCAAAAACCCTTAATGATAAAAATCATCAAGCTTCGTCTCAGAAATTGAGACAATTAATAGAATTAAAGGTAACGAAGGAATGATTCCACACTCTCCAGAAGTGGAGTCTCACTACTGTATGCAAATATTTATGAACTTGAAACAAACAAAGCGTATCTTAGCATACATGTGATTGTTAGCCCTCCAATGATTAGTTTGGTTTGATTTTATGGCATACCAACCGTTTTAGGTTATTTAATACCATATCCATTTTCATATATATATATTAAATATATATGATTTGATTTGGTTAGGTTTAATGACATAGCAACCATTGTAGGTTATTTAGTGCCAAATCCTCTTTATACATATATATTAAATATATAGGATTTGGTTTGGTTGGGTTTTATAGCATATCAACCATTGTGGGTTATTTAATGCCAAATCCTCTTTTCCACATATATTAAATTTATAAGATTTGTAGACAGAAGTCAACATAGTTAAATGGTTCCAAATATTGCTACGTATCACTTAAGCATCAGTCATTTGCTTACACACAGTTAAATGATCAAACCCTCCTATTTCAAACAATTCAGTTTAGCATAAGTCATTTGATTGCACTTATTTCAAATTCCAAACAGTTCTATTTGACCCATAGATAGGACCTGATCAGGTGCTACCACTCCAGCCAGAGTGGACCTGGGAGTGATAGCAATGAAAGGATACTCCGCATTCTCCAAAGCCCCGGCATTACTGGAGCATCTTCATCAGATACTTTAATTTCATATCCAGGACACTCGTTGGTGAGGGTCTTACCCCTTTGCAGAGATGCAGTCGGTGTATTCTACATTCCCAGTTGAATTGGCTCTCTCTGAGGAGTAATATTTGAAATTTGATAACAATAGTTTGGAGTGTTTTCGCTTCGAAAAGTTTGCTTGTTTGTTTGTTTGTTTGGGTTTTATGGCATATCAAACTTTGTAGAATATTTAATGCCAAATCCATTTTTATACCAATAAATAGTTTTATTTCGAGCAAGTCAGTTTAGCATAAGTACACAGTTTAATTGTCAAATATATTTCTATTTCAAGCTATTCAGTTTAGTCAAACAGTTCTAATTCAAACAATTCAGTTTAGTATAAGTATAGTTTTTGTTTACACATGTTTAAACAGTTTTATTTTAAATAATTTAGTTTAGCATAAGTACTCAGTTTAGATATCAAAACAGTTCTATTTTAAACAATTCAATTTAGAATAAGTATGCGGTTTAGTTCTATTTGACCCGTAGATATGACCCTATCAGGTGCTACCACTCCAGACCAGTGGGGGACTGGGAGCGATGGCAATGAAGGAGTACTCAGCATTCCTAATCAGATTGTTTAATGTCATCCAGGACATTCTTTGGGGGGTTGTTACCCCTCGGCAAAGATGCAGTCGGTGTATTCTACAGCCCCAGCCAACTGGGCAACACTTCGAAAAGGTATAAACGATAGCAATTGAGTTATTTACCAAGTTTTGCATAGTTGTCGCTCAATGCCGAATTATAGGGCATCCAATGAGACTGAAACTCACTATTGCAGACATTTTTTTATATTTCTTTTCGAACTGGAAATTTACAGTTAAATCAGATTTCAAAAACTACGTCTATTAACCAATTGGATTTTCTACAACAGAGTTATATGTTTTTGGAACAAATTGTGTAATCAGATCAAAAATAGCAACCGTGTAGAAAATTTTACGATTGAATTAGATGATTTCAGAAAAATATGATAAAAAAAAATAATTAGATATATCTATACATTGGCCTAGGGGTTAGAGTGTTCGCCAATGGCCCGGGAGACCTGAGTTCAATCCCAGGTCGAGTCATACCAAAGACTCAAAAAATGGTACTTGATGCCTCCTTGCTTAACACTCAGCATTATAAGGTACGGATCAAGGGTAAAGTAGAGCAATCCAGGGAAGGAGTAGCGCACTCCCCTACACCTTGGTGTAGTAGCTATCGAAAAGGGAGCCTTCGGGTTACCCTCGACTATGGTCGCCAACTTTACTTTTTTTTATACATAGAGATATTATATCAATTGTGAATATGTTCTGTGCTAAGATTCTTTTTTTAATGGTTGATTCGAGTAAAGATAGTAAAAAGAAAAGAAGCTTAAGGAGCCATAACAAACAAACAAACAAACAAACAAATAATAATAATAATAATTTGATCATACGAACAAATGGTATATGCACAAACGAGAATCCGTCCTGGTAAATGAGACGCACAAACTCTTTTGGGATTTTGAGATACAAACGGATCTCCTAATCTCGGTCAGACAACCAGACCTTATCATAATAAAAAAGAAAAAAAAAAAAAGAAGACAACTTGCCAGATTGTGGATTTTGCTGTCCCGGCTGACCACCAAATAAAACTGCACAAAAGTGAAAAGAAGGATAAGTACCTCAACCTTGCTAGGGAATCGAAAAAAATTACGGAACATGAAGGTGACAATTATACCAATCACGATTGGTGCTTTTGGTACAGTCACTAAAGAATTTTTAAAGTTACTGGAGGACTTGGCAATAAAATGACGAGACCATCCAAACTACAATATTATTGAGATCGGCCAGAATACTGTGAAGAGTCCTAGAGACTTAATGAGTCTTGCTCTCACTCAAACTCCTGTGAGAAACCATCAGCTAACGCTAGTGTGAAGAAAATCGAAAAGGAGTAAAATAATAAAAATAAATTGGAAATCAGAGGAAAAATTAAACCATCCAGACTACAGCATTGTTAAGATTGGCCAAAATACTGAAAAGAGTCCTGGAAATCTGAGAAAACTTTCTGTCTCTCAGACTCCAGTGAAAGACCATCTGGTTATGCTGATAAAAAAAAAAATTTACAAGGAATTAGAGACGACGTTGACAGACTATATGTACCAAGAAAGGAGGGAGGAAGAAGACTTGCCAGCATTGAAGACAGCGTTCACGCATCGATACAACGACTCGAGGACTACAGAGAAAAGCACGAAGGAGGACTGATTACAGCCATCAGAAACGATACTGGCCAACAGAATGACAATAACCAGAAAACAAAAATGGGAAGAAAAACAACTCTATGGGCGTTTTAAACGACTAATAAACAACATCTCACACGAGAAAGCTTGGACGTGTCTAAGAAAAGGAAACTTTAAGAGAGAAACAGAATCTCTCCTAATAGCAGCACAAAACAACGCCATTAGAACCAGTCTTATCAAAGCGAGAAAATAGCAAAAGTAGGTTATGTGGTGATAGAGACGTAACCATCAATCATATAATAAACAAATGCAGCTAATTAGCACAAGGAATATAAGACCAGACACGACTGGGCGGGCAAGGTGATTCACTGGGAGATGTGCAAGAAATTTAAATTTGACAATACGAACAAATGGTTTATCCACAACCCAGCATCTGTACTAGAGAATGACACACATAAACTCCGATGGGACTTTGACATACAAACGGATCACCTAATCTCGGCCAGAAAACAAGACCTTATAATAATCAACAACAACAAAAAAAAGATAATTTGCCAAATTGTGGACTTTGCAGTCCCGGCTGACACAGAATAAAACTATAAAAAAATGAAAAGAAGGATAAGAACCTCAACCTTGCAAGAGAATTGAAAAAAACTATGGAACATGAAAGTGACAATAATACCAATCGTGATTGGTGCTTTCAGTACAGTAATCAAAAGTATTGGAAGACTTGGAGGTTGGAGGACGAGTGGAAACCATCCAAACTACAGCATTATTGAGAATGACCAGAATACTGAGAAGAGTCCTGAAGACTTGAGGAGACTTAAGGAGACTTACTGTCACTCAAACTCCTGTGAAAAACTATCTACAAAAACTGATGTGAAAAACTCTCAAGGAGTAAATAATAATGAAGAGTATCTCAAGTGAACGAGAAAACTACTGAAAACCATTCAATTGAGTGCAAACAAATGAACTCTGACAGTTCGTTCGAAAATAAAGTCACCAACAAACTATTTGTTAGACAAATACATAAACAGGATTCGGCATTAAATAACCCACAAGAGTTGATATGCCATAAAAGGCAAACTAACCTAATGATAAATTTTTCAACAGAACATCGATCTTTGACTTTAAAAGAAAGATAATAATATTGCTGTTTCAACCTAATATATTCATAGTACTCTTGGGATAAATTCTTTAAAGGAAATAAGTTGTCAAAGATTTTTTAGATGTTTAGGAAAAGGTAACTTCAACTTGAAAGTAAACTGTAATTACTTACCGAATACCCTAATATATAGCAAAGAGATAGAACTATACTAGATCAAAAGCTATACTGGAAATAGAGGAAACTTTCAAGCTGAATCAGCCGCAAAATCATCATTAGACAAACCCACTGATACAAATGTGAAAATCCTATATACAGACCTTTAAAACAACTAATAAACAAGTGCATGCAACAAGAATGGCAAAAACGGTGAAACAATAATGAAGAACTTCGCTCAGTCAAACTGATCCAAGGAAAAAAGAAAAAAAAGTTCAAGAAGAGTAAGGAAAGAGGAAATAATTCTATCTCGACTACGTATAGGACACACACGTCTCATCCATTAATTCTTGCTTAAAGGAGATGATCAAATAATTTGCACAATATGTCTAGCTGCATTCACACTAAAATATATCTTGACTGAATGCAAACACTTTTCACCTGTAAAACAAAAAATACTATTAAGAAAATATTAAGAGACTGAAAATGTTTAAATCGACAAAATGATTTCATACTCAAAGTTGTACATTAGGTTATTCTGTTGAGTTTAACTATGGTCTGAATTCAATAATAAAAAAAGTGATGTAATAATTGAAAAGTTCGATTGAAAACCGAATTCAATCGATCTGAAAAGTTCATCATCATCAGTAACGAGTTGGAAAGGTGACTTGATTTGTAAAAACGTGGTAACAATCTTTTGACCCAAGACAAACGTAAAACAAGAGTAAACATGTGCATTTCTCAGCATTTGAATGAACGCACCTCATCATTTTGCACAAATGATGATAGATGGAGGTTTTGTATGGATCTAAAAGCGATCTGTCCAATCCTTTGGGCAAATATACAAAAGCACTAACCCAACAAAGGGAATTTCATCCGAGGAAAGTTTTTGGTATATATATATATATAATCTTATATATATAAATATATTGGTTCGTTTCATTTTTAATTGCTAACAAATAATGCAGTTAAATGACGAACAAAAAAATCCTGGTTTGATTACACAACAAACCGAATGAATCCCATTTAGTTAACTGTCATCGTCGTCCGAAATGAATTCGGCGATCACATTTCTAATCTTGGACAAAACTGTTTCCGTTTTACTTCGCATTAATGCTCTTGGGAAAGGCATGAATCCCTTTCTTCTTCTTCCAGCTTTAAATAAATAGTAATAATAGATATACGGAGTTCTTTAACCTTGACAAGGTAACTAGTCTAGGAGAAGGAAATCTGAATTCAATCCAGCTTCATTCTGCTTAAAAACTGACCTTGTGCCGCATCCTGCTCTACGAATTTTGTTCAATCTGGTTACAACCAATTTAAAGATATAAGAAATTATCTTGATACACTAATTTTAAGAACACGGGAAGCTATAAAAACAACCTTTTGTTCGTCCTTTTACTTCAAATCAAAAGAATTATTTTAACGATATAGTTATCAATGTAAGTCCTTGATTGTAGGTTTCTTCTAATAATGAACCTATAATGAGTAAATCCAAATGAAACATGAATTTTTAATATTTTTCTGATCCTAAATTTGAGCATTATTTATCGCATGACCTGGAAAACTTGATGTTTTTGCGGTGGCAATTTTATGAATTTTATATATATATATATATATATATATATATATATATATATATATATGTGTGTGTGTGTGTGTGTGTGTGTGTGTGTGTGTGTGTGAGCTGACTAAGAGAAGAAGCAAAAGGTACCCCGCAAAAACAATCACGGACGCCGACTACGCTGATGACTTGGCGTTACTAGCGAATACGCCTAATCAAGCAGAGACACTACTACATAGTCTGGAACGAGCTGCAGCTGGCATTGGCCTACATGTCAATGCAAACAAAACCGAATATATGTGTTACAACCAAACAGGCAACATTGCCACACTAGACGGAGCCTCTCTGAAACTAGTCGACAAATTCACCTACCTAGGAAGCAGCGTCTCATCAACCGAGAAGGACATCGACACACGACTGACGAAGGCATGGACAGCTATCGATAGGCTCTCGATCATATGGAAGTCGGACCTAACAGATAAAATGAAACGCAGTTTCTTCCAGGCAGCGGTTGTGTCGATACTGCTATATGGATGCACCACATGGACGCTTACGAAGCGGCTGGAGAGGAGGCTGGACGGAAATTGCACAAGAATGTTGAGAGCAGTATTAAACAAGTCCTGGCGACAACACCCCACGAGACTCCAACTATACGGACACTTGCCCCCCATCACAAAAACTATACAAGTTCGACGAACCAGACACGCGGGACACTGCTGGAGAAGCAAGGACGAGCTCATAAGCGATGTACTCCTGTGGACCCCCACTCATGGATGTGCAAGTGTGGGACGACCAGCACGAACTTACATACAGCAGCTATGTGAGGACACGGGTTGTAATCCTGAAGACCTGCCGGAGGCGATGAGTGATAGGGAGAAATGGCGAGAGACGGTCAGGGATATCCGCGCAGGCGGCGCGACATGATGATGATGATGATGATGTGTGAATTATATATATATATATGTGTGTGTGTGTGTGTGTGAATTATATATATATATATGTGTGTGTGTGTGTGTGTGAGTGAATTATATATATATATATATATATAAGTGTGTGTGTATGTGTGCGTATGAATTATATATATGTGTGTGTGTGTGTGTGTGTGTGTTTGTGTGTGTGTGTGTGAATTATATATATATATATATATATAACAGGTGAGAATAAACAATCGCTTCAAAATCGTTTGATAAAACAAACAGTGCTAAAATGCTGTCAAACAAATTTACTTTTATCTGATTATTGTATCTTCTGTAAATAGATGGCATATGAAATCTATAGTTATGCAATGTAAGATGGTGAGATCTTAATTGCATTTAGACAATCTATCTATCTATCTATCTAAGGCCGTGAGTTCAATTGAGAATAGTAAAATTTGCAATAAATATCTATCAATCAATATATCTAAAATATTTCTTTATATACAGTTTCAGTTTTCTTTGTTTAATACCTTATCAACCTTCATGGGTTATTTAATACCAAAGCCATCCTTGTAGATGAACAGTAGTTGTACTATTTAACCGATAGCTTGGTCTTTATATACATCAGTGCGTTTAAGATAATAAGCCACACAGAAAACACTGACGTAAGATATGATGGGAGTATTTTCAGTGAAATCTATTTTAATGAATTCAAAATTCAGACACCTGAAAACATCTTTTATTTTAACAAAATAAAAATTGACGTTTAAAACTCAAAAGATGACAATGATATCAATTTTAGTTGGAACCATTGATACATTCCCCAAGAGTCTGGAATAGAGACTTGGGAAACTGGTAATCTGAAGAAGAATCTCGATCATCCTGACAACAGCATTTCTAAAATCAGCTCAGAATACTTAGAAGAGTTTAGGAGAGCAGACTCTGACTTCAGTGAACAACCGCCAGTTGGAGCTGATATGAAAAACTCGCTTCTTGTATTGTAATAAAAACAGAATAATTTTTCAAATTTGAAAATAAAACATCTCGTGGGGGGAAAAAACTGCCTTATCATTCACAGAAATTTATCAAGTGAGAAAGGCTGAAGGGTATGTTGACCGAAACGTCATGAAAAACCATAAAAACAAATCACGGGACTAAATAGTTTAATTTATAAGGATAAATTGTACAAATATGATAATCATTGAACATCAAAAATAGAAGTGGAAAGGACATGTAGCTAGAAAGAAAGCTATCAGATGGCGTAAAATGTCAATAGAATGTGCCCCAGAAATAACAAGCGTAGAAGACGGGATGAAATAACAGAATTAGCTGACAGAACATAGCAGAGTTTAGCACAATCAATATCATCATGGAAGGAATCCGAGATGGCCTTTATCCAACATTTGAGTCAAAATGGCTAATTATCATTGTTATCATACATTTGGTTCGGTTTCTTTGTTTAATGGCATATCAGCCTTCATAGGTTATTTAATGACGAAACCACCCTTGTAAAAAATCAGCTTTAATACTAGTTAAACCACAATCTCTTATACGCTACGCCATTACGCCCCTTAATTATTATTATTATTATTATTATTATTATTATTATTATTATTATTATTATTATTTTTAATAAAAAAAAAGTTATCCCAGAAATTCAGATAGAAAAAAGACCAAAGGGTAAAATCAGTGAAGGAATTAAAAATGTTAAGAACAGGTTCTCTCACTACAGGTCTCTATAGCAACAGGTACTCCCACTCCAAGTCTCCCAAACAACAGGCTCTCTTACTGCAGGTCTTCCGAACAGCAGACTCTCTCACTACAGGTCTCTCGAGCAACAGTTTCTTTCACTACAAGTCTCCCAAACAACAGACTCCCTCACTGCAGGTCTCACTCGCAAGTGGTTCTCATACTACTACAGACTGGCAGCAAAACATTCAGGCTGGCTTGATATACGCATAAAGGTTGATCTTTATGTTGCCACGTGCAGCGAGTAGCGAGTGAAATTATTAATTTTAGCAATTTTCACAAATTTAAAAAATGTCTAAATAAATAAAAGATTGAAAACCCCTGATTTAAGCAAATAACTGGGTCCCAGGATTAATAGAATTTCAAGAACAAGCTCTTACAAACTGGCTGAATCCTCCCACTTGCTATCGCGATCACAACGACTGATTAACATTCACGTGTGTATAAAAATTAAACGTTTTCTTAATGGAATTCTATTGAATAGCAAAGAAAAACAACACTGATGTTTTAAAATATAATCTGCTTTTTTTCTTTTCCTTTTGTTACCCGGTATGTACATATGAAGAGAGATAGAGAGATAGAGAGCGAGAGAGAGAGAGAGAGAGAGAGAGAGAGAGAGAGAGAGTTGAAGACAGTTGAGTTTGCACTCACACAGGGATCGACTGTTCGGGTCTTTTGCGAACCGCTTCCTTTTCGTTCCTTACGAGACTGGTATTGGTCTATCTCGAGACATCGAATCATAAGAAACAGGTCTGAAAGCATCAATGTATTTCCCCAACCCCTCATTCACGGAGAAAATACGACACAACCTCAATTTCTAAGCGGAGTACAGATAGTTTGAATTTAGAGTTCTCCTTTCCAAGACTGGTACCAAGGCTAAAGAGCCCCAGCTTGGCCTACAATTGAACTGTTGTTGGAAACGAGAAAAACATGGATTCGTACCCTTTCCAAGGACATTTCCGAAAGTTGAACTGCAAACTGAACATGGTTGGCCGGTCTATTTCCTACGACGATTACCGTCACGTGACGAGTGTCTTCAAGAATCAATGTATAGAACACTTTGGTTCAGAAATTCTGACAGACAAAATACCGAAGTGTACATTGAAAGTCGATCTGAGTTCACAGTAATTATTGTCAACTCGACCAGATCATAAACCCGTACAACAGGCTGAGATGCCTCAAAATACGTAGATACAATTATAGTTCCATAAATAAAATGACGAAATGATGAAAATATCTGCTTTTTGTTTCAACGTAATGATTTTTCCTTGTTAACAAATTGACCCAATAATTCTCCATTGATCTTACAGATCGAACATAAAATTGAAATTTTCAAATAAAAGTTCAGCTGATAGCTGCGTCAAGCTACGTAATTACTGACACACACAAACACGTACATATATCTGTCTGATGATTGTGTATACAGCATGAAACCTCATATAATGGACTTCTAATAATGGATTTCATGATCATATTTTTTAAAGTTTTATAAGAATGATGCAATATGATATTTTTTATAGTTTTTATTGGAATGATGCAAGGATGCTGCGATCTGTTTAGAATAAATCCTGGAAGTAGCACCCCACAAAACAGCACTTTTACGATCATTTACCTCCCATCTCACACACCATCCAAGAAAGGTGAGCAAGACATGGAGAAGTAAGGACGAACTCATAAGCGACGTTCTTCAATGGACTCCTACACATGGACACACCAGTATTGGCCGACCAGCAAAGAATTACATTCATTCGCTCTGTGTGCTGTTTAAAGGACTTGCCAAGTACGATATCCGATAGAGACGTAACTTGTTTTATACGCATTTCTCTTTCATCATGTTCATATATATATATGTTTGTGTGTGTGTGTGTGTGTGTGTGTGTGTGAGTGTGTGTGTGTGTGCACGTTTGTGTGTGTACCCACACGAACTGGGTGCCACACTAGATCAATTTTTAAGTGGAAGTTCTCCTCAACTGGTTGACATACTAAAGTTATAAAGCCCAGTCTACCCAAATATCTAACAATAACTGGAAGAAGAATGGTTTGATTTATACCCTTCTCAAGAGTATTAGCACGATGGGAAATGTAAATAGGCTCGTCCAGAATTTTAAATCGAGTACCCGCCGACATTTCCAATGACGATAACCGTTACAACAAGAGTGCCACCAAATGAATATAAATATATGTGTGTGGGTGTGGGTGTATATTACTAAGAACGAAAAAACAGACACATTGCTAATAGGTTTTATAAGTTAGTTAATCTGGACCGGTTTCGGTTGTAGGTCATTACCACAGGGTATTTATTTCAATTCAGTTACATTTCTACCTGATTAACGTTTACGCGTGTATAAAATTAAATGTTTTCTTAATGGCATTCTGTTGTATAGCAGAGAAAAACAACAGAACTGATGTTTTAAAATATAATCTGCTCTTTTCTTTTTCTTTTATTACCTGAAATGTATGTACGGAGAGAGAGATAGAGAGAGAGAGAGAGAGAGAAAGAGTCGAAGACAGCTGAGTTTGCACTCACACAGGGATTGACTGTTCGGATCTTCTATGAACCGCTTCCTTTTCGTTCTCCACTTTTGCGAGACATTCTCAAGACATGGAATCATCTTAGTTTCTTCACGCTTCTCTGCTTTCGTGAGTCTCGTAGATCTCAGGCTTTTCTCTACCTCTCAACACTGAGCAGTCTGGTGCAAGGCTAAAGCCAAGAGCGACATGATGTCTAGTACTTGTCTTTCTGTCAGACGTCTCTGTCTCTGACCTCCATTCCTCTCTAGGTGGTATAATATCTTCCGGACGCCCACACTAATTCTCGTGGTCACATCTCCCGCCTACATGTTGTACGGGAATACGCCTCCTTTTTGCATGCCACCCAAGCAATTTACGTGGTACTTCCGCTCGGAAACAACCTGCGTCTTGTTTACTTTACAGGGGCACTTCCTGTCATGCCACCTACGCAACTTATTTGGCATTTTCGCTAGAGAACAACATGCTTTCGGAAACAGGTGCACTTCCTGTTATGCTACACGCGCATTAAGAACCGCGCATGGATAACACAAAAATTCTATTCGACATTCCCATAAGATTACTGAATACGATTGGGTCTAAAGAAGGCTGGAAAGTAAAGTCTTCAAAAGGGTGTGAAAAACGTAAACTGGACTGAAGGAATAAATGCTTGATAATAACAACACCCAGCTGAGAGGAGGGAGGAGATATTTGAAAACCCTGCCCAAGTTCCTAATTAAGATGGCTTCCCGAAAGCTTCACATAATAATAGTTCACCTATTATATATGGACTGACATTATGCTACAACAACTTTCACAAAATATTGGAGAGGGTCTCTAAATAAGTCAAGCCCTTCTCGGGTCCTTATAGTATTAGCTCTGTACTTTACAACACCTCACCACAGACATTCAGTCAAAATCGTTTATATATATATATATATATATATATTGTCATCCACAGAGAGACTGTTTCGTTGTATCACAACTCTTCAGTATGGCTAGACTCGCGAGATGCTTCAAGCTGGGATCGAAACCAGGCTGACTTTACGTCAGTTGGATATCTTACCCCAAACATATCGTTCCTCTCAACGTAAATAAAATAATTTTTACGTGTATATTTATTTGCATAAACGCTTATCGCTTATCGGAGGTACCTGTGGTGTAATAGTTATCATCGTAGGAAATGGACATGGCAACACGAGTTCAAATCCTGGACGAGACTGATTGCATTTCACATAGCACTAATACCCTTGGGAAAGGTATGAATCCAATTATTCTCCCTCCAGCTATGGGTAAATAGTAGGACAGACTAGGTTCTTCAGCCTTGGTGAGGCAACTGGTCTAGGGGAAGGAAAACTCTGAATTCAAACCTGTTAAACTCCGCTTAAAAATTGACCTTGTGTCATATCCTGCCCGAGCGGAGGGGTTGGGTAAATATGTATACACTTATCGGTTGGAGAAGGGCTTTGCATCTACGCGAATGTGGGAGGCGGCAATTCCAAACTCGAGTGCTCCCACGGTGTGGGGGAGCATATATATAAAAAACAAAATGAGTACTGTAAGTAACTTTTTTAAATTGTTACTTGAAAATATATGTTTGGTTCGAGGTAGGAGTGTTGATGAATATATTTTTATCAGATCCGCACTGTCAGCGAGGCTATGAAAACTTCTCCAAAACGGGGTGGGGGGTCAAGTAAGACCCAAAATTGCATCTGATAGCGAGGCTCTATTTCTGGATATCTGGGGAGTTTGGAGTACCTCTTCGTTAGAATTACTCAAAGATCCACTAGAACCTGGAGTGGGGTGCCTCTGGTGCTGTAAGGGTTAGCAAACCTACTCGAGTAAGTTCGAGTCTCATTGCAGGCATAGTTCATATGGCCTTGTGCCACATCGAAGCAAAAAGGCTTAGTAAATTACCGCTCGGACCTGGAGTGGTTTGGTTTGGTTTTATGGTATATCAACTATTTTAGGTTATTTAATGCCAAATTCTCTTTATACATATATATTAGATATATGATTTCTGAACACATTTTGTAGATAATATTTTAAAACTAGGCCGAGCCAATTTTTTTCACACAATTAAATGGTTTCACTTTTACTATCTAATACAAATAATTATATTTACTATAAATCATTTGTTTGCACACAGTTTAATACTTTTAAGTATTGCTATTTAAGATTCAATTAAACATCCGTCATTTGTTTACACACAGCTAAATGATTCAGCTGTTCCATTCCAAGCAATTCAGTTTAGCATAAGTCATTTGTTGGCACTCAATTCAAATGTTAAACAGTTCTATTTGACCCATAGATAGGACTTTATCAGGTGCTACTACCCCGGGCCAGAGTGGACCTGGGAGGGATGGCAATGAAGGAGTACTCTGCATTCCTCAAAATTCCAGCATTATTGAAGCCTCAGCATCAGATTGTTTAGTGTCATATCCAGGACAAACGTTAGGGGAGTCTTCATCATCATCATCATCATCATGTCGGGCCGCTTGCACGGATATCCCTGACCCTCTCTCGCCACTTCTCCCTGTCATTCATCGCCTCTGGTAGGTCTTCAGGGCTACATCCCGTATCCTCACATAGCTGCTGTATGTATGTTCGAGCTGGTCGTCCTGCTTTTGCTTGGCCATATGCGGGGGTCTATAGAAGTACATCACTGATGAGTTCGTCCTTGCTTCTCCAGCAGTGTCCTGCGTGTCTGGTTCGTCTAACTTGTATAGTTTTCGTGATGGGAAGCAGGTGGCCATATAGTTGGTGCCTTGTGGGGTGTTGCCGCCAGGACTTGTTCAATATTGCTCCCAACATTCTTGTGTAATTGCCGTCTAGCTTCTTCTTGAGCCGTTTAGTTAGCATCCAAGTAGTGCATCCATATAGCAGTATCGATACGACCGCTGCCTGGAAGAAACTGCGTTTCATTTTATCGGTCAGGTCTGATTTCCATATGATCGAGAACCTATCGATAGCTGTCCATGTTTCTTACCCCTCTGCAAATATGCAGCTCTTGCCGACTGGGTCAACCCGGAGTGGAAGTACCTGTTAATATCTCATCTATTGGTCAATTAATTCTGTTTAAAAATTATTAGTATAACCTGTGATGTGCGATGGGGAGATAAGCCTTATGGTGGAGGGGTGGCTCTGCTGGAGCTGAGCCATATACATATTATGTTCCTGGCTAAGTTTGTTTGTTTGGGTTTTACGGCATATCAACCATTATGGGTTATCTAATGCCAAATCCACTTCACATATATTAGATACGCATGATCTGCAAATGCATATATTGTAGAGAACATACCTTAAAAAAACATAGCTCATTTACTCGCATACGAGAAAATGGTTTCAAGTATTTTTATCTAACATGAAGTAGTTTATTTGATATAATTTGTTTGCACAGCCAAGTAGTTCATTTTATTTCTCATTACAGTTTTACTCGCAGAGATTCAATGGTTTCAAGTATTGCTATTCAACAATTTATTTGTACTTAGTTGATAGGTAAGTTGGATGGCTGAATTTTCCAGAATTGTGAAAGTGTTATATTTTTAGGTATAACCCTGTATCTCTCTAGAGAGAACATCATCGATGTGGACGTTCTCAAACTTACCTCTCACATTATCTGTTTTAAAATGCCGCTCTCTTGTGATAGCTAGAGCTCCACATTCCACGAACACATATTTAAAGGTGTAAGGAGTCTGGTAAGTCAAACATTGTAGTGGCTGTCCCTTCTTGAGAGTAAAAGAATGAGTGAGACTTGTGTGGCCAATCCGCAATCGAGATATGACTTGTTCCTTGATTTTCTGAAGGCTGGTCTCCATTCTCCCAAAGTGGGCTTTATTTGGAAGAGTTTGTTGTTAATGTTGTTATTCCAGCGATATTGCCATTTTGTAAGAAAGAATTTATTGATTAAGGGTTTCAAGTCAGTATACGGAATGGAGATATTGTCGGGGATCAGATGTTAGGCCGATTTGGCTGCCGAATCAGCTCTTTCATTTCCGGTTCCCGGCTAAGGATGACCAAATGTTCTAATGCAGGGAACTGAAAGGTAAAATTAAAATTTACTTATTGTTAAGACCATTAACAAGATGTAACATCGAATACAAAGAAATGTTAATAATTATTTTCTGGTTGAATAAATATTGATCGTCTATACAAATCTTGAAAAAAGCTGTAACAGATTCTAATAAAGGTTCAGTTCATTATTGTTATCTTAAAACTGTTGCTGGGATCTAGAATACACCGACATTATCCCCTACAGAGGAGTAAGATTTTTTTCCCCCGCTTAAAAAGGGAGAGGGGCCGTATGACACTAAACTGCAGTCAGTGGTGATTTTCTGTTATGGAACTCTGGCAAGTGTGAAGTCCCCCACTTCACTACGTAATCATTCTTCTCAGCTTCACTCCGACTAGGAGTGGTAGTATCTATTAGGGTTACATTTATAGGTAAAATAGATCCGTTTGAACATTACTAGATTGGAATACTTGAATTAATAGTTGTGTGCAAATTATTTGTATCAAGAATTGTTACTTGAAGTTATAATTGTTTACAAAAGGTTATTATTAATTACTTGAAATTATATAGCTGCTTGAAATACTTGAAACCATATAAGTGCGTTAAAACAAATGATTAACACTCAGCAATATAAGGTATGTATCAATGGTAAAGAGGAGCAATCCAGGGAAAGGAGTAGCACCCTCCCTTACACCTTGGTGCAGTAGCTATTGAAAAGGGAGCCTTCTGGTCGCCCTCGACTACGGTCGCCAACTTATTATTAAATAGCAATAGTTACTTGGAACCAAACAAATAAACTATTACTAAAAAAGAATAGTTACTTGAAGTTATAATTGTTTACGAAAGGTTATTATTAATTACTTGAAATTATATAGCTGCTTGAAATATATGAAACCATATAACTGTGTACAAATTATTAGCATAAGATATTTATACTTGAAACCATATAAGTTCGTGAAAACAAATGATTATTATTCATAGCAATAGTTACCTGGAGCAATACAATTGTGAATAAATTATTACTATACAGAATAGTTGCTTGAAGTTAAAATTCTTTTAAAACGATTATCATTACTTACTTGAAACCATATGATTGCTTTACAAGAAAAACTATCTTCGGCGCGAAATGACCGAACAAGGATTGACATGCCAAAAACCAACCAACCAACCAACTAACAATGTTGGCTCATGCGTTCTTCATTGTTACTGGCAAGTATGGAGTTCCCCCTCCCCACTTCGTTGTCATTACTCTCAGGTTTACTCTGACTCGGAGTGGTTGAACCTGTTAGAGTTCCATTTACGGGTAAAATAGATCTGCTGGAAAATCATTTGAGCTTTTTTTGGTTTTTAAGGCATATCAGCTGTCGTGGATTACTTAGTGCCAAAGTCGTACTTTTAGAAGGATAGTAGTCGTAACTGGGGGTGCGGATAAGGAAGATTCGTAAATTTCCCAAGGGTGTTAGTCTGAAAGTAAACCTTATAGTGCGAGTTAAGTTCGAACCCGCTAACTACACGTTAGACACTACGCCACGGGGACTCCACTTATTAGTAGTAGACAGGAATACTTAAAACCGTATAGGTGTGTACAAATTATTTGTATTTGATGGGAATACTTGATACCATATAATTGTGTGCAAATTATTTACATTAAGAATAGTTACCTTAAGTTGTAATTGTTTACAAAGGATAATCATTAGTCACTTGAAACCGTATAATTGTCTGCAAAATATTAGTCTAGGAATACTTACGACCATAGAACTGTGCAAACAAACAAGTATTATTGCTGAACAGGAATAATTACTTCCTACAAAGAAAAGACTGATTTCAGCATTAAATAACCCAACAAAGTCTGTTCGCCGACCCCATAGACACAATTGGCAGAGTGCCCAACCAGCGGCTGTTCTCGGTGATAACTCAATACACATCAGCGTCTCCCTGGTCTCACCGTTGTCGATGTATAGTAATACTTACAACGATATAATTATGTTCAAATTAGTTTGGTTTGTTGTTGCTTAATGGCATATAAACCTTCTTGGGTTATTTAATGCCAAAATCCATCTTCTAGAAGGACAGTAGTGGTACTATTAAACCCATAGTTGGGAGGATAAGGGGTTTTATACCTTTCCCAAGGGTATTTGTCCGAAAGCGAACGTCATAACGTGACTGGAGTTCGAACTCACATATTGCGATTCCGCAGTCTGGCGCTTTAAACATTACACCACGAGGACACCCCCTGTGTTCAAATTATTTGTATTAGATAACAATACTTGATACCACGTAACTGTGTGCAAATAAATTATTATTATTATTACTCCTTGCAAGTTTTTCACACCAGCATTTGCTGGATGTTTTACTCGAGTCTGAATGACAGCAAGTCACCTCAGATTTCCAGAACTGTTCTAAGTATTCTAGCTGATTTTAATAGTGCTGCGAGCTGATGATTTCAGTTCTTCCTCTGATCTCCTGTTCCCCGCTCTCTTTCCCACCCTCTTTGAGACCTTTCTAAGTATACTAACAACAAGTGATAATACCGACAACTTCATGTTCAACATCTTTTTCTGCTCTCTGGCAAAATCTTAGTACTTGTCTGTATTTTCGCATTCTTTCACTTTCACTTTCACACTGGAACTGCAAAATTTACT
Source organism: Sepioteuthis lessoniana (assembly GCA_963585895.1). NCBI lineage: Eukaryota > Metazoa > Mollusca > Cephalopoda > Myopsida > Loliginidae > Sepioteuthis > Sepioteuthis lessoniana. The sequence continues at coordinate 48,069,566 of OY757938.1, forward strand.
AGACTGAAAATGTTTTTTTCTTTTCTAATTAATTAATACTAAGACAACTCTTTTGGCTGAAAATGGTGATCTGTTTGTATTTTAAAATCCCAGAGAATTCTATGCGTCTCATTTCTTTGGACAGATTCTGGTTTGTGCATTTGGGGGCGCTCGTATTGTAACGGTTATTGCTGTAGGAAAAGCACACGAGGATCCGATTTCCTGAACGAGTCTGTTTGCATTTCACATTGTGCTAATACTCTTAGGAAAGATATACATCCAACTATTCACCCTCCAGCCTTAGTGTGCCATGCCAACCGATCAGGGAGAAGGAAAATTCTAAATTCGAAACCTTAAAACCCCGCTTAAAAATTGACCTTGTGTCACATTCTGCTCTAGTGGAGGAGTTGGTAAATATATATACGATTTGTCAGCACGGTCAAATTTGAATCTCAGGCACAATTCTCAGTAGATTGCCTTTTCTACCTGGCTGTACCAATTATTTTACTGCTAGTGAGTTTTTCATCAGATTCAATTGGTGTGTGTGTTTTTTGAAGTCTGAGTGACAGCATGTCTCCTCAGGTCTTTAGACTTCCTACAAATATTCTATCTGATTTTAACAGAGCTGTGGTCTGGTTAGTCTCGAATAATTCATCTGATCTCCAGTTCATCCAGTCTTTTTTTCCAAACGCATTCGGGCCGTTCCAACTGCTATCGATATTACTGTCACTTTCATGTTCTACAACTTTTTCAGCTCTCTGGCAAGATCCAAGTATTATTATTATTCAAGTTTTCACGCTAACGCTAGCTGATGGTCTTTCATCGGAATCTGAGAGACAGCAAATCTCCTCAAGTCTCCAGGACTCTTCTCAGTATTCTGGCCGATTTTAATAACGCTGTTGTCTTGATGGTCTCCGCTTGTCCTCTGATTTCTAAATCTTCCAGTCCTTTTACCAAGCCTTTGGAGATTGTTCCAAGCGCACCAATTACATCTGGTATCAGCATCTCCTTCATGTTCCATTACTACTACTACTACTACTACTATTACTCCTCCTCCTCCTCCTACTACTACTACTACTACTAATAATAATAATAATAATGTAGACAAATTGTGCGATTTAAAAAATGATTGTAATAGGAATTTGAAAATATAAAACATGACTATAACCCAATGTTTACACATGAATCAAATTTCGGTATTGAATAACCCGTAAGGAGTTTATCTGCCGTTAAATAAACCAAACTAAATCGTTCTAGTCTGACAAAGCACATATAACTCTTAATTGATAACTACTGCAAATGTAAAAATCTGAAATCCGATGCTATATATTCAAAACATCGATACTGCAAGGCTTCCAGTATACAATGAAGTTGTATAGCAAAATCAATGTTTTAATCGTCTTAAAAACAAAATA